>SJYV01020959.1:20059-93277 GCA_006410875.1 Neotragus pygmaeus | reverse complement strand
AACATGGCGCAAGCTCTGTCAGAAGAGGAATTTCAGCGGATGCAGGTACCGCTCGGCGGGGAAAAGCAGGCTAGGCGACGGGGGTGCGGGGAAGAGAGAGATTGTGCCACCGGATTTGAGCAGGGGTTAGTTGGGATGGACCTTGAGTCTAAGGGGTCTGGAGAAGGGAAACTGAGGCTCCGAGTGGTGAGACTACTGGATTCCGAGAAACTGTTGGGCTCTTAGCAATTGGATTCTGTTAGCCTTGTGGGTGGAAGAGAGATCTAGCGTGGGGGATACCTTACTGAGACTTGGAGGGGATGAGACCTTTGGGCTCGTGTGCGAGACACCCTAGGTGGGCGATTATATTGCTGAGCTTTGAGGGAAGGAGATCCTGAGAAGGCGAAACCATTTTGCCTGGAGAGGAAGGAAGCGGGCGTTGGGTTGTTTGCGTCATGGTGGGGGGAGCCCTGGAGAGGGCAATACCATTACTGGTGGGAGGTAGACATTTTTGTGGGAGATACCACTATGCCAGGGCACTGGGGAAAGACCCCACATGTTGTCATTGTTCCTGGGAGGTGGAGCTTCTGTGCAGGGGGTGGTACCATTGGATGATTAGGGGTGATCCCATTAGGGCTGGGGTGATGAAGGCCCTGAATGGGTAATACCATTAATCCTTGTTGGAGAGAGAACCAGAGGAGGTGAAAGAGTGATACCCTTGGACCATGTGGAGAGGAGATCACCGGGCTCTGGGAAGGTACCCTGAGTATTCTGACCACTTGATTATTTTGGTGGGGCTCAGAGATGGGATGAAAGGCCAAAGGGGGTCCTTGTTGACATAGTTCCTTACTGGGGAAGACCATTGGATTTTGTGCGTGGGTAGACTAAAGGGGGGAAACCCTGTGTAGGGTCTGTGGGAGGACAGGAGGAACTCCAAGTGAAGACAGATAATCCATTCCTCCTTGAATGAAGGAAACCAGTTGTCACTGTGTGAAGGACCCTGAGGGTGAAGAGGCGAGATAATTGGACCATAAAAGGGGAAGGCCCTTGTAACTTGTGCATAAGGGTTATCCCATGTGAGTAAGGGTAATCCACCTAACCCATCCAAGGCCTTGTGGGGGAAAAACCTGAAGCGTATAGGTTCATCTCACTGGATCATGACTGGGAATATCTTGTGGGGTGTAGGAGACCCTTGAGTGAGGAAGATTGATTCCATTAGTCATGAGTGAGGGGAAAACCATTGGACTCTGATGTATAGAGACTCTTAAGTGGGTGCAAGGGGTGTTCTCATTGGATCAGGAGGAGAAGGTTCCAGGAGTGGACAGGGGCAGGAAAGGTTGTAGGTTGTATAGGGGCCAAGCCCTCTCCTCTTTAGCACACCATCCAGGGATGGAGTCTAGTGCCATGGGAGAGAGGGAAAGGTCCTGGTGCTGTGAGAGATGGTTGTTCTGGGAAGAACTGGCCTCAGTGCCCTGCAGCGCTGGTAGGTAGGGATATGCTGTTTGGAATGGCCCATACTTCACTTGTCCTCGATTCTTGAAAGGGATCTGGACATTTTGAGAGCCTTGCTTGTGGGGACCCCGGGCAGCCTGTTTTTACTCAGTGAAATTGGTCATAATACCAAGCCCACTTCCCTTGGGAAAGAGGGAAGAAGGCAGTCCCCTGCCCCCTACTCAGGCCAAGAGGATAGACAGCACCTCTGATAGAAGACTGAAAAGTGTTTAGTGTGTGATGAGGCCAGCCAGGGTGAGGAGGCTGACTTCATCTTGAGGGCACGGAGAGCCAAGGAACACACAGGAACAAGAGATGGACTGGGTCAGCACTGTGGCATCGCCTGGGGTCATAGTTGGACTGAAAGGGGAGAGGTGGAGGCAGGAGGGAGATGGGCGAGGCTAGCTGTGGTCATAAGTAGAACTGGAGAAGGTGGGACAGGGGCCGAATGGCTGGACTCATTTGGGATGCAGCAGGCACAGGTCTTAAGAGTGACTAAAAAGGCACATAAGAAGGGCAACAGGGTCTCTGGGGCTCAGAGGGTTGGTTCCCTCTTCATGAGGGTAGGGGGCACATTCCTGCCAAGTCATTTCCTTCCATGCTTCCCTCTCAGGCTCAGCTGCTAGAACTCCGGACAAACAACTACCAGCTTTCAGATGAACTACGCAAGAATGGTGTTGGTGAGCCAAGAGGGTCTCATTAGATGGGGGTGGCTCTGGGGGACAGAGGCCAAGGGGGAAAATACCTCAGAGGCCTGGCAGAAAGACCTTTCAGCTCCTTACCACTGACTGAAGCTGAGACTCCCTGCTTTCCCCACACCAGAACTCACCAGTCTTCGACAGAAGGTTGCCTATCTGGATAAGGAGTTCAACAAAGCTCAAAAGGTACCTCCCTCCACCTACTCACTCACCCAAGTTTCCCTGTAGCCATCTGACTCGTTCATTTGTCCAGTGAGCACCTGCAGTGAACCAGCATGTAACCTAATGTTACATGTTGTCATTAGTCATTCAGAAATTTCTCATGGAGTTCTCCTTTGTTTGGTAATTTTATCTAATTTTGTTTAATTTATTGATTAATTTTAGTTTACTCTTAATTCATTTTTAATTTCAACTACTTATTCAAAATAATCAAATCTATCAGTAAGTCACCTTGACTGTGTCTTCTGTCCTCCACTCACATTCCTGCCTTGTGCTCCTATTCCCCACCCCGTCCTGGTCCTGTTGGTAAAGTGAGACTAAACCTACCTCTCAGATCCTTTGAAGGTGAGATAGCATATAACGTGTCATGGCCCCTTAAGGCATTCAAGGCCCTCCTTTGTCTCTTTTTTCACTACTCTGTCCCCAAGCATAGCACAATGTTATACATAGTATGTGCTCCATAAACATTTGCTAGATGAAGGAATACAGAATGCAGAAAGTCTGGCAGTCAGAAAGCTGGGCTTCTCTGTCTTTGATAGGGTGCTGATTTCCCAAACTGGCAGTGTCCTCAGCTGCCCAGCAGAGGAACAGCAGTTTCCATGGTTCTTTGGAGGGATCCACATAGATATGTTTGGACAGATGTAGCAATGAAGCCATAATTTCTGAGCCCAGAGATCCAGCCTGTGAAGGGTTAAATACTGTGACCCATGAAAAGCTCAAGAACTTAGAAGAAAGGGTGTAAGCAGGGTGCTCCTTACTCACTCACTCCATTCCTTTGGGCTATAAATTGTTGCATGAGTTCTGTGGTTATAGACACCCCCATCCCTCAACCCCTGTTATCATTGTGCCCCCTTGACATTTGCCACAATCTCTCCATACCCTAGTGAGGGAGTCCATCTCTGTTCACCTTATCTCTCTTCCCATCCCCCTCACCTTTAGGCACTGAGCAAGAGCAAGAAAGCTCAGGTAAGGGGACCCCTGGCGGGTAAATGTGTTGGTAGACTGCCTTAGAGGGGATGTTTCAGTATGCTGGGATCTCCTTGCACTGGCCTTTCTTTCTCTGTGTGTGCACTTGCATCTGTGACTACTTCCCAGCCATGTGTTTTTGTGTCTGTCTTTTGTGTTCCTGTTTTGTCTCTCTCTGTGTGTCTTTCTCCCTTTTTCTTTATCCTCCTCTCTGAGCCTCTGTCTGTCTCTGTCTTCCTGTTCTTCTTGGACTCTTATTTCTCTCCCCAACCTTCTCTTTGTCTTTCCCCCACCTGTTCCTATCTCTGCCATTGTTTTATTTCTTCTTTCCCTTTCTTTGTCTCTCTTGACTCCTTTTTCCTTACTCCCCTGTTCCTCTCTCTTTTCCTGGTTCATTTCTTTCCCTGACCCCCTCTCTCTGTTCCATCCTCCCTTTGTTGATCTCTTTGTTCCTGTCTCTCCATCGTCCTACTGTTTCTTTTTCTCTCTCTTTCCCTCCCCATCCCTCTCTCCTTCCTCTCTAACCTCCTTTCTCCATCTTTCTGTTTTCTTTCTCTCCAATTTCTATATACCCCTCTTTTCCTCTCATTCTCTCCCCTGTCTTTTTCTCCCTCCCTATCTCCTCTTTTATTCCTCCTTATATCTCTCTTTCCCCTTTTATCTCCTGATTTCACCCATCCCATTCTCTATACCCTGTGTTCTCCCCTCAATGTCATTTTCTCCATTTCTGTTTCTTTGTCCTATTGCTCCATCCTTGCTACCCCTGTTGGAGACCCAGCTTACATCTGCCACTGCAGGAAGTCGAGGGGCTGCTGAGTGAAAATGAGATGCTTCAGGCAAAGCTGCATAGCCAGGAGGAGGACTTCCGCTTGCAGAACAGCACGCTTATGGCCGAGTTCAGCAAGGTGCAGGTGCCCTGGATAATTGAGGGGGGGCGTGAGGGGTAGGGACCACATGGGCTATGGCTGGAGGGCTGCTGAGGGTGGTTGGACAGAGGCTGGCCCTGACTCACTGTCCATGGTGCTGAAACACGGCCTGGACCTGTGTTGGGGGGCAGTGGTTTGACAGATTGGGACCACTCACTGCTGGGATTAGAAGGCCACAAGCCTTAATGTCAGCTGGTTCTTGACCAGGTCATTCCTTTTCTTTGAGCTTCAAGTCTCCTGGTGTATGTTTTGGGGCTGGTGCTATGCAGCCCCAGGTTATTGGGGGGTCTTAGGTAAAATTCTTATGCTTAGTATGGGATGGAAAGATGTTTAAGCCGCTTGCCTTTTCTCTTCTAAGTTTTTAGTGTCTTTTAAGGGGAGAAGTCTCATGGCAACAAAATAGGTATTTTCAAGGCTCTACTTGAGAATGTAGGGCTCGAGACTTCAAAAAAGAAAACAAAGCAAAGTATGTTTGTATGCAGGTAGGATACCAGAGGCAATTTAGTAAGTAATAGTAAAGATCTAGAAGGCCTTGATTAAACTCTCGGCTCTGCCTTTTACTAACTGTAACCTTGAACAATTCATTTAAGCTCCCTGTTTCTTGGTTCCCAAATGTTAAAATGGAAAAGCTGATAATGACAGTACCTGCCTGGCAGGGCTTTTGTGTGAACTGAATCAACTAATGTCTGCAAACCACTTAGAACAGTCTTGCACACAGTATCAGCTTATGTTGTTGTTAGCTGCTGATAATACTCTTTTATTAGTTCATTTTCCCTCTAAAATATTTCTTGACTATTTAAAAGGTTTATCCTATGGCCTTGCCCTGCCTCAGCCCTTACCACTTATTACCTGCTCTCTTCCCACAGCCTCCTTGCTGTTTCCTCGCTTCCAGCTTCTTGTACTAGGGCTGGTCTAAAGAGTGTTCTGACCTGCAGGTCTTACCACATTGCTCCTTTCCACAATACTTCCCAGTGGGTCCTTGTCCCCCAAAATTCAGAACCCCTGGTGCTCACATAACAGCTGACGTCATTGTCTCAGTTTTCACTGCTTCCTTCCTCCAGCCTCAATGGTATCATGGTTCTTGCTGGGTGAGGTGGGGCAGTTATTCCTCCAGAAATCCAGCTCGTGTCTCTCAGCACCTGCCCTGAGCTAGGCACTGGGCCAAGTATAGAACCTCCTTCACACTCCCCCTCCTCCTTCTAGAAGCTAAAAGTGCTCACAGGGAGGCCTGAGTTCAAGGTCTGTCTCTGCCACTTATTTGCCAAGATATTTCAGCTCAGTTGTTCCTTCAACAAATAGTTACTGAGCCCCCACTGTGTGCTCTGTGTTCTGGAAATAGTTGTAAGCAGTAGAGAATAGTCTTCCTTCTTGGGTAGCTTGTATTTCTGGGAGTGGAATGGGAGAAAAGATAATAATATAGTAGACAAATAATAGCACTGATAGTTGACAGTTATTTTGAATTTACTGTGTGCCGGATCCTATTTGGGCTTCCTTCGTAGCTCAGGCGGTAAAGAATCTTCCTGCAATGCAGGAGACCTGGGTTCGATTCCTGGGTCAGGAAGATCCTCTGGAGAAGGAAATGGCAAACCACTCCAGTATTCTTGCCTGGAGAATCCCATGGACAGAGGAGCCTGGCAGGCTGCAGTCCATGGGGTCACAAAGAGTCAGACATGACTGAATGAGTAGGTCCTGTTTGTTGTGCTTTACATTATTCACTCATTTAATTCTCTTGGCAAAATGATGAGATATCATTACTATCAGGAAAACAGTCCCAGAGAGATGAAAAAACTTGTACCAAGATCAAATGGCAGAGTAGAAATTCACATGAAAGCAGTTTGGCTTTGGAATCTGTGCTTGTTACCCTATATTATGAAATAAAATTTAATTGTGAATCACAATTTGTGATTCAAAATTTTTCAGAGATGTAAGAAATTAAAATCATATTAGGTAAATTTAATTGCAGTTTGTGCTCAGTAAGAAAGAAGTGAACAAAACTCCTTGCTAGCAAGTATTATAGTTCTGTGTTGGGGAATATTACTTGAAAGGTGACATTTGAGCAGAGCACTGGTGGTTGCAAAAACGCCAGTCATATGAAGAACTGGATGAAAGGAATGGTGTTTTGGGTAGAAAATAGGCCAGGCAATAAAATAAAAATTCTCTGTAGGCCTCAGTATTCTCATCTGAAAATGGGGACAAAGGATCTTGTCAGGTCTACTGTCCAGTAGTTGAACAGGGGGCTGGCTTAGTTTGATTTGCATTGTATTCTTCATGAGCTCTCCCAGGGCTAATGATATGGAGCTGTGGGCAATACTGACCCTGGAAATGCTCTGAAAACTGTCTGTGGTGCCTTGGCTCCAAGATGCAGACTGCTCCACAGAAGAGGGCTAGCAGTGGGGCCATCCATGATGTTGACATCTGGGACCAGCAACTTGTAGAGGAGCCTGAGGTCTTGAGTTGTGACTGTGAAGTTGGGTGTGGGCAGGTGGAAAATTGTTCTCAGTATTCTCAAATCTTCTGTTACTCTTTCACTTCACAGCTGTGTGAATTTGAGGTTGTTTAACATCTGTGCCTCAGTATCCTTATCTGTGTAGCCTCTACATCACAAGGGTGTTATGGGGACTAAATGAATTGTAAAGTACCTGAACCAAGTGCTATGTATATTTCAGCAAATGCTGTTCTGATTCTTTGCTTTTCTGCCACTTCACCTGTCCCCTGCTCAGCTCTGCAGCCAGATGGAACAGCTGGAGCGGGAGAACCAGCAACTGAAGGCTGGGGCTGCCAGGACAGGGGCTGCCCAAGCTGGGAGCCTTGTGGATGGGGAACTACTGAGACTGCAGGCGGAGAACACAGCCTTGCAGAAGAATGTGGCAGGTGTGTGGACACCCTGCTGGTAATGTGGGGACCTTGGGGCTTGAGTCAGGTGTTGTCTTCCCTCAGAGAAGGGACAGTCTTCAGAATCAGGCTTGGCCCTGCCGTGAAGCAGTGTTATGACTTTGGACAAGCCATTTCACCTCTCTGAGCCAAAGCTTTGTCACCTACCAACTGCATGCACCTGAAAAATTGTAATAGAGATAAGATGTGATAATCTTTCTGAGTTTAGTTCAGCACCTGATACCTGGCAAGTGATACAGATTAGCAGCTTGAACATCAGAAAGATGTTTGCTAAATGGAGAAAGGGAAGGCAGGAGCGTTAGGAAGATTCTGAGCCAAAGTTGTCAGTGGGGTCTGGGATGAAAGCTGAAAGAAAGCTTCATCAAGTGTGGGAGTGTCCTGATATGTGGACTTTTGGAGAGCAGCTGGGGCTTGTGGGGTGGTGGGTGATAGTTTGGTGACCAGGAAGGAGACTTTGTAGAATGTGGCTGGGGATTAGAGGTTGTAGAAGGTTTCAGCTGTAAATGGAGCAGGGTGGGTATCACCTTGGAAGACTGGGTGGGGCTTAAGGATGGAATTGGATCTTGGGAAACTAACTTGGGCTGATTTGATGGTAGATAGGATTTCTGTGGTTGGTGGGACTTAAAAGATTTGTGAGAAGTGGGGGCTGAATCTTGATTTTGTAGGCTTGTGACCATTGGAGCAGGGTTTCTGCTACTGAAAGCCAGTTTTCCCTCTATTTGAGGTGAGTTGAGGGTCTTCAAAGACTACCTCATCCATAATATGTCTGTTCTGCCCACTAGCCCTGCAGGAGCGCTATGGGAAAGAGGCTGGGAGGTCCCCAGCTGCCAGTGAGGGTGAAGGAGACCCCCCAGGGGGCCCAGCTTCCCCTGTCATGGCCCCCATGCCATTAGCAGAAGTGGAGCTGAAATGGGAGATGGAGAAGGAGGAAAAGAGATTGCTCTGGGAGCAACTGCAAGGCTTGAAGGTGAATCTGGGTCTGTTGGGGCTGGGGTGCCAGAAGGCAGGTGGATGCCCTGGCTCTGCCTGGTGATGTCTGTGACATTACCATCTTGTGGGCTGATGGATTAGGAGGGCAGGGAAAGGCACAGGCCCTACCTCCTGCCTTACTGATAACAATTCCCTCCCTCATCCATTCTGGCAGACCTTGAAGCAGGCTGAAACATCCAGGCTGCAGGAAGAACTTGCTAAGGTAGGGCTGCTAAGCTTTCCCTGCACTTTGCCCTCACCCACTCCCTGCCTGCCATGCTTCCGTTAGTAGGATAGAGGGGCAGAGTATCTCCTCAAAGCCCAATTTCATCATCTGTGAAATGCAGAGATATACATTTATGTCACAGATATGCTTTCAATATGATACGTGCTAATGTCCCTCTTGTGTCTTGTGCTTGGCAGGTCCCATCCCATTCTTCTGTGTCTTCCCAGTTCTGCTTGTTCATTCATCTGTCCATCCATCCAAGCATTTATAGACTGCTGGCTCTTAGGGACTTGAGACCCAGTGGTGAGGCAGCTAATTATGATCCTGCTTTCCAGGACTCTCAGCCTAGCTATTCTATGATGTGGCCATCAGTCAATAGGTTGGGGGCATATGTTGGGCTTTGGAGCCAGAGGAGCTGGGTAGAGGTCACATTTTTGCTGCCGACCAGCTGCCCAACCAAATTACTTAACCTTTCTGAGACTGTTTCCCCATTTGTAAAGCCAGTAGTGTTCACTTCTCAGGACAGTTTTGAGGATTCCGTGAGGTAACATAAGTAAATTCAGTTTCCAGAAAGGCCTTAGTGGAAAGTGTCTGTAAACATGAAGTTAATTTTTGTCTTTATTAATATTATTCTCATTGTTATCACTTGTCTGTAACCCCTTCCCCAACCCCAGCTCTCTGAGAAACTGAAAAAGAAACAAGAAAGGTAAGTTTCTTTTTTTCAGAGCTGGGGAGGAAGGGGTTTGGGGGGGATTAGGGAGGAGCTTGACTAGTGGAACTGATCCAAATACATCTATCTTTCTGTGCCTAGTTTTTGCCGTCTGCAGACAGAAAAGGAGACACTATTCAATGACAGCCGGTAACTACCAGGGTTGGGGATATTGGTGGATAATATGGTGGTGTCCAGCATGATTAACCAAAGATCCTGGGGCCAAACTGGGAGACTGGGCCTCGGGCTGTGGTCAGCGTGTCCCTGCCTCCACCAATCACCCCCAGGAACAAGATTGAGGAGTTACAACAGCGGAAGGAGGCTGATCTCAAAGCCCAGTTGGCTCGAACTCAAAAGCTGCAGCAGGAGCTCGAGGCTGCCAATCAGGTGAGGGGCTGGTTTCTGAGATCACTGGGACAGGGACAGGGCTGCAAGTCTGGGGAGCTCTGAGGTCCACGGAGGCTAGCTGGGGAGTCTGATAGTTCCTGTGTTAGAAATATAAAGACTGAATGGATCCTGGACCCCCTAGGGGCTAGGAAAATGGAAACTGGGGAACCCTGAGAGCCCTAGGGGTTGGGCTAGGACTCTGCATGAATCAAAAATCTCAGAGGGGCTGAGGACTAGAGGACTGTGTGCCACAAGTGTGGATGAATCTGAATTGCTGGGGTATTAGAGATAGGAATCTGAAGAAATCTGTGGTCACTGGACTAGGACCAGGAAATGGAGTGAGTCTGAACTCTCCGGAGGCTGGGTAACTTTTAGAACTATGGACACAGCTGGGCCTGGAGGCTGAGTACATTTGAGACCCTCAGAGCTTGGGAGCTGGTTTGGGTCTTGAGACACCTGGGAATTTGGATCATGTGAGCTGGGTGGTCCTGAGACTCCTGGGGGCTGTGGATAAAAAACTGGTGAATCTGAGACATCCAGAGATTGGAGCAAAAGTCGGGAGGTTTGAGGCTCCTAAGGGTGGGGTACTGGGTGACTTTAAAGTGTCCTGGCTTTCCTTTAGAGTGAATGTGTTTGAGGTCCCTTGGACTGGGGGATATAGTGTCTGTGAGTCTAAGGCCCCTCGGAGCTGGGAACAGAATTCTAGATAAAGCTGGGTCTTCAGTTAGCTGGGTCTGAAGATCCCCCAAGACTCGGGGCAGGAGTGGCAGGTGAGGTGTCAGTCTGAGACCTCACTAGGAGCTGGAAACTATGCAATTGTATCTGTTTGAAACTTGAAGGATCTGGGGCTGTGAGTTTGGGTGAGTCAGAGACTGGGGAATAGGGACATAGGAGTTGCATGTGTCTAAAACCCCTGAGGGTTGGGGTCAGGAGTCTGGGTGAAACTGTAGTCCCTGGGAGTTGAGTGTGTCTCAGAATCTTGAGGCCCCTGTGCTGGACTCTGGGTCAACGCGAGACCGCGCATGGTTGGGGGCTGAGTGAATTTGAGATCCCTAGGACTGTAGGTGATTTCTGAGGTGCTTAGGACTGGATGTATACAGGGGTGTGTGAGGCCCCTCGGGATAATGACCTAGAGTGTGAGTGAGCCTGAGATCGCTGATCCCAGTAGCCCCAGACCCTCAAGTGCTAGCAACAGGCTTCCCCCTTCCATAGAGGAGGTCTGTATGGTTATATGTACCCCAGGGGAGGCTGAGGTCTAGAATGGGCTCCCTTGACCTGGCCCCTACAGAGCTTGGCAGAGCTGAGAGATCAGCGGCAAGGGGAGCGCCTGGAGCATGCGGCAGCTCTGCGAGCCCTACAGGATCAGGTATATTGTACTGAGTGGGCTTGGGGAGGTGGGGGTGAGGGGAGGTTGAGCAGGTACTGTGCAGGCAGGCAAGGACGCAGGGGTCCTGCTCCCCCTGGTCGTGGTTCTTGTGGGTGTGTGTATGTGTGTCCTTTCTTTCTTGGCTGTGGGTAGGTCCTGTCTTCCGGTTCTGGACCCACTCTCACTTGTCGTGGGGTGGGGCCAGGTGTCCCTCCAGAGTGCAGATGCGCAGGAACAAGTGGAAGGACTTTTGACTGAGAATAATGCTCTGAGAACTAGCCTGGCTGCTCTGGAGCAGGTACAGGATACATGGGAACCCATGCTGATCCCTCCCTAGTTCCCCCATCTCCCTCTGCTTGTGATCCACATTGGGGTAGGGTCGCCTGGACTTCATGCTGTTCTCCTGCCTCTGCTTCTATTTCATTCTCAGCTTCTTTCTCTCGGCTTTCACCCCTCTTCTCTCTGGTCCCCCATCTCTGCTTTTCTTATATTCTAGTTTCTCATCGGTAAAAAGCCAATAAGTGTACTAATCTTAAATGTACATTCAGTGAATTGTCCCTGTCTGTATATTTATCTATCTCCACACAACCACCACCCAGAGGAAGATATAGAGCATTTTCAGCATCCCAGAGGCCCCCATTACCTCTTTTCAGTCAGTACTTCCCAGAAGTAAGCACTTCTCTGACCTTTAGCAACATAGTTTGTTTGTTCTTCAACTTCATGTAAATGGAATCAGACAATCTTATGTCTGGCCTCTTTCTTGAAGCATTATATCTGTGAGGTTTATCCATATGTAGCACTAATCTGTTTTGCCATCTCTGTGTACTGTTCCATTGTATGAATATACCACATTTGTCCACTCCCCTTTTGATCACTTTGACTAATTTTCTCTTTGAAATTATCTCTCTCCTCCTGGCTCTCTTTTCACCTCTCTTCCTGTCTCCCTGGGAACATCTCGTGACTGGCCCCTCGGGTCTCTTTCACTCCACTTTCATTACCACCATTCTTTCCAGATCCAAACAGCAAAGACCCAAGAACTGAATATGCTCCGGGAACAAACTGCTGGACTGACAGCTGAGTTGCAGCAGCGGCAGAGTCAGTATGAGGACCTCATGGGACAGAAAGATGACCTGAACTGCCAGCTCCAGGTGACACCTCTGACTTGCACCTGTCTCCCTCTAGTTCCCTAGTTCTTGCTCAGTGGAACTTCCCATGAGGTGCGGTGGGAAGACCATGGAGTCAGGCAGACTTGTGTTCCAGTATGATTCCCGAGCTTATTAGCACCAGTGTGTCCCAGACCAAGTCACTTCACTTGAGATTGAGCCTCTTCCGTTAGTTAGGATAGCCAATCTGATTCCATAATAGAAACCAGAATAATGGTGGGAGAATTAATGCTGAGGAGCAGCTAGGGGTCTCTGCATGTTTCTAATCTAGAAATGGAGAGACAATCATTCACTTGACCAGATGTATCTTGGGTGACCAGCACCTCCTGGGGGCTCTTTATCAAACTTACTCCCTTTGTCTCCACGTTAGGAGTCATTGCGGGCCAATAGTCGGCTGCTGGAACAACTCCAGGAACTCGGGCAGGAGAAGGAGCAATTGATCCAGGAACTACAGGAGGCTCGGAAGGTGGGCAACACTGAGGGGGTCGCCCAGATTGCAGGGGCACAGGTGATGTGGGCCCACCCAAGGGAATGGGGGGGGCAGAAAGTAGCCAATTCTGTGAGAAGGGGTGGGTGGCTTAGCCTGGTCAGTGAGGCTGGGGAAGAGGTGCACTTTGCCCTTATTTGGTTTTGGAGAGGAGGTTGACTGGCATCCTCCTGCCTGGCCACCAGAGTGCTGAGAAGCGGAAGGCCATGTTGGATGAGCTGGCCATGGAGACGCTGCAGGAGAAGTCCCAGCACAAGGAAGAGCTGGGAGCAGTGCGACTACGGCACGAGAAGGAGGTGCTGGGGGTGCGGGCCCGCTACGAGCGTGAGCTCCGTGAGCTGCATGAAGACAAGAAGCGGCAGGAGGAGGAGCTGCGTGGGCAGATCCGTGAGGAGAAGGTGGGTGGGTAGATGATGGTGCTCTTCTGCCTCTAAAACCTGGGGAGTGATGCACTGCTGATGGGCCAGGGGGTGGCATGGGTGAGGTTCCCACTTCTCTACCTGGCCCATGGTGGCTGGCTCTCTCACAGGCTCGAACACGGGAACTGGAGACTCTTCAGCAGACAGTAGAAGAACTTCAAGCTCAGGTACACTCTATGGATGGAGCCAAGGGCTGGTTTGAACGGCGCTTGAAGGAGGCTGAGGTGAGTTGGTGCCTGAGGATGCTCTGAAGCTGGTTGGGAGGGTACCCATGGCAAACCAAGGGACCGGGAGTGGTCAGGCCCTGGAAGTTTCTGAGATGCTCTGGACTTGAGCATCCTCATCGCACTCCCTGGCTCAATGGCACCCCTCTGGAGGGGAATGGGGCATGGTCATCAATCAGTAGGGCAGAATGTCAGCTGTGCAAATTTGAAAAGGCACCTCTTCCTTCTTACACTGTGCTTCTGTCAGGAATTTATTGTAATACAGTCATTCTACTTTTGTTCCAACCAGAACTTTTACTACCATTTTCTGGAAAACTGATGATAGTACATAAGAGGCTGTGTCACATGGCAGTGAAGAACATACAAGCTGCAGCCAGTTCTTTGCCTGGGTTTGAAACCTGCCTAGGCTGCTTTCTATTATAGCTGTGTGGCCTTGGACAAGTTATTTACTTCTCTGTGGCCGGTTTTCAACATCCATAAAAAAATGATAATACTTGCTGTCTAGGTACTATGGGAGGGTTCTATAAAATGAGGTAATATATATAAAGTCCCAGGTAGCGCTAATGGTAAAAAACCTGCCTGCCAATGCAGGAGACGAAAAAGATGTGGGTTTGATCCCTGAGTCAGGAAGATCCCCTGGAGCAGGAAATGGCAACCTACTCCAGTATTCTTGCCTGGAGAATCCCATGGACAGAGTAGCCTGGTGGGCTAGAGTCCATGGGGTTACAAAGAGTTGGACACAACTGAAGTGACTTAGCACGCACAACATTCCTAGTGTGCAGTAGTGCTATGTTATGTTTTATTAAATAAGATGTAAATGCAGATGTTGGTCCTCGATGTGACATTTCTGCATCCAGTGTTCCCTGTGGGAGTGTCTTCTCTGCACACCCAGGGGCCCACTGCAATCCCTTACCCTCTTCACTGGGCGTGATGTTCTCTAGGGGGCTGTGGTCAGACCTGGGGCTTGTCTTGTAGGAATCTCTGCAGCAGCAGCAACAGGAACAAGAGGAAGCCCTCAGGCAGTGTCGGGAGCAGCACGCCAGCGAGCTGAAGGTGCCTATTGTATGACGGCATTCCCCTCTGGTGAGAGGACTGAGGTTTCCCAGGCCTTGGCCTGAGCTGCCTTCTGCTTTGCAGAGCAAGGAGGAGGAACTACAGGGTGTGCAGGAGCAGCTCCGACAGGCCCAGGAGGAGCGGGACTGTCACCTGAAGACCATCAACAGCCTGAAGCAGGTCCCTGGTCCCTCCTGAGCCCTTGAAGCACCCTGGGGATCAGCATGCAGTGGTGGGGCAAGGAGGGAGCACACTACAGGCAGCCATGCTGGCACCCACAGCCGTGCTGTCTCTCCTCCCACAGGAAGTGAAGGACACCGTGGATGGGCAGCGAATCTTAGAGAAGAAGGGCAGCGCTGCGGTATGACAGCACGTGCTTGGGAGGCGCTCACGCGTGGCCCACTCCTGCCCGTGGTGTCCCCACCTGTGGGCCCACCAGGCCTCAGCCCCCCTCTTTCTGCCTTTCCCCACAGCTCAAAGACCTCAAACGGCAGCTGCACCTAGAGCGGAAAAGGGCAGATAAGCTGCAGGAGCGGCTGCAAGACATTCTCACGAACAGCAAGAGCCGCTCAGGTGAAGGGCCCAGAGCACAGGGGAGGCTGAGGTGTGGAGAGGCATAGCCTGGGCCTGAAGGCTGGGGCCGCTTCCTGTACTTCATTCTGTAGAGCCCTCCTGTGTCTTCTGTCCCTCTTGAACTTTGTCTTTTATCCTTTCTCTGCATCTCTCCCTCCTCTGTTTCTCTCTCTCTGGGCTCTCCCTCCTTTTTGCTGTGTCTCTTCCGTTTCTATCTCTCTGCCTCCTCATTTCATCTCTATCTGCCTTTCTCTCCCAGCTTTCCCTCTCTAGTTCTCTCTTTTTCTCATCCTGCTCTTTTCTTCTCTCTGTTCCTTTGTCTCTCTCCCTCCTCGGTCTCTCTCATCTGTCTTTGTCTCTGTGTCCTCACTACCCCTCATACACTCCCACACCTCACCTAGTATCTCTCAGTCTCTTGTGTTCATTCTCTCATTCTGTAAATAGGGACTGAGCCCTCACACTCACATCTGGGGTCCCTGATAGGAACCCCCCGCCCCAAGTCTCAGTCCTCCAGAAGTTTCCTGTTGAGCTGGGGAGACAGACTTACAATCAGGTAGCAGAACTACCATGTGATCATTATGCAGTTAAAGTCTACATTATTTCTGCCACTTAAGGCAGAAGATAAAACAGAAAAACTTGAGTTGCCTCAGACTTCTTTTTTTTTTTTAAACAAAGAAATGGCCTAAAACTATGTTTAAATAAATAAGTTGTAGTGATGGCTCCGGTGCATTTCCTGTATCACAAGTGAGAGAAAACTTGCTACCTGTCCCTCCCCAGCCACCCTGCTCTTGCTGGAGATCCTTGGCTTGTTGTGTCAGCCCCCCTCCCTGACATTCAGAAGCAGCTGCAGGAACAGAGGCACATGCTTAGTGGCTGTGTTTCAAGTGATCTGTCAAAAACGGGTGTGCTGCTGCTGCTGCTAAGTCGTGTCAGTCGTGTCCGACTCTGTGCGACCCCATAGACGGCAGCCCACCAGGCTTCCCTGTCCCTGGGATTCTCCAGGCAAGAACACTGGAGTGGGTTGCCATTTCCTTCTCCAATGCATGAAAGTGAAAGATGAAAGTAAAGTCGCTCAGTTGTGTCCGACTCTTAGCGACCCCATGGACTGCAGCCTACCAGGCTCCTCGTCCTTTGGATTTTCTAGGCAAGAGTACTGGAGTGGGTTGCCATTGACTTCTCCAAAATGGGTGTATTTCTCACCAAATCACTGTCTCGCTGAGGCACTCAGTCTCCTGAAGTTACCTCTCTTTATAAGGCAGGACTTTTATTTCTTTCTGTTGCAAGTTGGTGTACAAATCAATAAACAGATTCAAACTGTGTGCCATACATTCTATTTGTCCATTAGGAAAGTCAGATTTGGGTGTATGCCTATGAGTCTATCGCCATCTTTTCTCTGTGTCACTACTCTGACTTGTGTCCTAAACCAGCATCTCTGTTAGCCTCTATCATCTGTTCTGGCTTGCTGTCTTGGGTCTTCTCTCTGCACGTGCAGGTGCCCCTGTGCCCTCTCCAGCTATGATGTATCTTTGAGTCTGAGTGCATACGCCAGTTTATGCCCATTTGTGCCTGCATCGCCTCTTTCTCCCCATCTTCACCTTTGTTTCACTTCTGGTGTGTGTTTGCCTAGAGAAACAGCTCTTTTTTCTGTTTCTGCCTTTCCCTTATCCTACTGTCTGCATCATGCCTGAGTGTCTTTTTGCCTCTCTCCATCTCTGTCAAATCTATTTCTGCCTCTTCCTGCCCTGGGACCCTGGGGGATTGGGGCTCAGATTTCTCTTCCCTCTCTGCCCAGGGCTCGAGGAGTTGGTTCTCTCAGAGATGAACTCACCAAGCCGGACCCAGACTGGGGACAGCAGTAGCGTCTCCTCCTTCAGCTACCGCGAGATCTTGCGGGAGAAGGAGAGCTCAACTGTTCCAGCAAGGGTAAGGGGCAGGAAAGAACCAGCTATAGCCCCAGCTTCTACCCAGATTCTGGGCCCAGCACCCATATATTCTTGTCAAGTTTTCCTCAAGCTCACAAACTTGGATACAGATTGCTAAATGGAGGATGAACAAATTATTTTCTCTGACCCTCTGTTTCATCATCTCTGGGCTAATTCTACCTTTCCCGGTGCCATAAAATATGTGGCTCATAGTAGGTGCATTATCCATGTAAGAGATCCTTTTTCCCCCCAATTCATAGTTATCATTTATTATTGTCTATGTCAGTTTCCTTGCCAGACCCTTATATTTGGAAATAACTTTTTTTATCATTCTATAAGTAGTTTGTGTACATTGTAGAGGGCCTTCCTTGGTATGGTGGCTCAGTGGTAAAGAATCTGCCTGCAATGCAGGAGACACAGGAAACCCAGGCTTGATCCCTGGGTTGGGAAGATCACCTGGAGGAGGGCATGGCAGCCCACTCCAGTATTCTTGCCTGGAGAATCTCTTGGATAGAGGAGCCTGGTGGGCTACAGTCCATAGGATCACAAAGAGTTGGATATGACTGAAGCAACTGAGCATGCACGCACATACATTGTAGGAAAATTAAAAAAGACACAGCAAAGATTTTTTTTTTTAATCCAAGGGAATCACATCTTTACCATCCAGAGATCACCACTATAAATTCTTAGTTCATACCCTTCTAGACCCCTCTCTTTTTTTAAACCTAAATAAGATTGCAAGTAACCAACTGATCTCTACCATCCTAATTGGTAAATGTTCAAGTGATGTGGGTTTGATCTCTGGGTCAGGAAGATCCCCTGGAGGAGGAAATGTCTACCCACTCTAGTATTCTTGCCTGGAGAATTCCATGGACAGAGGAGCCTGGCGGGGTATATTCCATGGGGTTGCAAAGAGTCGGACACAACTGAGCACTCACACATTTTCTGTAGTACTTTGACCTTAATCAGATTTCTTTAGTTGGTCCCCAAATGTCCTTTATTGCTGGTCTTACGAAAACCAGCATTCAATTTCGAGCACACTTGTTGCATCTGGTTGCTTTATGTCCCTTAAATCTCTTGAATCGAGTGTGATCCCTCATTTTCATGACATCAGCCTGTAGAAGAGACCAGCCCAGTTAACCTGCAGAAAGTGTCTCACCTTTGGGATTTTCCTGTGGGCTTCCAGGTGGTATCATTTAGTTTGTTCTTCTCTCACCTGATTCTCCTGCCAACTGGGAGAACTCAGGGGCCCCGGCTCTCCCTTCATGATCTCAATAAGTCTATACTGTGTGTGGTGTGATGGTTCCTGTCTCCCTCTTTAGGCAAAGGGGAATCCAGAGTCTCTGAGGGTCCCAAGACTTGTCTATAGTTTGTCTNTTTATTTTCATGGGCTCCAAAATCACTGCAGATGGTAACTGCAGCCATGAAATTAAGAGACATTTGCCTCTTGGAAGAAAAGTTATGACAGCATATTAAAAAGCAGAGACATCATTTTGCTGACATAAAATCAAAGCTATGGTTTTTCCAGGAGTCATGTACAGATGTGAGAGTTGGAACATAAAGAAGGCTGAGGGCTGAAGAATTGATGCTTTCTAATTGTGGCTCTGGAGAGGACTCTCGAGAGTCCCTTAGAGAGCAGGGAGATCGAACCAGTCAATCCTAAAGGAAATCAGTCCTGAATATTCATTGGAAGGATTGATACTAAAGCTGAAACTCCAATACTTTGGCCATCTGATGTGAAGAGCCGACTGACTGAAAAAGACATTGTTGCTGGGAATGATTGAGGGTGGGAGGAGACCAAGGATGAGATGATTGGATGGCATCACCACCTCAGTGGATATGAGTTCAAGCAAACTCTGGGAAATAGTGAAGGACAGGGAAGCCTGGCGTGCTGCACTCCATGGGGTTGCAAAGAGTCAGGCAAGACTTAGCAACTGAACAACAAGTGAATGGGAGATGGAAGCAGGGAGAATGAAGTTAGACTGTTCTTTCAAGAATTTAGAAAGAGAATGAGAGAGGGCAACAGCTAGAAGAAGCCTCGTCCAGGAATGGCTTCATTTGTTAATATAGGGAGAATTTTCACATGCTTATAGGCTAATGGAGAGAAGAGGTGGAAAATTTTGTGGAGAGGGCTCTTAATGAGAGAGTAAGACCTGAAGGAGCACGATGGGTTGGAATCCAATGTGGCAGTAGAGAAGCGAGCCTTGGATTAGAGGAATGCGGTGTTTCTCTTGGATAAAGGAGGGGTGTGGATGTAGACGTAGAACTTAGTCTCCTTCTGAGGCTCGCCTCTGTGCCAGTCCCTTAAATGCTGTGTTCCTCAGGGTTCTAACTTCAGTCCTCTTTTTAACTTGACACATTCATTCACACCCTTGGATTACTTTTGCTTTGATCACTGCCAAATCCACTTCCAAAGTATTCACCTCTCTCCACTGTCAGATTGTCTAATGGAGGTTCAAGCATATGATGTCCAGCACTAAATTCATTCTTTCCTAGCAGATTCCTCCTCCTGTATTTCTAATGCTGCTGGACAGCTCTGCCAAACCATTCAAGCTGGAAACTGGGAGTCACTTTCCATTTTTCCCTCTTCTATACCCTCACATCTGTTCTTTGCTGCCAAGTTCTATCATTTCCGTCTTGTGAGTATATCTCGAATCCGCCTCCTTGTGTCAGAACCACATCTCATCATGGCCCTCATTACTTCTCATCAGGGTCATTGAAAATGCTCCCTAACTCATCTCCCAGGCCTTAGCCTTGTTCCTCTCAAAACGAGCCTCCACACTGCTACTCAGGAGATTGTTCCTAAAAGCAAATATGATCATGTCACTCCCTTGCTTCAAATCATTGGGTGGCAACTGATTACTTTCATCATAAAGTTCACTGTCCTCAGACTGGCATCCACGGCCCTCCTGGTAGGGCTTCTCCATGACTATCTCCTCTTCCCCACCCCCGGGCGCTCCACCCACCCTGAACTTCACACCGCTCTCCAGTCTGACCAAGGTCTCCGTTCACATCTCCTGTCCCTGCTCCCTAGAACCACTTGTCTCCGTTTTTTAACAATATCACCTCTTCTGTGCTTGAGATGTTTCTGCATTCCTCCTTGAAGCTTCTCCAATGCCCAGGATAATTTACATCCCTTTAACAAACTACTTGCCAGGCTGAACTGGAATCTTCTTTTACTTATCGGTCTCTGCCGTTGTATTTCTTCAGGATAGGGACTGTTTTCATCTCTGCCCTTACAGTGTGTGATGCCTAGACATAGTAGATTCTCAATAACCATTTGATTAGTTCTGAAGATACAGGGTCAGAAGGTTGAAGGAGTTTATAAGCCCAATGGACTCTCTGTATGAAACACGCAGAGAGATAAGAAAGTGGAAGGTAGTGGAGGACAGGATTAAAGGTCTGAAATGACTGCTGTGTGGAAGGCTGACCAAGGAGAAGGCACTTTATGGGCCAGTTCTGTCATATATTCCTTCAGTGCTAAATATTGATGTCACAAATGTTTTATACTCATTAGAAAATACTAGTACCAACCAAAGCTTAATCATGAAATCAAATAGAGCTGGACAAGACTGTAGAGATTATCTTTTTTGTTTTGTTTTAAATTTTAATGGAGTACAATTGCTTTATAATGTTGTGTTAGTTTTTTTTTTTTTTAACTTTTCCTTTGAACTGGGGGATTGCCATAAACAAACAATATTGTGACAGTTTCAAGTGAGCAACAAAAGGACCCAGCCATGTATACCACATGTATCCATTTTCCCCCAAAGTCCGCTACCAACCTGGCCACCACGCAACAATAATGTGTTATTAATAGCTTCTTCACAAAGGAAATGGCAACCCACTCCTGTATTCTTGCCTGGAGAATTCCATGGACAGAGGAGCCTGGTGGGCTGCGGTCTGTGGGATGGCAAAGAGTTGGACACAACTGAACGCACAGCACATTAATATCTTCTACTGTACAGCAAAGTGAATTAGCTATATGTATACATGAACACGTACATGCTAAGTTGTTTCAGTTGTGTCCAATTCTGTGCAAACCCGTAGACTGTAGCTCCCCAGGCTCTGCTGTCCATGGGATTCCCCAGGCAGGAATACTGGAGTGAGTTGCCATTTCCTTCTCCAGGGGATCTTTCCGACCCAGGGACCAAACCTGTCTCTTATGTCTCCTGCATTGGCAGGCAGGCTCTTTACCACTAGCGCCACCTGGGAAGCCCATACGTGTACATATATCCCCTTTTGCAGATTTCCTTCCCATCCATTTAGGTCACCACAGAGCATTGAGTCGAGTTCCCTGTGCTATACAGTAGGTTCTCATTCCAGTACTTAGTCACTCAGTCGTGTCCGACTCTTTGCTACCCCATGGACTGTAGCCCACCAGGTCCCTCTGTCCATGGGGATTCTCCAGGCAAGAATACTTGCCATGCCCTCCTCCAAGGGATGGTTCCAACCCAGAGATCGAACCCAGATCTCCCGCATTGCAGGCAGATTCTTTACCCTCTCAGTCATCAGTGAAGCCCAAGAATACTAGAGCTTTGCAACCCCATGGACTGTAGCCTGCCAGGCCCCTCTGTCCATGAAATTTTTTCACGCAAGAACATTGGAGTAGGTTGCCATTTCCTTCTCCAGGGGATCTTCTTGACCCAGGGATCAAAACCATGTCTCTTGCGTCTCCTGTGCTGGCCGGTGGATTCTTTACCACTGCGCCACCCGGGAAGCCCATTTTATACATAGCAATCTCTCTGTGTTTGTGTCTCTGTTTCTTCTTGTAGAGCTCATCTTACCCAATCCCATCATTCTTCACACAAGGAGACAGACCCAGACAAGTCATTTTCTTAAATTGTGAGCACTTCAATCCCAGAAACAGCACTACAGCCTCATGTGTCAGTTATTTTATTGCCTCATGTTGCCACTTGCTTTGTTTCACATTTTTCTGATTTCGTAGTTTACATACTCTAAAAGAGACACTTTGGAAAAGCTAGGGGAATATGTTCCAGTGATGAGAACAGAGTAACTGAAAGATTATGTATTCTCTTAATTCCCTTAATGTTTCTTAGGAAATCATTTTCTAGAGAATACACTTGGATTTTTAAGGTAATACCAAAAATTTCAAGTTTTACTCTCTCCCAAATCATTAATAATAAGCTCTTCTCTCCCAAAAAGTTTTTATTTCAAGCATCATTTTCTGCAGATGGAAAAGTTAATCAGGAACATACCTATTCAAGTCTTCTTAGGTCATTTTCGGATTCCTTTCATGGTTCTAAAGTCTCTGGATAATCATGTGTGTGCTTGCTTGCTAAGTCTCTTCAGTCGTGTCTGACTCTTTGCATGGAGTGTAGCCCGCCAGCCTCCTCTCCTCATGGGATTCTCCAGGCATGAATACTGGAGTGGGTTGCCATACCCTCCTCCCTGAATAATCATAATGCCTTGCAAATTTTCCTCAAAGAATGAGCCTTATAATAAACAGGTAGAAGAAATCTTAACAATTATTTTCTATACAAATACATCAGTGAATAATAATGAATACAATTTTTATCTTAATCAAAAAAAGAAGACTGTGTAGTTTATCAGAGACTAAAAGCTGAATTCTTTTAATCGATTAACATTTTACATATAGCTTCATGGAGGTCACTGAAAAGATGTTTGATTAGGTAGTCCAATCCTCAGTCATATTCAGTTCAATTCAGTTCAGTCGCTAAGTCATGTCCAGCTCTTTGTGACTCCATGGAGTGCAGCACACCAGGCCTCCCTGCCCATCACCAACTCCCTGAGTTTACTCAAACTCATGTCCCTTGAATCAGTGATGCCATCCAACCATCTCATTCTCTGTCGTCCGTCCCCTTCTCCTCCTATCTAAAGTCTTTCCCAGCATCAGGGTCTTTTCCAAGGAGTCAGTTTTTCACATCAGGTGGCCAAAGGATTGCAGTTTCAGCTTCAGCATCAGTCCTTCCAATGAATATTCAGGACTAATTTGCTTGAGGATGGACCAGTTGGCTCTCCTTGGAGTTCAAGGGACTCTCAAGAGTCTTCTCCAACACCACAGTTCAAAAGCATCAATTCTTTGGCACTCAGCTTTCTTTATAGTCCAACTCTCACATCCATACATGACTACTGGAAAAACCATTGCTCTGACTAGATGGACCTTTGTCGGCAAAGTAATGTCTGCTGTAGACAGTAATGCTGTCTAGATTGGTCATAGCTTTTCTTCCAAGGAGCAAGCATCTTCTAATTTCATGGCTGCAGTCACCATCTGTGGTGGTTTTAAAGCCCCAAAATATAAAGTCTCTCACTGCTTCCACTGTTTCCCCATCTATTTGCCATAAAGCGATGGGACCAGATGCCACTTAGTTTTCTGAATGTTGAGTTTTAAGCCAGTTTTTCACTTTCCTCAAGAAGCTCTTTAGTTCTTCTTTGTTTTCTGCCATAAGGATGGTGTCATTTGCATATCTTAGGTTATTGCTATTTCTCTCAGCAGTCTTGATTCCAGCTTGTGCTTCATCCAGTCCAGCATTTCTCATGACAAAGTCTGCATATAAGATAAATAAACAGGGTGACAATATACAGCCTTGACATACTCCTTTCCCAATTTGGAAGCAGTCTGTTGTTCCATGTTCAGTTCTTACTGTTGCTTCTTGACCTGGATACAGATTTCTCAGGAGGCAGGTATTCCCATCTCTTGAAGAATTTTCCACAGTTTGTTGTGATCCACACAGTCAAAGGCTTTGGCATAGTCAATAAAGCAGAAGTAGATGTTTTTCTGGAGCTCTCTTGCTTTTTCAATGATCCAACAGATATTGGCCATTTGATCTCTGATTCCTCTGCCTTTTCTAAATTGATCTTGAACATCTGGAAGTTCACGGTTCATGAACTGTTGAGAATTTTGAGAATTACTTTGCTAGTGTATGAGATGAGTGCAACTGTGTGGTAGTTTGAGCATTCTTTGGCATTGCCTTTCTTTGGGATTGAAAACTGACCTTTTCCAGTCCTATGGCTACTGCTGAGTGTTCCAGATTTGCTGACATATTGAGTGCAGCACTTTCACAGCATCATCTTTCAGGATTTGAAATAGCTCAACTGGAATTCCATCACCTCCACTAGCTTTGTTTGTCGTGATGCTTCCTAAGGCCCGCTTAACTTCACATTCCAGGATGTCTGGCTCTAGGTAAGTAATCACACCATTATGATTATCCGGGTCATGAAGATTTTTTTGTACAGTTCTTCTGTGTATTCTTGCCACCTCTTCTTAATATCTTCTGCTTCTGTTAGGTCCACACCATTTCTGTCCTTTATTGAGCCCATCTTTGCATGAAATGTTCCCTTGGTATCTCTAATTTTCTTGAAGAGATCTCTAGTCTTTCCCATTCTATTGTTTTCCTCTATTTGCACTGATCACTGAGGAAGACTTTCTTATCTCTCCTTGCTATTCTTTGGAACTCTACATTCAAATGGGTATATCTTTCCTTTGCCTTTCACTTTTCTTTTCATAGCTGTTTGTAAGTCCTCCTCAGACAACCATTTTGCCTTTTTGCATTTCTTTTCTTGGCGATGGTCTCAATAACTGCCTTCTGTACAATGTCATGAACCTCTGTTCATAGTTCTTCAGGCATTCTGTCTATCAGATCTAATCCCTTGAATCTATTTAATCACTTCCACTGTATAGGGAAGTGATTTGATTTAGGAAGGGATTTGATTTAGGTCATACTTGAATGGTCTAGAGGTTTTCCCTACTTTCTTCAATTTAAGTCTGAATTTGGCAATAAAGAGTTCATGATCTGAGCTACAGTCAGCTCCTGGTCTTGTTTTTGCTGACTGTATGGAGTGTCTCCATCTTTGGCTGCAAAAAATATAATCAATCTGATTTCGGTATTTACCATCTTGTGATGTCCATGTGTAGAGTCTTCTCTTGTGTTGTTGAAAGAGGGTGTTTGCTATGACCAGTGTATTCTCTTGGCAAAACTCTCTTAGCCTTTGCCCTGCTTCATTCTGTAATCCAAGGCCAAATTTGCCTGTTACTCCAGGTATCTCTCGGAGAAGGCAATGTCACCCCACTCCAGTACTTTTGCCTGGAAAATTCCATGGATAGAGGAGCATGGTAGGCTGCAGTCCATGGGGTCGCTAGGAGTCTGACACAACTGAGCGACTTCACTTTTACTTTTCAGTTTCATGCATTGGAGAATGAAATGGCAACCCACTGCAGTGTTCTTGCCTGGAGAATCCCAGGGACGGGGGAGCCTGGTGGGCTGCCATCTCTGGGGTTGCACAGAATCAGACACAACTGAGGTGACTTAGCAGTAGCAGCCAGGTATCTCTTGACTTTCTACTTTTGCATTTCAGTCCCCTATAATGAAAAGGACATATTTTGGGGGCGTTAGTTCTAGAAGGTCTTGTAGGTCTTCATAGAATTGTTCAACTTCATCATCTTCAGCATTATTGGTTGGGGCATAAGCTTGGGTTACTGTGATATTGAATGGTTTGCCTTGGAAATGAATAGAGATCATTCTGTCATTTTTGAGACTGCACCCAAGTACTGCATTTCAGACTCTTTTGTTGACTATATTAATAATAACAAGTCATATTAATAATGTGTTATAAATATGACTAATTAGTGCATCTTATATCTGCACACTTATATGTATACAAACAAAGTATATGTATACTTAGTAGTAGTAATGNCTGCATTTCAGACTCTTTTGTTGACTATATTAATAATAACAAGTCATATTAATAATGTGTTATAAATATGACTAATTAGTGCATCTTATATCTGCACACTTATATGTATACAAACAAAGTATATGTATACTTAGTAGTAGTAATGTCAGTTGCTTAGTCATGTCCAACTCTTTGGGACCCCATGGACTGTAGCCCACCAGGCTCCTCTGTCTATGGAATTCTCCAAGCAAGAGTACTAGCGTGGGTTGCCATTCCCTTCTCCAGGGGATCTTCCCAAACCAGGGATGTAATTTTAATATATTCCTTCAGATTCATATGAATATTTCATGATAACTTGTCTCTTACCATGCATTATGAATAACTACCCATTAGTTTTTCTAGTAAACAGTTGTTCTTTAATAAAAAGAACATTTGTAAATTAAGGAGATGAATAATGAACGGCACTACAATCTTCTATATAAATGCTAACAATTTTTTTTTAGGAAGCAGCAGCAGCAGTGCTTAAGCTAGTACTTCTTAGAGCTGAACCGAAGACCATAATTCAAATGGGAAGGTAAGTTATATTCTAATAAAGTCTACTTTTTAATTATTACCAGCTGATAATTGGGCTGGGTTTCCCTGGTGGCTGAGTGGTAAAGAATCCACCTGCCAATGCAGGAGATGCAGGTTCAATCCCTGGGTTAAGAAGATCCCCCGGAGAAGGAAATGGCAACCCACTCCAATATTCTTGCCTGGGAAATCCCATGGACAGAGGAGCCTGACAGCCAATAGTCCAAGGGGTTCAACTCTTTTGAACCAGCGACTGAACAACAACCACCACAAACAGATAATTATAATGATAATGACATAGGGGGAAATATTTATCACACAGGCTCTTGATTGAATCCTCAGAAATGAAGGTATAAAATTATGAATGGTAAGGATGACATTAAATTCAAGAAAGTGGTTACCTCTACAAAGAGAAGGGAGAAGAAATTGAGAAACGGTATATGGGGGACATTAATTGTATCTATAACATTTTGACTGGACAGTAGGGCTATGAATGTTCTTCTTATCTTATTCTCTGTACCTTTTTTGGTATACCAAAATATTTCATTAATAAAAAGAGCAATTTCCACTTCAGTTCAGTTCAGTTCAGTCGCTCAGTTGTGTTTGACTCTGTGACCCCATGAATAGCAGCACACCAGGCCTCCCTGTCCATCACCAACTCCCAGAGTTCACTCAGACTCACGTCCATCGAGTCCGTGATGCCATCCAGCCATCTCATCCTCGGTCGTCCCCTTCTCCTCCTGCCCCCAATCCCTCCCAGCATCAGGGTCTTTTCCGGTGAGTCAACTCTTGGCATGAGGTGGCCAAAGTACTGGAGTTTCAGCTTTAGCATCATTCCTTCCAAAGAAATCCCAGGGCTGATCTCCTTCAGAATGGACTGGTTGGATCTCCTTGCAGTCCAAGGGACTCTCAAGAGTCTTCTCCAACACCACAGTTCAAAAGCATCAATTCTTCGGTGCTCAGCTTTCTTCACAGTCCAACTCTCAGATCCATACATGTCCACTAGAAAAACCATAGCCTTAATTAGACGGAGTTTTGTTGGCAAAGTAATAGCTCTGCTTTTGAATATGCTATCTAGGTTGGTCATAACTTTTCTTCCAAGGACTAAGTGTCTTTTAATTTCATGGCTGCAGTCCCCATCTGCAGTGATTCTGGAGCCCCAAAAAATAAAGTCTGACACTGTTTCCACTGTTTCCCCATCTCTTTCCCATGAAGTGATGGGACCAGATGCCATGATCTTCATTTTCTAAATGTTGAGCTTTAAGCCAACCTTTTCACTCTTCTCTTTCACTTTCATCAAGAGGCTTTTTAGTTCCTCTTTACTTTCTGCCATAAGGGTGGTGTCATCTGCATATCTGAGGTTATTGGTATTTCTCCCGGCAATCTTGATTCCAGCTTGTGCTTCTTCCAGCCCAGCGTTTCTCATGATGTACTCTGCATATAAGTTAAAGAAGCAGGGTGACAGTATACAGCCTTGACGTACTCCTTAAAGTATCTTTAATAAGATCATTCTACTTTACGTGAGACATTACATGATGTGGCTTAAACCATGTAATGTCCCAAGTAAATATTTTGCTAGTAAAAGAACAAGTGGGGAATAGTGACGATGAAAGTCACTCAGTTGTATCTGACTCTTTGTGACCCCCGTGAACTGTAGCCTGCCAGGCTCCTCTGTCCATGGAATTCTCCAGGCCAGAATACTGGAGTGGGTAGCCATTCCCTTCTCTATGGGATCTTCCCAACCCAGGAATCAAAACCAGGTCTCCCGCATTTCAGGTGGAAAGCTCTTTACCATCTGAGCCACCAAGGAAGCCCAATTTCTTTTTTTTTTAGACTCATCATTGTTTTTTAAAGAGGAATTTGTTTTAGCTTACACTTAATGCGAAGACACATTAAGTGAATGCAGTTTTATGAAGTTTCTCAAAGGACTTACTCCCAGCAAACAGCTGCAACTGCCAACTAAGCCAAAGAATAGATCTCCGCTAACTACCTCAAACACTCCCCACCATGATACCCCATTCACAACTTCCTCCCTCTCCCCCAAATCAACAACCATTCCAACTTCTGCAGCAGTCACTTATCCTATTTCTTCATCACCTCAGTACCTGAATATGCATCTTCAGGCAAAAAAGCCTGGTCCCGCCCATTTTTCAGTTTGGGGTCTTTTAAGTCTTTTTAATCCACATATTACCCTTACATCCCTTTCCTTTCCTTACAATTTATTGTTGAAGAACCTACAGAGTTTCCCACAGTCTCATTTTGCTGATTGCATAGTCAAAATGAAGTTCATCCTGATCAAAGCAGTTGGAGCCAGTGACTTGATCCCTTTAGCAAAACTGTAGGTTTTTCATCAGTTTTTGATCTGAGGGTGCCTAATTCTGCCTTTTGGCATACTACAAGCCATTGATATTCATGGCCTACACCATAGAGCCATTAATTTATTGGGGGTTGCAAAATAGTGATATTCTAGTTTTGTTTTACTAGCTGGAATGATTTGAAAAAGGGATTCTCTCCTCTATTTGCGTACGTATATCAAACATTCTCATTTGAATCTTTTGAGGACCTCTTCCCTGGTCTCCAGACTTGTATACCCAACCATTCATTCCATATCTCTGCTGCTGCTGCTGCTGCTAAGTCGCTTCAGTCGTGTCCAGCTCTGTGCAACCCCATAGACGGCAGCCCACCAGCTCCCCCATCCCTGGGATTCTCTAGGCAAGAATACTGGAGTGGGTTGCCATTTCCATATCTCTAGAGGATATCTAATGGGCATCTCCAACTTAGGTTCGAAGTCAAGCCTCCTCTTGGAGTTGTCCCCACATCACCTCTCTAGTTCCTCAGGTCTAAAACTTCTATGATCCTTGATTTTTATCTCTTTTACTCCCAAAGCTAACCCATCAGCAACTTCTGTTGTCTTTCCCTTCCAAATACATCCACAGTCTGACTGCCTCCACCACCATCTCTTGCTAGGGTTACTTGACATCACGTTAGATTCTTTTTTTCTTCTTCTTCTTGTTTTTTATTTTTAAGGGTTGCACTCTTTAAGTTTGACTTAATGACATTTTATCATTATGTAAAATGATAAAATTTATATGGCTCCAAAGTCCAATCTACAAAACAAGTTTCCTTCCAGCGGTCTCATTTTTCTTCCTTTCCTCATACTATTCTCTCTCCCTCTGTGGAGGTAACCATTTTGACTAAGTTTTTAGTTTATCGTTTTCTTTTTTTTCTTTTCTATAAGAGATGCATCCATATATTTGTATTTCCTTTATGGTAGCATACGAGAATGACAGATAAATGGTAGTACATCGTAAGCACTTTTCTCCGCCTGGCATTTGTCAGTTAGCAGTATATCCTAGGCATCATATATTCAAGTTTTTTAATATTTAAGGACATTTCTGAATGTTATTCACTAAGCATACTAAACATAAGTTTAAAATCACATCCAGTATCAATTTACTTCAAATCACATATGTAACTTTTTGAGAGATGATAGAATTAGAAACGTTTCCTATAAAAACAATCCCCAATTTAAAAATAAAAATAAATATTTTTTAAATCATTAAGTCATGTCTGACTCTTTGTGACCCCATGGACTACCAGGCTTCTCTGTCCGTGGAATTCTCCAGGCAAGAATACTGGAGTGAGTTGCCATTTCCTTCTGCAGGGGATTTTCCTGACCCAGATATCGAACCCTTATCTCCTGCTTGGCAGGTGTATTCTTTACCACTGAGCCACCTGGGAAGCCCTAGTGTATATTATGCATGTCAACTAATACCATCATTAAAAATATTTGTAGTATATTAGTATTCATGATATAATATGATATGAAGGATTTTTTTTGAAAGGGTGCATATTTTAAGTTTTCTACCTCTGGGATTATCTTTTCTACATGTTTTGCAATTCCTCATTCTCATATATATCCAGTTTAGCATTTGAACATGTCTGTTGCCTATATAACCATTTGAATATAGACTGTTCAAAAAATGACTAGGTTAAAGCCTAGGCACAAACCAACTATTTTGCTACATCCCTAAATTTTCTGGATTGCTGGGCAGTGATGGTGACACTCTCCAAAAATCTTATATCCTCCTAAAATGTCTTGAGAAGGTACAAAAGGTACCTAGAAGCTAAGTTGTCTAAAAAACGTACACTTTGGATTACTATTGGGAAGTTTAATTCTGCCCCCCAACTCATGTTCTCCAGAATATTTGATCTTTGCAGTTTATGATTTTTAAATTCTAATCTGTCATGATAGAAAGCCAAGAACTGCCAAAATTAAATATGTCTACCTAAAAATATAAGAATACTAAAAGTCAATGAACAAATAGAATTTTCTGTTTGATCAGAATCTATATGTAACCTTGGAATGTGAGTGACTTCCATCAAAGGCATGTCAAATATACATATATATGATTAGATTATTAGACTTTTCTCTGTTGCAATTTATTTTTGTTGATGCAGTGTTAAATAGATATTCACATTTTAGAGAGTTTTTATCTAATATAATTTAATTCTTCAAATGTATGAAAGATTTTCTAATTATTCTGATTATAAAAAGTTACCTACATAGTTTTTATACTATTAATGAAAGCTTGAAAACAAAATTCAATTCTCTGTATCAGTACTTAATCTCTTTAATATTATATGTAAATGAATGTATTCTTTTCAAAGCTTTGTTTACCATACTCTCTTTATTGATGGAATCACTTACCTTTGTGCCTCAGACAATGCCTTAGATATTTTAACACCATCTGCATTTCTTAAAAATGTAAGTAATTTCTTATACTACTTTGGCTTTTTCAATTACTGAAATTATAAGATCTGATTTATAGTTTATTAGTAATAATGTCTCTAGCCAAAAGCAGATTAGCCATCTGTCCATATAGCAGAGCCATTAATGACCTTCAGAGATTTCTCACCCTCACCCTTCACCTATCTCCTGCCTCCACACGTCCCCTGACTCTAAAGCAGGATCTGCAAAGACAATCAACTCATATCTATCAGAATCGCTCTTTATATTTCTTTTGTCCTTCCAAAGTAAAAAAACTTAAACTTTAGAATCAATAATATTTAGTATGCTTTTTCAGTAGCGTGTGTATTTAATTTTGAAACACATGTAAGATACTTCTGGCAGAAAATGTGAATCAATTACAAGAGTTAAAAAAAATTTTTTAATCATTCATACTACCTTTGTTGTTGTTTTAGTCACTAAGTTGTATCTGACTCTTTTTCAACCCCATCTGCTGTAGCCCACCAGGCTCCTCTTGTCCATGGAATTCTCCAGACAAGAATACTGGAGTAGGTCGCCATTTCCTTCTCCAGGGGATCTTCCCAACCCAGAAATCAAACCTCAATCTCCTGCACTGCAGATAGATTCTTTAGTCACTGAGCCACCTGGGAAGCCCTACACTACCTTCAGGGAATGTTTTATGTAAAAGTTACCAACAAATATAAAATATAAGTAGAGTAATTATGTGTGTGTACTTATGTAGATACATGAAATTTTATAAATTTCTTAAAAGGTAATTAACATCTCTAATAGCTATCATCTGTTACTGACGACTACCCAGAATTTGATAACTGCAGTCCATGAGGTTGAAAAGAGTCAGACACGACTGAGCAACTAAGCAACAACAACAAGAACAAGATTGTGAAAGGCAGTCTCAGAGACAGACTAGGAATAAGCCATTATTCTAGTAATCTTATGATCCAGATAGTATGCTTGTTTCTTATTTAAAAAAATAAATAATACTAATCTTCAAATTTATTCACAAGTATATAATTTAGGATAAATATTTTAACAAAGAAATATTAATGGAAAATCAGTCAAGTATACTATACTTATTAATAGATATTCTCCATTCATATTCATGAATGATTCATAGATTTTATTTGCTTAGTTTACCAACTTGTTTTAACACAACAAATCATAACCACATAGAATCAAGGAGTATAAGACCTAATATTTTAATTCACTCTACCTTTATGCCTAGACAATTGTTAGCACCTAAATGATAAACACTGTTAGCCGTTTAACTGACTAGAATTTTTTTCCCCTCTCTGGCATTATGGACAAACATCCCAACTTTACCAACTTTTCAAAATCAGGTAACACAAAATGGTTCAACTGCATGATTTTAACCGCTGCTTCTGAGATGATAGAACATTAAGTACAAACAGCTGTCAGAATTCCTTCTTGAAGCTTTGAAATGTCATTTAACAACCCTATAGGGTTAACATTTGGGTGGGTTTGTTTTTTAATCATTGAATGGATTTTGAAAGTAAGGCAGGAGGGGAATATGAAAGGCATTTATTTAGAGAATGTCATAGACCCCCCTATCTTTCCTTGTCTTCCAGAGGTAACATCTGTGGGTCCCCTCAAGTCCTGAGAAATATCAACACCAAAGAATCATATCTCATTATATGAGATATGAGCAGTTTTCATTATACTGCATCTTTAAAATAGAAACATACCCTGCCACCAAAAATCTAGAACTGTTCTGTTTTCTCTTATTGCAAGTTTCTACCAAACTTTGCTTCAAATTAACACTTGTTTTGTAATTCTCCGGTTGAAATTATCTGTACAGTTTAAATATTTCCATTGATTTCTCCAGGTTAGTGAGACTTTTCTGAAAAATCCTTTGATGTCACAAGAACATTTTTCTCCTTCAAATGCAGTTGCTGCAGATTTTCAACAAGTATTAGGAAAGTATATGGTATGTAACCTCTAACTGTATTCCTAAACATTGTCAGGGAGACTTCCCCAATGGTCGACTGGGTAGGACTCCAGCCTCCACTGCAGGGGGCCCAGATTCAGTCCCTAGTCAGGGAGCTATGATTCTCCAAGTCATGCAGTGTGGCCAAAAAAAAAATTGTCAGTATCACTTCTGACAAATCAGTTAGGAGTTTAAGAGCTGTTAAGATGAATGAGAACTAAGAACTTTTATCTTTCTATAATGGTAAGGAAAGATATCCACGACATATTGGTAAGTGAATAAAGCAAGATAGAGAAAATATATATGACATACTGTTATTTACTTACCATCCTGATATACAACCATTTTAAGCAAAAGGAATAAATACAAATATATGTTTTGCTTATAGTGAAAAAGGGGAGGATGGAGAGACAAGGGAAGGATAAACTGAAAACATGCTTCTATAAGGATGAGAATAGAAATTAGACCTCTGTGAATGAAACCTGTCTTGCAAATTTGACTTGGAACCACATAAACATTTTATACAGTTTTGAAAATTGTAAAATATTTACACAATCATTCTGTATATATTTTACATAAATATAACATTATTAAATATTTTAAAAGTAGGCCCTGAGCAGAAATTAACATTGTAAATCAACTATATCTCAATAAAATTTGTTTTAAAAAGGAGTCCTGGGACTTCCCTGGCAGTCCAGTGTTTAAGGTTCCACACTTCTACTGCAGAGGTGTGGGTTCAATCCCTGGTCTGGGACATAAGATACCACATGCCACAGGGCCCAGGAAACTATTAAAAAAAAAAAAAAAGAGGTAGTCGCTAATAAGTGAAATAAAACAGTGATAAGAAGACAAATGATGTGTGATTCGACTTACAAGAGGTACATAGAGTAGTCAGATTTAGAGACAGAAATCAGAAGTTTGGTTGCCAGAGCCTGGGTGAAAGGGAGCAGGAAGAATTGTATTTAATGGATAGAGTTTCAGTTTAGGAAAATAAAAAAATCCTGGAGATAGATGGTGGTGACAGTTGAACAGCAATCTGAATATACTTGATGCACTGAACCATACAGTTAAAATGGTTAAAATTGTACTTTATAAAGTTTTTTATTTTCCTGAAGTACAGTTGCTGTACAATATTGTGTAAATTACTGTGGTACAAGATAGTGATTCACAATTTTTAAAGGTTATGCTCCATTTATAGTTATTATAAAATATTGGCTGTATTTCCTATGTTGTACAATATGTCCTTGTAGCTTATTTCATACTTATTAATTTGTACCTCTTAATCTCCTACGCCTGCCTCCCCATCCTGCCTTTCCTGTCCCCACTGGGAGCCTCTAGTTTGTGCCTTATATCTGTTAGTCTGCTTCTTTTATGTTTTATACACTAGCTTGTTGTATTTTTAAAATTCCACATATGAGTGATATCACATAGGATTTCTCTTTCTCTAGCTGACTTATTTCACTTAGCATATCGCACTCCAAATCCATTCATGCTGCTGCAAGTGGCAATATTTTATTCTTTTTTAAAAATTGTATTTATTCATTGTTGGCTGTGCAGGGTCTTCACTGCTGCACAAGGGCCTTCTCTAGTAGCCACGTGCGGGGGCTACTCTTCCTTGTGGTGCACGGACTTACTGCAGTGGCTTCTCTTGTTGCAGAGCACGGGCTCTAGAGCGCACGAACTTCAGTAATTGCAACACGAGGGCTCAGTAATCCCAGTTCACGGGCCCTCAAGCATGGGCTCAGTAGTTGTGACACAGGGGCTTAGTTGCAGTTGTGGCACGTAGGATTCTTCCTGGACCAGGGATTGAACCTGTGTGCCCTGCATTGGCAGGCAGACTCCTAACCTCTGGACCACCAGGGAAGCCCCATGGTTTTGTTTTTAAGAAAAAACAAGGCCATAGCTTTTAGAGGTACAAACTCAAGCATTTACAGATAAAATAACAGACTGCCTAGGATTTCCTTTAAAATAATACATTTGGGGAAGGGGTAATCAGTAGTAGGGGCTTCCCTCGTGGTTCAGACAGTAAAGAACCTGCCTATAGTGTGGGAGACCTGGGTTCAGCCCCTGAGTTGAGAAGATCCCCTGGAGAAGGCAATGGCTGCCCACTCCAGTCTTCTTGCCTGGAGAATCCCAACAGAGGAGTCTGGCGGGCTACAGTCCATGGGATCCCAAAGAGTCAGATGCAACTGAGCAACTAACACTTTGACTTTTCAATCAGTAGTAAGACAGACAGAAATAAGATTGGCCATGTGTTGATAACTGCTGAAAGTAGGTGATGGGTACACTAAACAATTCACTCTTTCTGTATATGTTTGAACTTTCCCATAATAATAATAAAAAAAAAAATTGGCCGCACCTTGCAGCTTATGGGATCTTAGTTCCCTGACCAGGGATCAAACCCTTGCCTCCTGCAGTGGAAGCTCAGAGTCCAAACCACTGGACCACCAGGGAATTCCCCATAATAAAATGTTTTAAGTATGCCCCGTAATAAAATGTTTTAAAACAGTTCTTTTTCTGTTTATGTATAACAAATCACCACAAGCCAGCAGCACCAAACAGCACACATTTATTACCTCACCATTTCTGTGGGTCACGAATGGTTTAACTGGGATTTTCTTCTCAGGGTCTCACCAGGCTGCAGTCAGTGTGTCAGCCCAGCCGTGTTCTCATCTGTTAGCGCTGGGGAAGAATCCGCCTCCAGCCTCATTCAGGTTGTTGCAGAATTGAGTTCCTAAGAACTGCGTGAGGGCTGCAGCTTTTTGCTGGCTGTTGACTGGAGGACACCCTCGGTCCTAAGACTGACAGCAGTTCTTTATCTCCAGGGCATCCTCAGCACACATGCTTGCTTCTTCAAGGCCAGCAGAGGAATCTCTCATTCCAGTCTGCTGAATGTGACATAATATGATAATCACAGGAGTGACATCCATCACCTTTTCTTCTGTTCACCAAGGGCAAATCACACTGAAGGGAGGGGATGTTACAAAGATGTGACTCAGTGAGGGTCCCCATAGTGTGTGTCCACCACAATGCCTGAAAAATAATGAAGGATAGATATATCAAATCTACATACTGTTCTATGGAGAATTCTGCAGTATTCATCACAGCCAAAATCTATTATTAACATGCTCCCTGCAAACCAGTTACCCTGCGAAAATATGCACATGTTAAGCAGTTAACACAACTGACATCAAAGAAATTTCTGTTTAACATTTATAAACTAACCCAATGAGCTTTAAATCTGTAGAAAATTTTTCTGAAAGTTGTTGACTTTTTAATGCTATAATTGACAAATGCACACGGGAAAAAAAGTAGTTTTGAAGGAGTTTTAAATATTTNACCCCCAGGATTATGCAAATAATCTTGCCTTTTTTAAGTCTCTGCACCCTCCAGGGCCATTGCCTTCCATGGTCTGGCCCACCTCTGTCTTAAGGTATTCTCTCTGTTAATCTTCAGTAAACTCTCTTGCAACAGGTAAGACCTGATTCTTCTTTGTTTCCTTACCAAGAACTGAGGCCCATGGAGAAGGGGATCTCTAGATTCTCCACTCACAGTGATCCAGGGAAGCCAATGGTATAAATCCCAATCCAGGGGCAGGAGAAGACAAAGGTCTCAGCTCAAACAGCAGACAGGAAGCAAAAAAGAGGTGAACTCTTCCTTCCTCTTGCCCTGTCTTTTTCTATGCAGGCTCTCAATACAATAGATGGTGCCCACTCACATTATCCTTCCCTGGTGGCTCAGAGGTTAAAGCATCTGCCTGCAATGCGGGAGACCCGGGTTCGATCTCTTGGTCGGGAAGATCCCTGGAGAAGGAAATGGCAACCCACTCCAGTTTTCTTGCCTAGAGACTCCCATGGAGGAATAAGCCTGGTAGGCTACAGTCCACGGGGTCCCAAAGAATTGGACACGACTGAGCTACTTCACCTTCACTTTCTTCACATTGAGGAGGGCAGGCTGTTTTACGGAGTCCACCCATCCAAATGCTAATCTCATCCGGAAGCACCTCACAGACACACCAGGAAATAATGTTTAATGTGAGCACCCGTCGGCTAAGTCAAGCTGACTGTGAAATTAACCGTCACAAGAAGGCTCTGTTGATCTTGAAAGAAGATTGTCTTCAGAGCAAACTCTTAAAACCCTGAGCATGTCACTGCTAAAAATCACCCTAGGCTCTTCATCGTGTATCTAGAAGTTCAAGCCTAATGTGAATTACTTTCCAGCTTTACTTCTTGTACTTTTAATGCAGGATCTTTTGCAGTTCTTGGAGGGTGATATGTATTTTCATTTTTTTCTTAAATAGCACTTGCCCTTTTTATTCTGTCCCATCAGACTTTATTTTTGGGGGCTCCAAAATCACTGCAGATGGTGACTGCAGCCATGAAATCAAAAGACACTTACTCCTTGGAAGAAAAGTTATGACCAACCTAGATAGCATATTCAAAAGGAGAAACATTACTTTGCCGACTAAGATCCGTCTAGTCAAGACTATGGTTTTTTCAGTAGTCATGTATGGATGTGAGAGTTGGACTGTGAAGAAGGCTGAGCACCGAAGAATTGATGCTTTTGAACTGTGATGTTGGAGAAGACTCTTGAGAGTCCCTTGGACTGCAAGGAGATNTGTGTGTGTGTGTGTGTGTGTGTGTGTGTGTGTGTGCGTGCCAAATGACATTGAATGGACTATGAATATATTATCTTAACAAAATTTAGATGAGTCTCTTAGAATAAAGGAAATGGCAACCCACTCCAGTATTCTTGCCTGGAGAATCTCATGAACGGAGGAGCCTAGTAGGCTACCGTCCATGGGGTTGCTAAGACTTGGACGTGACTGAGCGACTTCATTTTCACTTTTCACTTTCATGCCTTGTAGAAGGAAATGGCAACCCACTCCAGTATTCTTGTCTGGAGAATCCCAGGGACAAAGGAACCTGGTGGGCTGCCGTCTATGGGGTCACACAGAGTTGGACATGACTGAAGTGACTTAGCAGCAGTAGCTGCTTAGATTAAAAACATTAAACATTTTTAAAAGGAGAGAAAAAAGGAAAAGTAATAAAAAGAAAAAATCAAAAATTCACCATTTATCTTGACCGTGTCTTAATACAGATTTTTAACCTGTGAGCCACAGAGGCATCTACCTAACATTTCTTAACAGAAGCCACCAAAACCTTATTTCCAAACAAGGTCACATTCATAAGTGTCCAGAATCAGGACTTCAAATCATGCTTTTAGGGGGACACAGTTCAACTAGCAATCCCCTCTTTTCTACATCCAACTGGTGAGCTCCTCACAGAATGTCAGTCGTAAGTTGCACACTCCAGTGACCAAGATGAGAGTTCTGTTTAAGGTGGATGTGATCACTTGCCAAAGCGTAGGGGATTTTAATATCATTTTTATTTAAAAAATAATGCTCAGTAATAAGGTGAGATAATGCAAAGGTATATAAAGTGAAATATAGGTATTTCTTACACTGTCAAACAGACTCTCTTGAGGTGAACACTCAACAGTTTGGGGTGAACCTTCCAGAATTTTATATACATCAGTTCAGTTCAGTCGCTCAGTCATGTCCGACTCTTTGCGATCCCTTGAATCGCAGCACGCCAGGCCTCCCTGTCCATCACCAACTCCTGGAGTTCACTCAGACTCATATCCATCGAGTCGGTGATGTCATCCAGCCATCTCTTCCTCTGTCGTCCCCTTATCCTCCTGCCCCCAATCCCTCCCAGCATCAGAGTCTTTTCCAATGAGTCAACTCTTTGCATGAGGTGGCCAAAATACTGGAGTTTCAGCTTTAGCCTCATTCCTTCCAAAGAAATCCCAGGGCTGATCTCCTTCAGAATGGATTGGTTGGATCTCCTTGCAGTCCAAAGGGACTCTCAAGAGTCTTCTCCAACACCACAGTTCAATATGTAAATTCACAAAACTGGGATCATTAATTCAACAGGTAAAGGTTTAATCTCTAGAGCTTCTTGATCTAAATCCCAGTTTTACTTCTAGTTGTGTTGTCGTTCAGTCACTAAGTCATGTCCAGCTCTTTGCAACCCCAGGGGCTGCAGCACACCAGGCTTCCCTGTCCTTCACTGTCTCCCAGAGTTTGCTCAAACTCATGTCCATTGAGTCAATGACTGTGTAACACTGGGCAATATATTTACTTCTCTCAGTCTGAGTTTTCTTATTTAGAAAATAAAAGATGATAAGATTACTACTTTGTATAAAGGTTTAGGAATTAAATGAGGTGTTCTTTGGAAGGAATGATGCTAAAGCTGAAACTCCAGTACTTTGGCCACCTCATGCGAAGAGCTGACTCATTGGAAAAGACTGTGATGCTGGGCGGGATTGGGGGCAGGAGGAAAAAGAAACAACAGAGGATGAGATGGCTGGATGGCATCACCGACTCGATGGATGTGAGTCTGAGTGAACTCCAGGAGATGGTGATGGACAGGGAGGCCTGGCGTGCTGCGATTCCTGGGTTCGCAAAGAGTCGGACACGACTGAGCGACAGAACTGAACTGAACTGAATAAGTGTGACATGCTTGAAACAGTACCTGGCACACACAAAGTGCTTAATAAGTTATTATTTAATACTCTACTACAGCTGCAGCTTATTTTTTTAAATATACTATATCTTAAAGATCTGTTTTTTAACTTAAATACAGTTGATTTACAATGTTATGTTAGTTTCAGGTGTACAACACAGTGATTCAGTTATATACATCCATTCTCTTTCAGATTCTTGTCCCTTATAAGTTACTACAAAGTATTGAGTACTTTGAGTATAGTGAAATATTGCTGAGTATAGTTCCCTGTGCTGTATACTAGGTCTTTATTGGTTATCTATTTTTATATACAGTAGTGTGTATATGTTAATCCCAAACTCCTAATTTATCCCTGCCCCTACATCCCCATTTAGTAATCATAAATTTGTTTTCTATTTCTGTTTTGTAAATATGTTCATTTGTATCTTTTTTCTTAGACTCCACATTTAAGTGATAGCATGTGATTTTTGTCTTTGGTTACTTCACTTAGTATGATAATCTCTAGGTTTATGCATGTTGCTGCAAATGGCATTATTTCATTCTTTTTGTGGCTGAGTAATATTCAGTTATATATATATATATATATACACCACATCTTTATCCATTCATCCATTGATGGACACTTGGGTTGCTTCCACATCTTGGCTATTATAAATAGTGCTGCAGTGAACATTGGGTGCAGTTATCTCTTTAAATTACAGTTTTCTCTAGATATAGATATATTTTTAATATGGATAGAGTGGATGACAAAAATAGGAATAGCGAACAAGAGCAATGAATAGGAAGCAGTAACAACTATGGTAGTTATTAATCCAACAATGTCAATAATCACTTTAAAAGTTAATGGTGTAAATATACCAACTGAAAGACAGAGATTGTCAAACTAGATCAAGAAACTGTCGTGAGAAAGAGAAGACAAGACACAGACTGAGAGACAATATTTGCAAAAGACAAATCTGTTAAAGTACTGTAATCCAAAATATACAAAGAACTCTTAAAACTCAACAAAAAGAAAATGGTCCAGTTTTAAAAGTGGACCCAGAGGGATGGGATGGGGAGGGAGGTGGGAGGGGGATTCAGGATGGGGAACACATGTACACCCGTGGCTGATTCATGGCAATGTATGGCAAAACCGCTACAATATTATAAAGTAATTAGCCTCCAATTAAAATTAATAAATTTATTTTTAATAAAAAAATAAAAATGGGCTAGATATTTGAATAGATGTCTCACCAAAGAAGACATGCAGATGACAAATAAGCATACGAAAAGGCCTGATATCTTATGTATTAGGGAATTGCAAATGATAGCAACAATGAAATACCCCTAACTTACCTATTAGAATGGCTAAAATTCAAAACACTGACAATACCAAATGCTGGCAATGTGGAGCAGGAGGAACTCTTATTTACTGGTGGTGGGAATGCAAAATGGTACAGTCACTTTGGTAGACAATTTGGCACTTTCTTATACAACTAACATCCTCTTACCATATGACCCAGCAATTGTGTTTCTCAGTGTTTACCCAAAGGAGTTAAAAATCATATCCACACAAAAACCTGTATATGAATATTAGAGAAGTGTTCTTCATAATTGCAGAAACATGGCAGCAATCAAGATGTCTTTCCATAGGTGAATGGATAAAAAAACTACAGTGTATTCAAACAATGGACTATTATTCAGCACTATAAAGAAATGAGCAGTTAAACCATGAAAAGACATGAAGGAACCTTAAATACATATTGCTAAGTGAAGGAAGCCAATCTGAAAAGGCTCCATACTGTGTGACTCTATATGGTATTCTAGAGAAAGCAAAACTATGGCAACAGTTAAAAAAAAAAAAAGACCAGTTGTTGCTAGGGCTTAGGGAGAAGGGAAGCCTGAATAGGTGGAGCACAGAGGATTTTAAGGGCCATTATGAAACTGTTCTGTATGATTCTGTTGTGACAAATATATGTCATTAGACATTTGTCCAAATCCACTGAATGTACACTATTAACAGTGAACCCTAAGGTAAACTATGGACTTTGGATGATAATGATGCATCACTGTAGGGTCATCCATTGCAATAAATGGACCACTCAGGTGCAGGATGTTGCTGGTGAGGGAGGCTGTGTGTGGGGTGGGGTAAGGAATATGCAGGAACTCTGAAATTTCCACTCAATTTTATTGTCAACCTAAAAAGTGAAGTCAAATTTGCTCAGCTGTGTCTGACTCTTTGTGACCCTATGGACTGTAGCCTGCCAGGTTCCTCTGTCCATGGAATTCTCCAGGTCAGAATACTGGAGTGGGCAGCCAGTCCCTTCTCCAGGGAATCTTCCCAACCCAAGGATTGAACCCAGGTCTCCCACATTCCAGGCAGAGTCTCTACCGCCTGAGCCACCAGGGAAGCATAATTGCTCTTTTAAGAAGTCTATACAAATAAGTAATTTAAATTAAAAAAACACTTCAGAACATTGCTGATTGAATACATTGATATATTCCCTCTCTCACCACTCCCCATTTTTTTCCTGCAAGATTAAGGTAGGACAATTTGAGGCTCAGTTGATTCTCTATGCTGAAATACCAGTGAGATGTCCCTCTGACACCTTTGTTCTGATTTGTATAGTGTATTACAATAGATTAGGTTTCACTTATAGAAAATTAAATGTATATTTTATTTCACTTCTCTATAGATGAAATACAATACAAATCAAGTTGACAGCTCGATATCCACACTGAAGAGTCAAGTAACTGATGTAAAAAATGTTATGACCCAAAATATCGATAAAATTTTAGAAAGCAAAGACAGATTGAGTATCCTCACTGGTAGAACGGATGATCCACAAACAACTGTGAGTGTTCCACTGTCTTGATACCCAAACAATGCTCTAAGTCATAGGATCCCTGCTCTGGAGACAAACTGCCCAAAACAAAAACATACTGGGACACTTGGTGAGATGATCCTATATCACCAGACTATCTCTTTATCAAAGATTATTGCAGTGCAACTAAAATAGTAAAATAATTCTAAAACAACTCAAATTTTAAGCCTATTAAAGGAGAAAATGGTTATTTGTGTAACTGAAGGATTTCCTGTATTAAGAAACACATAGGTTAGTCAACAAATAAATTCCAAGAGGAAAAGGAGAGGGAAACTTACCGAAAAAAGGACTTAGAAGAGTTATCAGTTGCAATATGTAGTCATTATCGGATTTTGATTCAGATAAACTATAAAAATGAACATTTACAGTATCATGAAACAGATATTTGAACTCTGGCTGGAGATTGATGAGATTAAGAAATGTCAGTAATTTTTAGGTGCGATAATGGCATTCTGGGTATGTTTTTGAAGAGTCTTTACTTATTAGAGATATATACTAAAATATATATGAATGAAATTATGTAACATCTAAGATTTGCTTCAAAATAGTTTAAGAGTGGGTGAGTATAATAGGGTATAAATTAAACAAAAATTGGCCATAAATTAACAATGGTTGAATCTTGATGTTGAGTACATAGGGATTCATTATACCATCCTGTCAACTTTTGTTATATGTCTGAAATTGCCTGTTAGGGAACAGTTTTAAAACAATCACTAAGGTTTGAAGAGTTTCCTCTGAACATTTTTTTTTTCTTGGCCATGCTGCATGGCTTGTGAGATCTTAGTTCCCTGACCAGGGATCAATCCTGTGCCCCCTGCAATGAAGCACAGAGTCCTAACCACTAGACCGCTACAGAATTCCCTGTGCTGAGCATTTTAAATTTTATTTTTACAGAGCTTTTCTAGAAACACAGATACCACATAAAGCAAAGTATATACATACTTTTTACTCACCAAGTTCTGTTGGTTCAACCTCCTAAATCTTTTTTATTATAAGCTTCATTTTTTTCACCTTTCAAAACAATTTACAAGGTATTATTCATATATAATATTCACATACTCTGAGTATGGAGTATGATGAACTGTGGTAACTGTGAACAACTGTGTGACCACAGTCTAGTTGTAGACTAGCTCTTCCATCGTAAAATCTACCCTCCTCTGTAGTTGACTCTTCCCCCACCCCTGACCCCAACCAACTCCTAATCTGCTTTCTGTCACTACAGTATTGTTGCCTTTTCTGGAATGTCTTATAAATACAGTCATACACTGTATAATATTTTGTGTCTGACTTCTTAATGTTTTTGATATTCATGTTGTTGCATGTTAATGTTTTCTTCCTTATCATTGCTATATAGTATTCCACAGAAGGGCTAACTCTCTCTTTTTTTTTTAATTTATTCTTTTTTTTTTTTACTTTATTTTACTTTACAATACTCTATTGGCTTTGCCATACATCGACATGAATCCACCACAGGTGTACACGAGCTCCCAATCCTGAATCCCCCTCCCACCTCCCACCCCACAACATCTCTATGGATCATCCCCATGCACCACCTCGTTTCTATACATGCTTCAATGCCATTCTCCTACATCATCCCACCCTCTCCCTCCACCTTCTGCCCATTCAGTGCTGCTCACTGTCTCACTCTGAGGTCAGTTACCTCTTGTCTGAATCTGGTAATTCCCAGATTTAATTGTTCTCCCTAGTTTTGGCCCCACTCTGCTCCATTTATCCTCCACAGTGACACTAGAGTATTCTTTTAAAGTGCAAGTAGTGAGCATTATCTACAGCCCTCTTTTTAAATTACTATTTTTTTGTTTTTGGCTGTGCTGGGTCTTAGTTGCAGCATGTGGCATCTTTTATTGCAGCACAGGGGCTTCTCTCTAGTTGAGTCCCATGGACTCAGTTGGCCTACTGCCTGTGGGCTCTTAGCTCCCCAACCAGGGAGCAAACCCATGTCCCCTGCATTAAAGGTGGATTCTTAACCACTTGGCCACCAGGGAAGTCCCTATCTATAGCCTTCTTGAAACCCCCCTGTGGTGCACCTCTGTCCAAGCGAGGTAGGGTCCAACCTCCCTAACTTAATGCGCTTTCTTCTGACTATATTGCCAGTCACATCACCCAGAGGTCATGGTCTTATAGTTTATAAATCTCAAAAATTATCAGACTGCTTATACTTCTCCCAAATACATGTTGCATTATTTCATACCTTTATGCATACGTTCCTTCTTTTTCCTTGCTTTGGAAAACTTCTACTTATCCATCAAAATCCAACTCAAGAATCATCTCCTCATCCATTTCTCAGGCTGAATCTATCCCTCTCTCATCTGTGCAGTCCCTGAATCGTTTATTTATTGATTAATTTGACAAATATCTCTTGAAGATCTACTGTCTACCAAACTCAATGTTAGACACTAGGAATAAAAAGAAAAAGAATAAGGCACTGTCTACCAAACTCTATGTTAGGCACTAATATAATAAGTGCAGCAAACAAGCACTCGATGTTAGTTAAGTTAAAAACTACTTACTAAAAGCAATCCTCTACATTTTTTTTGGCGGGGGGAGAGTGTTATATCTACCTGTTAAGGAAATTCAAGGATTTCCTGGGGCCACTAGAAGCTGGAAGAGAAGAAAGGACCATCCCTTAAACTGTGTTGACAGCTTACAGACTTGTGTTCTCCAGGATTCTGAAACAATACGTGTCCTGTTGTTCTGAGCCACCCAGAGCTTTGCTACAGCTGCCCTAGAAAACAAGGGCAGTTTGTTGGCAGAAACCTGTATGTGCGCATTCAGTTGCTAAGTCGTGTCTGACTCTTTGAGACCCCATGGACTGTAGCCCGCCACGCTCCTCTGTCCATGGGATTTCCCAGGCAAGAATAATGGAGTAGGTTCCCATTTCCTTCTCCAGGGGCAACCCTCTACATTATTTTTATAGTAGGAAAAAGAATAGGTCACATCAGTTTATATAATCTACAAAGAAGAATTAATAAAGAAAATTATTGTCTAGGATTCAGTTGTACTTTATGAGAATTATAACAAAAGAGTTCAGATAAAACTGTTTGAGCCATTTAGATTCATTCATTAATAAACATTCTTTGGGGGCCTATTATGTAGAGGGTATTGTGCTTGTCGTCTTCAGGGATTAAAAAAAATGAATGAGATACTTTTCAAAGTTTAATCTATTGCAGGAGACATATCAGTATAAACCTAGCTGTAATATAAGTATGTGTTAAGTTCATAAAAGATGGATAAAGCGTAACAGCCAAAGAGTGGGTAACTGATAGTGTCTACATTTTTACAATGCATTTTGAAATCACAATCATTAAATTCTAAAATCAGTATTATATCATTCAACATTTATTTCAGGTATGTGAAAAATTTGTGAATGATACCCTTGTAATCATCAGCCAGCCTTATATGGCCTTAGCATTTTGCCACATTGGATATGGGCCTTTGGTTTTCAAAGAAATAAAATTATAAATGTAATTAAAGTCACCTCTGAATCTTTCCCAAGTTCATTCCACTCCCTCACTAGAAGAAACACTATTATGAGTTTGATATGAATCATTTATATGAATGTTTTTATTCCTTTGCTATAATATGTATCTATAGTTGGTTTTCATTTTTAAACTTTGTTATATATGACATTCTAATGAGCTTATCCTTCTGCAATCTGTTTTTAGTTCAACATTATTATTTTTTGAAATGTATTAATTTTGATACACTTAGCTCTAATTTATCAATTTAGCTTCTGACAGCATCTCATTACTATTTGAAGAAATAGAGTGTTCTTGTCCTTTCCCCTTTTATCAACATTAATGTAGGTTCCATCTTTATTATCAACAACACTGCATTGAACACCCTTGTACATGTCTTTTGGTACCTGCTTGCAAAATGTTTCTAAGACAGCGGTCTACAGAATTTTTTGACCATGCACATTTATTTGTATTGTTGAGAATGCATTTAAATATATATAAATTATATGTGTTATCCTATAATAATCTTATATAAAACACACAGAAAAGTAGACATTTAAAGAATGAGACAAAGATGAAATAAAATTAGTTTTTCTTAAGAAAATAAAACTCTAAGAAAAAATTTTAATAATGTATTTTAATGATAGCAATGCAATTAAAAGTCAGATCTGATTACAAATGACTTTAAAGTCTCTAAATATGGAAGGTGGATTATTCAAACTAGAACCAGAGATATATTCTGTTTGTCATTTTCTTGTTTACCATTGTCGCTCAGTTGTGTCCGACTCTTTGCAACCCCATAGACTGTAGCCCACCAGGCTCCGCCCTCCATGGGATTCCTTATTAGTATTAATATAATTAAGCCACATCTATTCTTTAGCTTGCTGCTGCTGCTGCTGCTGCTAAGTCGCTTCAGTCGTGTCCAACTCTGTGTGACCCCATAGACGGCAGCCCATCAGGCTCCCCTGTCCCTGGGATTCTCCAGGCAAGAATAATGGAGTGGGTTGCCATTTCCTTCTCTAGTGCATGAAAGTGAAACGTAAAAGTGAAGTCGCTCAGTCGAGTCCGACTCTTAGCGACCCCATGGACTGCAGTCTACCAGGCTCCTCCATCCATGGGATTTTCCAGGCAAGAGTACTGGAGTGGGTTGCCATTGCTTAGTTAAAACTAAATAATATTACCCATACATTCACTTACCTAGATGTATCGTAGATATTGCAATACACTACAAGAGAATGGATAAAGGAATATGCAGTGGCCAACTCTTCATCACTGTGGAATTTCCACCCTACTCTCAAAACACCTTAACTTTCATGATTTAATTATTTTATACCATACCTAGGGAAGATGTCAGTGGCTATCCATATGTTAAATTTTAAATATTTTCATTTCCTTCTTGTTTTTTAGATTAAAACAAATAGAGGTTCTAATATTTCTTTCCTGCTCTCCAGTGGGTCATCTGAACCCCTTGGGATGCTTGATCCTATTTTAAACCATCTAGAATATATACATAGAAATTGAATTTCTGGATCTTAAAATATATGCACCCTTGAATTAAGCACATAATTTAAAATTGCTTTCCAAAGATTGTGCTAATTTACACTTCCATCAGTACTGTATGTAAAGGTCTATATCTTTCCAATACTTGGGATTATTAGATTATAATTTTTAACAATCTGACAGGGGAAAGAAAATATTGTCTAAATTTGCATTTTGGATGACAGTGAGCAATTTTTATGTTTATTAACCATTAGAATTTCTTCAGTGAACTGTTTGTTGATATCATTTTGCTAATGGGGTGCTTATCTTTTTAATAGTTTGTAACATATATTCATGTATAAAACCGTGATTGTATAACTACTAGAATAAAGAATGAATACATGATTCTTCATCCTAGTACTTAGGCAGTTGTAGAGAGTTTACATATGTTCTCCCAATATGTGGCTTGATTTTAGCTTTGTTATAGTATCCTTTTTAGGACAGAAGTCATTTTTTTTTACTATTTTTTAAATTGAAGTATAGCTGACTTACAGTGTTGTGCTAATCTCTGCTGTTCAGCAGTGACTCAGTTATATGGATATATGTAAGTATCCTTTTTTGTACTCTTTTCCATGTGGTTTGCCATAGGTTATAGAATATAATTCTCTGTGCTATACAGTAGGACTTTGTTGTTTATCTATCCTACATGTAAAAATTTACATCTGCTAACCCCAGCCTCCACTCCAACCTTCCCCTAACCTCCTCCTCCCCCTTAGCAACCACCAGTCTCTTCTCTATGTCCGTGATTCTATTTCATAGATAGGTTCTTTTCTATCATAGTTTAGATTCCACATATAAGTCATATCATAGGGTATTTTTCTCTTTCCGACTTATGCAGTATGATAATCTCTAGTTGCATCAATGTTGCTACAAATGGGATTATTCCATTCTTTTTAATGGCTGAGTAGTATTCCATTGTATATATGTACCACATCTCTTTATCCATTTATCAGGACAGAAGTCTTTAACTTCCATGTCGGCAAATGTATCTGTCTTGTTCTTTCTGATTTATGCTTTCTGTGTCTTATTTAGGCCTTCCTAGATGACTTTCCCCAGGTTACAAAGATAGTCTTACATTGTCTCCAAAAAAATTTTAATTCTGCTTTTAAACATGGAACATTAAAACAGGAGGCATTTTATTTTTGTGTAAAGTATAAGATAGGAGGGCTTTTCAGGTGACTCAGTGGGTAAATAATCTGCCTGCAGTGAAGGAGATGCAGGCGATACAGGTTCAGTCCCTGGGTCGGGAAGATTCCCTGGAGGAACGAATGGCAACCCACTCCAGTATTCTTGCCTGGAGGATCCTACGGACAGAGGAGCCTGGAGGGAGGGCTACACGCTGGACAGTGGCAAAAAGTCGAACACGACTGAAGCGACTGAGCACACCAGGCTCCTCCCTCCATGGGATTTTCCTGGGAAGAGGACTGGAGCGGGTTGCCATTTCCTTCTCCAGAGGATCTTCCCAACCCGGGGATCGAACCCCAGTCTCCCACATTGTAGGCAGACGCTTTACCATCTGAGCCACCAGGGAAGCCTACACATAAGGAATCGAATTTCATTATTTTTTATATAAACAGGCAGTTGCCCAACAACCATTTCTTGAATAGCTCAGCCTTCCCCATTGGTTTTGTAATGCCAACCTTGCCACGTATAATGCTTTCATATGCAAACAACTTTCATTCTTTTGATTGGTATATATTATATTCTTCTGGTCTATGTCTACATCCTTGGGCCAATATTATATCATTTTAATTATTATGACTTTAGGAGAAGCCTTTTTATTCTTATAGGGCAAGTTCATCTACTTTCTCCTTTTCAGAAATTACGTTGGTTAGGCTTCTTTCTCTTTCAGGGAATTGTAGAATCGACATCTCAAGTTACACACAAAAGAAATGTTGGTATATTAGTTGGAATGACAGTAGTAGGGGGAGAACTAACACCTTTAAAATATTATTTTCCCATCTCTGAACATGCTATGTCTCTTTAACTAAGTCTTTCAAAATGTTTCGAGTTTTATAATTTTTCCCATAAAGATCTTGTACAACTTTTGTGAGATTTATTTCTTGATATCTGTTTTTGTTATTTCATATGATATTTTTAAACATTTTCAAAAAACTTTTGATTAATAGGAACACAGTCAATTTTTACCTCAGTTCTGTTCAGTCCCTCAGTCGTGTCCGACTCTTTGCGACCCCATGAATCACAGCACGCCAGGCCTCCCTGTCCATCACCAACTCCCGGAGTTCACTCAGACACGTCCATCGAGTCCGTGATGCCATCCAGCCATCTCATCCTCTGTCATCCCCTTCTCCTTCTGCCCCCAATCCCTCCCACCATCAGAGTCTTTCCCAATGAGTCAACTCTTCGCATGAGGTAGCCAAAGTACTGGAGTTGTTTATATCCCAAGTCTTGCCGAATTTTTTTGTGGTAATATTGTTTGTCTGAAAAAATTATTTTCATTTTCTATATAGCAGTTCTATAAAAAACTAAGATCATGGCATCCAGTCCCATTGCTTCATGGCAAATAAATAGGGAAATGATGGAATCAGTGACAGACTTTATTTTGGGGGGCTCCAAAATCACCACAGATGGTGACTGCAGTCATGAAATTAAAAGACACTTGCTCCTTGGAAGAAAACCTATGACAAATCTAGACAGAATGTTAAAAAGCAGAGACATTACTTTGCTGACAAAGCTCCATGTAGTCAAAGTTATGATTTTTTCAGTAGCCATGTATGAAAGATGATGCTGTGAAAGTGCTGCACTCAATATGCCAGCAAATTTGGAAAACTCAACAGTGGCGACAGGACTGGAAAAGGTCAGTTTTCATTTTAATTCCAAAGAAAGGCAATGCCAAAGAATGCTCAACTACCGCACAATTGCACTCATCTCACATGCTAGTAAAGTAATGCTCAAAATTCTCCAAGCCAGGCTTCAGCAATATGTGAAACGTGAACTTCCTGATGTTCAAGCTGATTTTAGAAAAGGCAGAGGAACCAGAGATCAAATTGCTAACATCTGCTGGATCATGGAAAAAGCAAGAGACTTCCAGAAAAACATCTATTTCTGCTTTATTGACTATGCCAAAGCCTTNAGACCTTGGCGCAGGGTGACCGCGGCACACAGCCCGAACCTCAGTGAAGGGCGAACGTGGAACACACCCCAGAAATCTGTGCACAGCGACCGTAGCACAGCATTCGGAACTCGTCACTAGCCAATGGCGGTACACATCCCGGACCTCGGCACATGGTGATGGCGGCACACAGGTTGGACTTTGGCACAGGGCAACCACGGCACACAGCCCGGACTTCGGTGCAGGTCGTCTGTAGCACAAAGCCCGGATCTCGGCGCAGGGCAACAGCGGCACACAGCCCAAACTCAGTGATGGGGGACTGGCACACAGCTCGGAAATCATTGCCAGCCAACCACAGAACACAGCCCAGACCTCGGCATAGGGCGACCGCTGAACACAGCCCGAACTTCAATGAAGGGTGACCACAGCACACAGCACAGAAATCTGTGCATGGCGACTGCGGCACAGAGCTGAGAACTCATCGCTAGCTGACGGTGGAACACAGCCCGTACCTCGGCGTAGGGTGACTACGGCAAACAGGCTGGACCTTGTCACAGAAGACCACGGCACACAGTCCGGAACTCGGCGAAGGGTGNGCATGGCGACTGCGGCACAGAGCTGAGAACTCATCGCTAGCTGACGGTGGAACACAGCCCGTACCTCGGCGTAGGGTGACTACGGCAAACAGGCTGGACCTTGTCACAGAAGACCACGGCACACAGTCCGGAACTCGGCGAAGGGTGACCGAGGCACTCAGACCGAAACTCACTGAAGGGCGACCGCATCACACAGCCCGCAAGTCGTCACTAGCCGACCGCGGAACACAGCCTGGATCTCGGCACAGGGCGACTGCAGCACATGGCTCGGACCTCGGCGCAGGGCGACCGTGGCACACAGCCCAGACCTCGGCACAGAGGGACCGTGGCACAGAGCCCGGAACTCATCGNTGCGTCTCTTTTGCTGTCTTGCATATGGGTCATCATTACCATGTTTCTAAATGCCATATATACACATTCATATACTGTTTTTGGTATTTCTCTTTCTGACTTACTTCATTCTGTATAATAGGCTCTTGTTTCATCCACCTCATTAGGACTGACTCAAATGTGTTCTTTCTATAGCTGAGTAATATTCCATTATGTATATGTGCTACAATTTCCTTATCCATTCATCTGCCAATGGACATCTAAGGCTATTCAAATTCAAGCCTTCAAACAGTTAAGTTGTACTCCTAGGAATATCCTACTACTACTGTATTATTGAATTTCTGTATTTTCCTTTTTTAAAAAACTGATTTGAGAGTGGAAACCTCTATTTGAATGTAAGTTGACCAAGAGGTAACTTTCCTGCCTTATATTTTGGTATATGTAATATTGGATGAATGCGAAACTAGGAAGTCAAGAGATACCCAGAATAACAGGCAAGTTTGGCCTTGGAATACAAAATGAAGCAGAGAAAAGGCTCACAGAGTCTTGCCAAGAGAATGACTGGTCATAGCAAATACTCTCTTCCAACAACACGAGATGACTGACTCTACACATGGACGCACCAGATGGTCAGTACCAAAATCAGATTGATTATATTCTTTGCACCCAAAGGTGGAGAAACTCTATACAGTCAGCAAAAACAAAATCTGATGACTGTGGCTCAGATAACAGCTCTTTATTGCAAAATTCATACTTAAATTGAAAAAAGTACAGAAAACCACTAGGCCATTCAGGTGTGACCTACTTCAAATCCCTTATGATTATACAGCGGAAGTGATGAATAGACTTAAGGGATTAGATCTGGTAAACAGTACCTGAAGAACTACGGGTGGAGGTTTGTAACACTACAGGAGGAGGAGACCAAAACCATCCCAAGGAAAAAGAAACGCAAGAAGGCAAAGTGGTTGTCTGAGAAGACGGTTCACATAGCTGAGAAAAGAAGAGAGGCGAAAGGCAAGGGAGAGTGAGAAAGTTATACAAACTGAATGCAGCGTTCCAAAGAATAGCAGGGAGAGATAAGAAGGCCTTCTTAAGTGACCAATGCAGAGAAAGAGGAAAACAACAGAGTGGGAAAGACTAAGAGATCTCTCCAAGCAAACTGGAGATAGCAGGGGAACATTTCATGAAGGATGGGGGCGATACAGGACAGGAATGGCAAGGACCTAACTGCAGCAGAGGAGAGTAAGAAGAGGGGGCAGAAATGCACAGAGCTGTACGAAAAAGGTCCTGATGACCTGGATGACCACGATGGGGTGGTCGCTCACTTAAGGCCAGACATCCTGGAGTGTGAAGTCAAGTGGGCCTCAAGGGCATTACTGTGTACAAAACCGGTGAAGGTGACAGAATTCCAGTTGAGCTATTTCAAATTCTAAAAGACGATGCTGTTAAAGTGCTGCACTCAGTATGTGAACAACTTTTGAAAACTCAGTAGTGGCCACAGGACTGGAAAAGGTAAGTGTTTTCATTCCAATCCCAAAGAAGGGCAGTGCCAAAGAACGTGCAAACTGCTGTGCAGTTGCACTCATTTGACATGCCAGTAAGACTGTACTCAAAATCCTTCAAACTAGGCTTCAGCAAGCATGTGAACTGAGGACTTCCAGATGTACAAGCTGGGTTTAGAAAAGGCACAGGAACCAGAGATCAAATTGCCATCGTTTGTTGGATCATAGAGAAAGCAAGGAAATGCCCGAAAAGCATCTACTTCTGCTTCATTGACTACACTAACACCTTTGATTCTGTAGATCACAACAAACTGTGGAAAACTCTTAAAGAGATGGGAATACCAGACCACTTTACCTGCCTCCTGAGAAATCTGTATGCAGGTCAAGAAGCAACCATTAGAACCAGCATGAAACAATGGACCAGTTCCAAAGTGGGAAAGGAGTATTCAAGGCTATGTATTGTCACCTGCTTGTTTAAGTTCTTTGCAGAGTACATCATGCAAAACGCTGGGCTGGATGAATCACAAGCTGAAATCAAAATTGCTGAGAGGAATGTCAACAGCCTCAGATATGCAGATGACACCACTCTAATGGCAAAAAGTGAGGAGACTCTAAGAACCCCTAAATGAACGTGAAAGAGGAGAGTGAAGAAGCTGGCTTAAAGCTCAACATTCAGAAAACTAAGACCATGGCATCTGGTTCCATCACTTCATGGCAAATAAATGGGGAGGCAGTGGAGGCAGTGGCAGATTTTGTTTTCTTGGCTCCAGAATCACTGTGGATGGTGACTGCAGCCATGAAATTAAGACACTTACTCCTTAGAAGGAAAGCTATGACGAACCTGCACAAGGTCTTAAAAAGCAAAGACATTGCTTTGCCAACAAAGGTTCTTATAGTCAAAGCTCTGTTTATTCCAGTAGTTATGAATGGATGTGAGTGTTGGACCATAAAGAAGGCTGAGACAGAAGGATTGATGCTTTTGAATTGTGGGTGCTGGAGAAGACTTTTGAGAGTCCTTGGGACTGCAAGTAGATCAAACCAGTTGATTCTAATGGAAATCAACCCTGATTATTCATTGGAAGAACTCTTGCTGAAGCTGAAGCTCCAGTACTTTGACCACTTGATGTGAAGAGCTGACTCACTGGAAAAGACCCTGATGCTGGGCAAGATTGAGGGCAGGAGGAGAAGGGGACAGAGGATGAGATGGTTGGATGACATCACGAACTCAATGGACATGAATCAGAGCAAACTCTGGGAGATACTGCAGGAGAAAAGAGCCTGGAGTGTTATAGCCCATGAGGTCACAAGACTCGGATGCAACTCAGTGACTGAACAACAATAACAGCAATATTGGGTTGGCCAGAAACTTTGTTCAGGTTCGGGAAACCCCAAATGAACTTTGTGGGCGACCCGACACGGGCTGCTCCCAAACTAGTGTTGTCCTCGTAAGCCCATGAAACCCTCCATCAGCCCAGGCACGTGAGATTTCTGCAGAAAAATGCTGTACGCTGAGAGTGAGCTCACACTCAGTGAGTCCCGTCTACACTGTGACACAGCCCTGCCATAAAGGGGGATCCGCTGGAGACCATCACTGAAGCTTGAGACAGCAGCATAGGTCGAGAGAGAGACAGTCACTGCTGAGGGCACACAGGCGGGAAAGGAAGCCCAGCGAGAGAAAGCCCGGAACAGAAAAGAGCCCGCACGCGCCAAGCACCAAGCTGAGCTGACGCGGCGTGTGCTCCTCAACGTCCCGTGCACGCTGGATGCTTAGGAGTCCAGTGACTGGTCCCTGGTCCAGCCTTCGCAGGCATCCTGCCTTGCCAGAGGTGGGAGTGATCCACGGCTGTGTGGTTGGAATGGGCCCTGGGACCTGAGCAGGGAGCCCCAGCTTGCTGAGCAGGCCAGGAGAAAGGGTCTAGGCATGTGTGTTTCCACGTCTATACTTAAAAGGGGCTGGAAAAGACTTTCTTAAACTTCAGTGTCTGCTGTGGAGTGTCCTTCTTTTTTGGATCGTTTAAGTTGCATCTGAAGCTCTCAGGAAGTCCCTCTGGTCCACAGCCAACTGGAACGTGTTCGGGGCCTCGGCGGCCACGCGTTTGTCATCCTCACGCACCGCGGGTTCTAGATAATGTTTCCTTTCATTCTCTTACTGCCACTTGTTTGAGGTGGAATCTGTTTCCAGGTTCTTTTTTCAACTGTGGGAGGGTTTTTGTTTTGTTTCGCTGATGTCTATTACTTCAGTCTTGAGGACACGCGATTCCCCTCACTTACAGTGGGTTTTTGTGGGTTTGATGTTACCGCCAGTCCTCTGGTCTTAGGGTGTGTTCCTTGTTGGGACAGTGCTCTTGAGTTGGTTTTGAGAGAAGAGCAGCTGAGATGTCAAGGAGGGTGGTACCGCTGACGTTTTTTAATGTGCTGCTATTTTTGGACCTTCTTCGTATGGTTCACTGATTTATGGCACAGAGGCTCCAAATATTTCCTCTCCGGGTCTCCATGGAAAAGTCTTTTTAGGAGGAATGTGCTTCTCACTGACCTCAGACTTCCTCAGTAAGATCACAGTACCATTTATCTCCTGATCAAAAAAATGTTTGAAAAATGGAAGCTAAAAATAGAGGTTATTACTGAAATCTTACTTGAATTGATCATTTTTACTGTCATTATCAGCTTTCCAGCTCTGAGGTATTTATTTGCTTTACAGTAGTTTTCTAAATTATGTGTAGAATCTGCTGGTCAGAAATATTGGGTTGGCCAAAAAGTTTGCTCAGGTTTTTTTTATATGCTGCTTCCCAGGTGGCTCAGTGAGTAAAGAACCCACCTGCAATGCAGGAGACGTGGGTTCGACTCCTGGGTGGGGAAGATCCCCTGGAGGAGGGCGTGGCGCCCCACTCCAGTGTTCTTGCCTGAGCATCCATGGACAGAGGAGCCTGGCGGGGGCCCAAAGGATCAGACACAACTGAAGCAACTGAACACGCGCGTGCGCACATGGAAACCTGAGTTAACTTTTTGGCCAACCCAAATGTTGGCCTCAACATTCAGAAGGAGGGTTGCTTCAACCCTCCTGAAATGTTTTCTTCTCTGTCTCCACTCTTTCCCTACACGACCTCTCGCCGTGTTCAGAACAGCGGTGTGTCTGTGCGTGGACTGTTGTCTCTGCTCTGGAGCCCGTGGTGGGGCAGAGACCACATGTTTAAAGTTCAGGAGGTGGGAGATGATTGCACGAACACACGATGCTGCGATGCTCCTTAGATCCCGGAGGGGTGCCGACCTCAGACAGCTCCTCCTGCTGTCGGGGGCCGGGCCTGGGGGGAGGACTCGCCTTAGACTGCAGTCATCACAGAGGATGACAGGGGGTTAGCTGGTTATTTCCCCGTTTTTCACATGAGGAAACTGAACCCCGGACCTGTCCGTCGTCAGGATTCCAGCCTGAGTCCTCACACCCAAAACCGTATATTCTTTCAAAATTGTTGCGCAGTGTTGAGTAGACTCAGTGGTAAAAACAACCAGCTCCTGATACATGCAGTAACTTAGATGGGTCACAAGAGCATTATGCTGGAAAAACCCCACTTCAGAATGTGGCCCCCTATGTGACTCCATTCATAGTGCGTTCTTGAAGTNCCTTGGACTGCAAGGAGATCCAACCAGTCCATTCTGAAGGAGATCAACCCTGGGATTTCTTTGGAAGGAATGATGCTGAAGCTGAAACTCCAGTACTTTGACCACCTCATGCGAAGAGTTGACTCATTAGAAAAGACTCTGACGCTGTGAGGGATTAGGGGCAGGAGGAGAAGGGGACGACCGAGGATGAGATGGCTGGATGGCATCACGGACTCGATAGACACCAGTCTGAGTGAACTCTGAGAGATGCTGATGAACAGGGAGGCCTGGCGTGCTGCAATTCATGGGGTCGCAGACAGTAGGACACGACTGAGCGACTGAACTGAACTGATGTATGAATGTGATAGTTGCACCATAAAGAAAGTTGAGTGCCCAAGAATTGATGCTTTTGAACTGTGGTGTTGGAGAAGACTCTTGAGAGTCCCTTGGACTGCAAGGAGATCAAACCAGTGAATCCTAAAGGAAATCAGTCCTGAATATTCATTGGAAGGACTGATGCTGAAGCTGAAGCTCCAATACTTTGACCATCTGATGCGAAGAACTGACTCATTGCAAAAGACCCTGATGCTGGGAAAGATTGAAGGCAGGAAGAGAGGGGACGACAGAGATGGAGATGGTTGGATGGCATCACCGACTCAATGGATATGAGTTTGAGCAAGCTCTGGTGGATGGTGATGGCCAGGAAATCCTGGTGTGCTGCAATCCATAGGATCGCAAAGAGTCAGACACGACTGAGTGACTGAACTGAACTGATAACATGTAAAAAATGACAGGATTTTTTTCATCCTTTCCAATATATATTTTGTTTTCTTCTTTCTTTCCATCCTTCTTTCCGTCCTTCCTTTCTTCTTTTTTTCTTTTCTCCCTCTCTTCTTTCTTTCTTCTTTTCTTCCTATCAGTACATTAGCTAGGACCTCCAGTAATATATTGAATAGAAATGGTAATGTCGGAAATACTTTTGTTCCTGATGTAAAAATTAGTAAAAATTGTTTTATGTATTTTGTCCATTCTTCCACATGTCTTTTCTCTGGCAACCACACTGCAAAGCTTTTGTTTTTTTCTTTTTTGGTCTTTTTAAAGGACCAGTTTTTGGTTTATTTATAATTTCATTCAAAACTTAGTTGACTTCCAATCTTTCTGCATCTAATCATTTCCAAGGGCCTGTAGACACATGTAAAGTTCTTTTCCAGACATATTTCTGAAGTTCTAAAGCCTGGTTATTTGCTTTCTTGCTTATGCCTCCCTCTCAGGTTAAAAGGCCAGCTACCTTGAGGCCATTCATCTGGGTTGAATAGGAAGCTTATACCCTTCATCTGATCATCTGATCTTTAATGCAGGGCAGAATCTTTTTTTTTTGTAATTGATGTAAAATTCACATAACATAAAATTAACAGTTAAAGTATGTAAAGTACTAAAGGTATAGGTACTTCCCTGGTGGCTCAGACGGTTAAGCGTCTGTCCACAATGTGGGAGACCCAGGTTCGATCCCTGGGTCGGGAAGATCCCCTGGAGAAGGAAATGGCAATCCACTCCAGTACTATTGCCTGGAAAATCCCATGGACAAAGGAGCCTGGTAGGCTACAGTCCATGGGGTCACGAAGAGTCAGACACAGCTGAGCAACTTCACTTCACTTCAAAGGTATAGGTAACACCAAGGGAATACTGACTTCAGTACAGGTGGTGAGAAGTGGCTGGATTCTGGATATATTTTGAAGGTGGCATGAATTAGAGTTGCTGACAGGTTAGATACCAGGTGAGAGAGAATGTTGCACCTTGTTAACTGGAAGGATGGAAGTTGAATACCTTCACTGCTCTCCTCATGTGAGCCCAAGGCTTAGCCCACTGTCCCTGTGACCACTCAAACCCTAAGCCCTGCCTGCATGGTAGAAGCCAGCATCGTCACCTTCCTGAATCCAGGGGAGCTGTGCCATCAGTGCAGCTTCTTGCTGCTTCCCTGGGTTCCTGCTCTTAACCTTTCTCTTCCTTTCTTCCAAGCTCAGCTAGGCATTTAAGTTTGCTTCTTATATTGGGTTGACCAAAAATTTCATTTGGGTTTTTCCTTATGTTTTTGTTGGTTAATAAGTTAATATTAGCTTGGCACATTTTTAGGCCAACTTAATATATTATCTAGCAGTTTTGAGTAGCAATAGTGGCAGACTTCCCATGAGGCTCAGGGGTAAAGAATCCACCTGCCAATGTAGGAGACACAGGTTCGATCCCTGGGTGGGGAAGATCTGCTGGAGGAGGAAATGGCAACCCACTCTAGTATTCTTGCCTGGAGAATCCATGGACAGCGGAGCCTAGCGAGCTACAGCCCATGGGTCACAAAGAATCACACAACTGAACACACCCACACAAAGTAGCAAGGTTATAGTTACACAATCCACTATATCACTGGGCCTTTTACTTTTTTATTAGATTATATCATGTATCTTTCCTGTCAGAAAAGAAACAACATCTAAATCCCAGAAAGTTATAACAAAAAAAGTTGAGATTTTTTTGCCTTCCTTTTCAAGAAAATCCCACTTTTATGTATACATTGTATTTTCATGATTACATAGGGAAAATTACTTTCTCCTTGAACCCAGTTGAGTAGAAGCAGCTCAAAACAAGATGAAATTTCACTGAAGTATTTTATAATTGTTCTCATGTTATTTTCACACAGATATCATATAATCATCCTCACTAAATCCTCTATTTTTGCCTATCTAAATTAATCTTCTCTCTCTTTTCTCTTGATTTTTTTGTAAAAGACTCTACTGAATGTACTTAAAAAGCAGGTATTTTTCTTAACAATAACTAGGACAATAAGCTTTCTGTCAGTCTGCCTACAGATAAATATGGGTCATGGATTTGAACCGAGCAGATTAAACATATACATTTTTCTTGGTATGCTCTCAAAACTCTATAAAATGATAAGTAAAACAACAGTTAACAAATTTTAATGTATAAACCACTAGGATTTTTTAGAAAAAGAATAACAGGAAAGAAATCTCAAAATTTTGGAAGCTAGGAAAAATTTAGTTTCTTTGTATTTAATAGCTTCAATTCAAGCAGTGAAAGCTCAAAACACAAGCTTTTAGTAGCAGAAGATATTAAGATGCAAACTGATCCAGGCCATAAAACCTTGGAAAAGATCAGCAACTGGACACACATGGTACTTCTAAAAGTAGACACACGGTACTTCTAAAAGCAGTATGGGTCTAGAAAGAAGTGACTTGAGTATAAAGTTTTTAAAAGGAATGAGTTACGTGTAGAGACCCTTCCCTTCTTTTTACAACCACGCTGTTTCCTCTCCTTATCGCTGACAAAGGATAATAAATTCTGTTATCTAAAGACAACGTATCTAAGAGATTTTAAATTCAGATACCAGGTGCAGTTAAGGCCAGAGTGACCATCATATTAAAACCATGTGAACTTAGTGAAAATCCAGAATATGGTGACCACTCTCCAGCCTGTCTCCCAGTCAGCGTCACTCAGCGAAAGATTAGAGGATTCCTCCCTAAGAAAACTGACTAGACCAAGGAAAAAAGACCTACAGATACTAACCTACAGGTATTGAGGCATTCCCCCAGTGAAACGGTCAGGTGTACACCAGATTACACTATAGTGGAAAGATAGCTCTTCAAATGGTAGCCCTCACTCACTCATACCGAGTTTCCAACCATCACTTTAATCAACAACACAGATCATGAGATATTTGAGAAAAATCTCTATAATAAAAAAATAAATAGGGAAAAAAATAAATTCAGACAAAACAGATGATGCAGAAGCAAAAGAAAGCTTCATTATGAAACAAAACCCCTCTAACTTCCCTGGTGGTCCAGTGCTTACGACTGTACTTCCAGTGCAGGGGGCACAGATGAGATCCTTGGTTGGAGAACTAAGATCCCACATGCTGCATGGCATGAGAAAAAAATAAACTGTTAATAATAATCCTTTCTAGGGGAGAAGGACAAACTATACTCAATTTTGTAATACCCTATAAGAGAAAAGAATCTGAAAAGATATATATATATATGACTGAATCACTGTGGTATATACCTGAAACTAACACAATATTGTAAATCAACTGTATTTAAAAAAGAAAAAGAAAAAAAAAAACCTCTCTAATGTCCTGGGAGAAATAACAGAATATAATACAACTCTGAAAACAGAATGGAAAGCTACGTAAAAACTTATTTATAAAACAAAAAGGTCTTTTGGAAATTAAAACAGTAGTAAATTTTTTTAATTAAATAGAATTATTGAAATATAAAGTTGAGATATTCTCTCAGAGGGCAGAGCAAAAAAAGATAAGAAAGACAGAGGACAGTCTAAGAGATCAACAGATGAATAACAGGAGTTTCAGGAAAAGGAAAAGAAGGAATCAGAGGAGAGAAAACCAGATTAATACAAGAAAAATTCCTAAAATAACATGAATTTACAGATGCAATGAACAACAAAAAAGGACCATAGCAGAGCATATAATCTTGAAATTATAGAATGTTAAAAAGGAAGAGAGAATTCTGAAGGCTTTCAGATAAAGGAAAACGAAGACTTGGCAATTAGAGTAACAACAGATTTTGCAAAAACAGTATAGGTGTGCTAAAGAAAAAAGAAGGAATCCTTTCAAAATTCTGAAAGAAAATTATTTCCACACTAGATTTCTATAACCAAGTTACCAATTCAATGTAAGGGTAGAAGAAAGTCATTTCTAGTCATGTAAATTTTCAGAAACTTACCTCCCAGTCACCCTTTCTAAGAAATTTTCAGAAGAAATTTTTCACCAACAAGAGGGAATAAATCAAGAAATGAAAAGAAATGAGATTGAAAAAACAGGAGGCAAACACAAGAGAAGGGCATGCCCAGAATACTGGTGAAGAAAGATCTGAAGATTAAAGCTTTATGTACAGCAAACCTAGACCCCAATCAAAACCCACTGGAGCAGATCAAAAGACTCTTGTGTGGGACTTCCAAGATAAAGCAGAAGGGACTTCCCCAGTGGTCCAGTGGTTAACAATCTGCCTGGCAATGCAGGCGACATGGGTTCAATCCCCAGTGCAGGAAGATCCCATGTGCCTCAGAGCAACTAAGCCCATGCGCCACAAATACAGACCCCTCATGCTGCACCTACTGAAGCCCATGCACCCTAGAGTCCATGCGCTGCAACGAGAAGCCACTGCAGTAAGTCCACGTGCTGCAACCAAGAGCAGCCCGCATTGTCCACAACTAGAGAACGTCCTCAGGCAGCAAAGAAGAGCAGCGCAGTCAAAAGTAAGTATATTTATGGCTGATTCATCAGAGAAGGCAATGGCACCCCACTCCAGTACTCTTGCCTGGAAAATCCCATGGACAGAGGAGCCTGGTGGGCTGCAGTCCATGGGGTTGCTAAAAGTCGGACACGACTGAGCGACTTCACTTTCACTTTTCACTTTCATGCATTGGAGAAGGAAATGGCAACCCACTCCAGTGTTCTTGCCTGGAGAATCCCAGGGACGGGGGAGCCTGGTGGGCTGCCGTCTGTGGGGTCGCACAGAGTCAGACACAACTGAAGTGACTTAGCAGCAGCAGCAGCAGCAGCATGGCTGATTCATATTGATGTTTGACAGAAAACAACAAAATTCTGTTAAACAATTATCCTTCAATTAAAAATAAGTAATTTTTTTAACTTTTAAAAAATAGATAAAACAAAAGGATCCAACACAGGAGCCATCAAAGGAAGGATTTTTTGGGAGGGAGGTATGGTAGGAATTATTATATCCTCTTCTCTATAGTTGGAAACAGAAAAAATCAAGAACTATATATATATATATTTCTAGTAATATATATGTATAATAATAATATGTAAATATTTCTAGTAATCCAGAGGAAAACAAACACGAGGGAAAAATAAACAGCTAAATGAGATGGATTGAGCAAGTATTTACTGATCACCCACTATACATCAGACACTGTTTTAGGTCAGGGTTTCTCAACCGTGGCACACTTGGGACTGCCCTAGGCCTTGAGGATGTTGAACAGCATTCCTGGCTCCTAGCCATTAGACGCCCAGTAGCACCCCCTACATTCATGACAGGCAAAAATATCTCCTGATATTGCCCAATGCTCTCAGGGAGGCACAAACATCCCCAGGTGAGAACCACTGTTCCAGGCAATAGGGATATATCAGCTAACAAAACACACAAACGAGCTGAAAGCAATTACCTCTGAAAAATAGGATTGGGATAGAAAAGAGCAGGACAGGAAAAGGCACTTTTTACTCACACGCCTTATAGAATTCTGACTGCCCAAACTGTACATGCATGTTACATTAATAAGAGAATAAATAATCTGAGAAGAATGTAAAGCCCATTTACACCTTAATTCAGCATTTCTACACAAGGCAGAATAGAGTCACACAATTCTAGATCTGAATTCCAGCTCCGTCACTTTCTCTAAATCTGAGACAAGTAACTTCAACCTTTCTGAGCCTCATTTTTCTCCGACACTGTAAAACAGAAATATTAACCTAAGGTTATTATGAGTATTACATAGTATTGTACAGAAATACATACAATGCACGTCCTATAGTACCTGTACTTAAAGCATTATAACACATTGGAAAGTACACCTGGTCGCTAGCTGCTGTACTCCAAATCCTTGGGAATAATCAGCATCATCTTGGATATACAAACCTCCCATAACTTGTCATAAACTAGTCATGAGGCCATCTGAGTAGCATACCGAGACTCATGCCACTCACAGTAAGCGCTGTAAGCATCTACCTTGATTTTGTTCTTGGAAAATCACCATACACTGAGACTAAAGCAGCAGACCTGATGCATGAAGAAAGATAACTGCAATGACAGTTTTCCTTATCCAGGTGACGGACAACGGAAATCCATGTAAGCATCAAGCAATTCACTTGTATCATGACTAGATGAAAAGCAGTTACATATATTTCAAAAAGGAGTGGACCGAATGAAAATAAAGCTTACTTCACGGGGGTGGGCAGAAGGATTTTATAGTTTTGTGTGGCCACGTTTCATTTCTCTTCATTGCTCCTTGAATTCTTTGAATTATTGAATTAGTTCAATAACTTTAATAATATTTAATAAAAGTGAGCTATTTTATTTAGGTTAATTAAGATATGAAGCTTTTTGTTTCATACTTAAGGAAACCTATCTCATTATTCATCAAAATATTAATAATGGCATACTTTATAATGACATAATTCTTATATCGTCTTGATAACTGTATTCACTATCTTGGTTAATTCTCAGAATCTGGGCTACTCTGTGGCAGGTACTATTATCCTCATTTGAAAAGCAGATTTAATAATTCATTTTTTTCCAACCAATATTAACTAAATATATCATTGGTTCACTGTTGGGACTATTGCAGTGAATGAAACAGACAAAAATCCCTGCCTTCATAGAGCTTACATTCTCAACAAACAATAAAAGTAAAATTTACATATTTTTAGAGGAGAGGTAAGTACTTTGGGAAAAAATAATGTATTGAAAGGGAAGAGGGTTGCTGGGATGGAGATGGGTTAGCAATTTTAAATAGGGTTGTAAGGGAGAGTGGCACTTGTAAAATCATGAAGATGAGGAAACAAGTTGAGAGAGTAACCTTTCAAGGTCAAAAAATTTTAAGCCAATAAAACTACAGCTGAACACCATGAGGAATCTTGATGCGCCGTTTTAGAACAGCTGCTCAGACCTACTGAGACTTTGTGACTGATCAAAATCAAATTAAATCCATTCTTCTAAACAGTTATATGTATTGTAGGGCACACATTAATCCAGAAATGAGAAGAAATCATGAAATTTGTTTTTTTATTTCAGGCCAAAGAATCCCCCCAAACAATGAAGATTCTTAGGAGGATATGGCAGAAACACTGCAAAAAGATCATAATCATCAGCATGGCAGTTCTTCTTTCAATCATCATCATTCTTTTAAGTACAAACATTATTCCGACTTGACCCTTCTCCCCATCCCCAGCGGGTACCAATAAATTGTTATGTGTAATTATAGAGTTCTACCACCAACAATTAAAAAAGCATTCTCTAGTGGCAGGAGAGCTTCCCTAGTGACTCATATGATAAAGTGATAGGAGGAATGGAGGAAGAGGGGGTTGAAGTATTTCCTTGTCTCTTTGGTGTCTCTGGACCCGCCTTTGTATCTCTTCCATGGCTGTAACCCCATTTGGTTTGAGGGGTGGGGGGTTGTTTTTGTTATTACCACTGCTCCGCAGCTTTCCTGTTACTATTACAAGCACAAACCCTGGAATCAGACTGCCAAGTTTCAGTTCTGCACTCTGCCACGTACCACAGAGTTGACTTTTAAAGTTGGTTATGTGTGGTGCTGTTTTCATCTTTAAGATGGAGCTAATAATAATACCACACAGTTGTCTACCCCATAGTAAATGCTATTTAAGTGTTAACTATTACTTAATAGGAAAGATGATTCCATTTACGGCACTGACTAAATTCCCATCATCTTACTCTACTCAGAAATGACCGTGACCTTAAAATTTCCTGATCTTGGGACTTCCCTGGTAGTCCAGTGGCTAAGACTGGACTCTCAATACAGGGGGTCCAGGTTGGACCCCTGGTCAGGGAACTAGATCCCACATGCCACAACTAAGAGTTTGCACGTCACAACCAAAGATCTCACATGCTGCAACAAAGATCAAAGATCCTGTGTGCTGCAACTAAGACCTGGTGCAGCCAAATAATTTTTTTTTTAATGAGAATCTTTACATGAGTACAGTCCAGATATACATCACCTCTTTTACACACTCTTTCATTGAAATGAAGATTCAAACCATTGTGTTTTATACTAGGCATTTTTGGGGGGTAAAGTTTAAAAAAAAAATAGAAAACTTTGTCATTTCTCAAATAAATCACAGGTCACGTCTTTTATTTTTACCACACCAACAGCTTTTTTTTCCTGAGTGATACACTCATTCAATAACCATGAATCACTAAGACTTCTAAAAAATAAACATTCAACTTCTTTACAGTTGGTTAACAAGGTTTTGTGCTAACTGGGATCATGAGGTCTGATAGGTTTCTGTTGTTGGTTTTTTTGAACAACATGCAGGATCTTGGTCCCCTGACCAGGGATCAAACCCATGCGCCCTGCAGTGGAAGTATGGAGTCTTAACCACTGAATGGCCATTAAGTGACTCATAAAGTCAGCTTTAAAATCATAAAAATCATAGTGATCCATGGGGAAAAACAAAAAGATCAGAAGTTCCTGACTACTAGAACTCATTTTAATCCTAATAATGATCTAATTTCAGCATTTTAAATAGGTCCCAATTCCTCCAACACAGTATCACATTTCCATTCACCAAATATTTTTTATTAAAGCATTTTCAATGTTAGAAATTTTTGGAGTTTCTGTAATTTATACCCGGCGGTGGGGGGGTGGAATACAGTCCAACATAATGTACTAAGTGCTTTGGGGGAGAGGTGTTTCAATGACATGAAGGGGTAAAAACGATTATATTGTTAGTATAACGTAAAGCACATAAAACAGTAGTTCTAAGCACACAAGTGCTACGTTAATGTTGTTGTTCAGCCGCTAAGTCATGTCCAACTCTTTGCAACCCCAACCCCATGGACTTGCAGCATGCCAGGCCTCCTTGTCCTTCACTATCTCCTAGAGTTTGCTCAGAACTCATGTCCACTGAGTCGGTGATACCATCCAGCCATCTCATCCTCTGTCATGCCCTTCTTCTCCTGCCTTCAATCTTTCCCAACATCGAAGTCTTTTCCAGGGAGTCGGCTCTTCACATCAGGTGACCAAAGTATTGGAGCTTCATCTTCAGCATCAGTCCTTCCAATGATATTCTGGGTTTATTTAAGATTTGACAGCTTTGATCTCCTTGCTGTCCAAGGGACTCTCCAAGAGTCTTCTCCAGCACCACAGTTCAAAAGCATCAGTTCCTCAGCCCTCAGACTTCTTTATGGTCCAACTCTCACATCAGTACAGGACTACTGGAAAAACCATAGCTTTGTCTATATGAATCTTTGTCAGCAAAGTAATGTCTCTGCTTTTAAATATGCTGTCTAGGCTTAGACATATCTTTACTTTGCAGATGAGAAAACAGCAAAGTTAGATTCTATATCACATAGTTGGACAGCTGAGATTTTACTGACTGAAGTATATAGCCACAAAACCCACATTTAACTCGAGTATATTATCTGACTGCTTAATTGTGGGCCAGACAGCATATCAGTACTATTTTGCTTTGGGCCAGGTTAGTAGTTGTTTCTGGAGGGTAGAGATAGGATTCTGAAGTTTTGTAAGAGATACTGTCATGAGTTTTGCTAGCATTATTTTTTAAGCCCTTTATATAAAATTTACCTAATATTTCTGCAACTTATAATAATTATGTATAAAACAATGTATAGTTAAGTGAAGTCATTCAGTCGTGTCCAGCTCTTTGCTACCCCATAGACTGTAGCCTATGGTTCCTCTCGCCATGGAATTTTCCAGGCAAGAGTACTGGAGTGGGTTGCCATTTCATAAAACAATGCTTCACTGATTGCCAGTGAATGCTACCATATTTATTGCTTGAAGCCATGGAACTTAAAAGATCACCTCCTCTAACCACCACCCCGCCCTCAGTTTTACATTCTGGGATGCCAAGACCCAGAAGCCTGAACATTATGTCACTGCATGTCTTTGCCACCTCCTCTCCACTGCACTGTTGAAAGCACAGGCCATCACCCTGGTTCCAAGAAGCAAGTCTCAGAATGCCCGTTTTCCCAGGCAGTCTGAGAGTTTGTTTTCCAGATGATGTGTATTTTTTACCAACTCTTGAAAGCTGCCAGGAAGAAGGAAAGCACTCGTTTAGTCAGGAGTGTTTCCCTGCTATCTGTGCTACATCTGTCACAATATACCCAAGCGGAAAGAAACAAATACTTGGACAATCTTAGATTTTTCATCTGTGGGTTCAGAGTTCCTACTCGGCACCAAACAGTCCTAGAACATTAGGATTTATTCTAAGTTAGGCAAAGAGACGGACACGACTGAGCGACTGACTTCACCATACTGATAGAGATAACCAATATTTAAGAAATGAATGGCTGTACACACAAGTGTAAGAAGCGGTCCTGATGTTAAGGGAAGCTTACATTTCAGGTGAGACGGCAAGACCCATAAAGATCCTAACATGCTAAAATACCATCTACTTAAATGGTGGTTGTGTGGCAGGAAATAAATACAAGAAAGATAATGATCACTGGCTCAAATCATTAACAGGGATAGGAATTGGACCCTACTGGAAATCAGTTATCTCAACAGGTAAAGGCAGTCCCATTAATGTTACTGACCACTGATGTGCCAGTACTGTTTAAATAATGTTTTACTTAACCCTCACAACCTTGAGGTACATAATATTCTTCCCATCTTACAGGTAAGAAAACTGAAGCACAAGCTAGGTAACTTGCCAGACTCCACTCGGCTAACATAGTTAAAAAGAATGAGGATAAACAAATGAAGACACCGCTGGCTGTGGGGGTGGAGGAAGTGGACTAGACCTGTGTAGTTCAATCATGCACACAGCATCCATTCAGAGGACCAGCAGAGAGCTCAGCCTTAGGTCTTTCCATTTTCCACACTATCCGGGGTGTTTTTATTCACCCCCACAGCATTGCCTTCTCTGGCAATAACCTTCCTTCTGAATCACAAATGATTTTCTACGAGACACACTCACTTGGGTACCATGCAAACACCTCTAATGTTAAATCCTGAAACTCTTAACTACTTCTTTTCCCCCGGAAACTGCTTATTTATTTGAAAAGGGGATCACAGCTATTCCATAACCTAGGACTGTCTTTAGCTGTCCCTAACTCCTCCCTCCTGCTTCTCATCTTTCTGCATCACTCACAAAAATCACAGGGCTACTACATGGAACCTCATAGCAAGAAACTCCACAAGAGCGACAGAAGCAAAAGCAGGGAGTCCCTGCAAGTGCCCAGGCAAGCTTCGCCAAGGGCACTCATTCCCATCACAGTGGACAATTACGTGTCTACTCCCCTCAAGCCTGGCCACATCACGCTTTCTGTATGAAGCAGAGAACCACCATCAAAACACTGCACATACCTCCTAAAGAACATCAAATTTTACAGCTGAAAAAACTGATGCTTGTTGGAGGAGTTAAATTTTTATTTGCCCAACATCACAGGGCAAATGACAGCAGAACCTCAGAATCATTTGATATCATCTGTTCCACTGAATATACTAATCAAGAATTTAAAAAATAATCTACTAGACAGAATGTCCCACACATTCTAATAAATCTGAGAATTATTTTAACTTTTGAAAGTTCATTATCTCTTTATAGGATGTTAGCAGAACCTACAACTACAGAATGCATGATTTAATTCCGGCCTGCATTTAGGCAAATCACAAGCTGGTTAAAGAAAGAGTTCATTGAGGGAAAGCACCTGTTCAGTACTATGACCCACCCAGTAATGGCAACCTCTCTTTCCAGGCCAGCACAATGAGACCCCCACAGCCCTTGAAAGGAGTTCTCAAAGGACACAAACATAGGAATATAATGAAATAATAGGCTTTTTCTGTATTTACATTGACTACAAGTACCTTGGTTAACATTACTGCTATTGCACAATTTGCCATTTTTTGAAAAATGTGTTAAGTCTGCAAAGATATTAAATGCATTCCCAGGCCTTCTGGTGGTTTCACCACAATCTGACAGCAAGCCCAGTTGGCAAAGACTGAACGTCCCCATAACATTACTCCTATTGCAGGCATCCTTTCTCAGAACATCCTGGAGAAAACTGGAAATTGCCCTTTTCCATCCACCACAGTCTCAACTCTTAATATTATTTAACCAATTATGCATAAAATCCCATCATTTAACATTATGTCCTTTTTGACTTGACAGTAGTTGCCTTACTTTTTCAACTAAGAAAATAAGACCTATGTTATGTCAAGAAATTCACCCAAGAGGGGAAAGTTTAAATTAAAAAAAAAAGAAAAAAAGACAGTGCAAAAACTGCATGACTGCTGTTAAAAGAGTTTAATTGTAAAACAAAAGCACTACATTGTAATTTGAACATGAGTAATCTTTTCAGAAAAGGAAGTTTAGTGCAAATCAAAACCCCATTAAAGCCCACTATAAACTTTATATGAAGACTCTAGAAGTAGACTCCTAGAACTGGAAACACTTGGTTCCAACAGAATTTGCTTAGGGAAAGTATGCCTGGAAAGGTCAGATGGTACAGAGAACATCACGTTGGGTTTAAAATCAAATCAACCAAGTTCTCAAAAAATGACATGCTCATTGGCCTTAATACACGTAATTAGTAGTAGCATGCTTTATCAATGATTGGAGAAGCAATTTACAACAAATTTCTGAGCATTCCAAAGTTTTCTTTATTGCCACAGCCAATCTCATAACTAACCCATTCTTCCAATTTCTTTTAAAAAGGGTTCCACTTCACCAGTCTGAGATTGGCAAATGTTTTCTAAATGTGATAAAGCTCCATGTAATCAGGGCTATCCACACAAAAAAAGGGGGCAATTATAATTACTTTTCTCAAGTATTTATTCAAAGCATAACTTTCCATGACACATTAAACCTCACATTTAGATACTGGCACTAACAGACCTCTTAAGTTTCTAGTATTTTAAGAGAAGTTTTTAAAAATTCAGGAAAGTAAACTTGCCTTCAAATTCTAAAATAAATATGCCTACACAAATAAAACGTATACCCTGACAAATAAACTATCTTATACCCTGAAAAATAAACTATCTTCCCAAGCAACTTATCTAAGTTTCTCAAAATAGAATCCAGTAACCCTAATATCCATGTTTAATGAATAGAACCTTCCCTACTGTCTGTACTTTTTTTGAAGACTGTCAAGAATTCCTCCCATGACAACTGAGATAACTGACTTGGACTGCTGTACCAAGGAACACCTTGCTCACTGAGGATCTCATTCCTATAAACCATCTCACACTTTTTAGGTAGTAAAATAGTTTTACCTAGTCCTCTTCATGCTCTCTCTGTCCCTCCAAAATTATCCGCCTTTATAGGGCGTAGTGGGGAAAATTAACACTTAGCACTTAGCCCAGTGCTGTCTTCTAAATTACACAGTCCCTTGGATCCTAGTCTTTATACAAAGCTACAGGTAGTGCTGGTGCTGAAAAACCCACCTGCCAATGCAGGAGACGAGAGATGTGGGTTCAATCCCTGGGTCGGGAAGATCCCCTAGAGAAAGGCATGGCAACCCACTCCCAGTAATCATGCCTGGAGAATCCCATGGACAGAGGAGCCTGGCGGGCTACAGTCCATAGGGTAATACAGTCGGAAATGACTCAAGCAACTTAGCACGCACTATACTATAATCATTTATAACCAGAGGCTGTTGGAATTACATCTCATTCATTAGATTCTAAAATATGCTTATGAACAAATAAGGCGATATGTAATCAGCCCAACTCAAGACAACACTCAATTTTAGAACAGTTGCTGATTAACAATTTGTAAAAATGCAATTGATGAGCGAGATCAGTGACAAGCCAAGGGGGGAATATGCAGGCAACAGAATGTACGGTCTCGAAGAATTCAGCAACTGCCTCCTCTCACCACCTCTACTCCTTCCCCAGCTTGTACACTGCTGCTGGGGTCGTACTCTTTAGAATGCAAAGTCTATGCTTTTCTTTCAAGCTAGACCTGGGGTCTGTGATTAAAATCCTTGAGTGGTGTTAAGTTTTATGAAACATGAACCTTTGTCTTTACACAAGATAGACAAAAATTTCTTATGAAAACAGCAAGCTTAACTAACCATCTTAAAGCAAGTCCTTACAACTCTAGTGCAGCTAAGATCACTCAGTGTATGTGAAATACAGAATTCCAGGGAACACCTCCAAATACTGATTCTGATATAACCAGCTTGCAAGCTTCTTTTCAAATACCAACAGATTATAATAAATTTCCTCCCAACTTCAGATTATAGGCAATTGACAGCAATATATAGTCCAAGCCAACTCTTTTACACAGCTGGATATTCATCTTGCTACAATCAGGTTACATATGCAAAATTTCAGATTAGACTCCTAAATATGGCCAGTAATGAAGAAAGGGTCAGTCAGTGTGCATTCTTCTCAACTGTTTCAAAGGTAGGTAGTAACAATCAGTCTTTATGAAATCTAGAGTTATCCTTAAGTATTAGTAGACTGATAAATTGCACTATTACATAAACTGCACCCAAATAAATTTACTGAGATGTCAGTGTATGCATTATGCATGGATCCAGATTTTTACATTTCTGGTTAATCTGACTCTAAACCAAATAATACTCATTATACAATTCAGGAAAAAACAAACACTGTGATGGACAGTGCTATCAGTCCTTGTTTTAAAATTCCCAATACCTCAAGGCCACACATATACAGCACTTTTAAAGTGCAAGGTAACAACTTCAAAGAACTTTTCCAGGCAATAAAATAAAGCACATAAACTACAGAACACAAAGAACTGATCATCAGATTCTCTTTTTAGTAAGATTACCTTTCAAAATTATCTCAACATAAACGGAGCTTGGAGAGGTGTCCACACACTATATTCTAACTTGTACACAACAAAGGAACAATGAAGCAGTCGCCATACCAACGCGGAAAGAGTAATGTGGTAAACAAGACTTGCAACCTCGAAAAATATCCTGAAGAAAAGGGACAAAGGAGAAAACCCAGGACCCCGGGAAGAGAAATGAACTCAGCTGGTAGCAAATATCTCATCAATCAAAAGGTGTCAGAATCGGAATTAGGACAACAGGCATAGAAAATGGGATTAGTAGCTCTGATAGGTCTACAAAACTGATGGCAGAAGTGAAATCAAAGCTTCCTAACACTGTCCAGCAAGTAAATGAGATTGGTTCTGTGTTCAACTAGCAACCTACCTGCACCCTTCACTTTGTGGCCAAATTTCAGAAGGGCACTACCTACTTGTGCTGTGTGTGCCTCACTTGGTTCCCCCAATCCTTTCATCACCACACACACGCACACGCACACACACGCTGCTTGTCACTTCTAGTCTCTTCTGAAATTTTACTAAAACCCAGTGCTTAAAAAAAGGGGGTAGGGGGAGAGCAGAATGCCAACAGTCCCTGGCAAAAACCCACCTTAAGGGGAAAAAAAATGGACAGGAGGTAATCCCCCGGCAAACCACTGGCAATCCAACTTTCATTGTCAGTGGGCATGGGTTTGATCCCTGGTCAGGGAACTAAGACTCCACAAGTTATAGTCAAAAACCAAAACAAACAAATATCATAAAAAGGAAACTACTGAATTATATAAGCTGAAAGCTTTTGAATAAATGGCAATCAACTAAGCAGGTAAGAAAGGAATTTTCTCTCAGCAGTGAGGGTATTTCAAATTTTATCACAGAACCTCCAAAGGCTTATTAAGCAACTGACTGGCAACCCTCATCTCTCTGGAAATAGAGGTAAAGGGGAGGATTGGTTGACAAGCAATTAAACCGCCATATCCTCTCTGTACTGGAGGACAACTGAACTCCCCCGTTCTGGCAGAAACTTGTCTGAGCAGGTAAGGGAAGGTGGTCTTTGAACAGGCATACTGTGATGAAAACAAAGGAATTTAAAAGTACTTTACTTGTTCAGATCCCTCAGGTTTCTCCTGACACTGGGATCTCAGAACATTGGCAGCCAAGTTTTTTTACCTTCCAGGCAGCAAAATGGAAAAAAAAAAAAAAAAAAAAAGACTTCTCTGGGGAAACTGATCACCTCAAATTACAGGGAAATGCATCAAGAGATTCCTCAATAAAAATGAGACAGCCTGACTACCTAGCAGTGAACCCCATGGTTGACATCAATCCTCCCCATTCCTCAGCCCCCCACACAACACCCAAGCAGCTTTTAAAATGCTGCACTCCTAAATATGAGCTAAGGATCATCAAATATTTGAGGAAGATGAAGGGCAGAGGCCAAAGCAGCTTGCAGGAAACAAAACTTTCAAAGTTACAAATAATCTTAGAGATGAAGATAACTCATGGAATAACAGATTGGAAGGGGTGGCCTTAGAAATTGATTGAAATTTAAAACCTTAAAAAAAAAAA
>SJYV01020959.1:3671-13671 GCA_006410875.1 Neotragus pygmaeus | reverse complement strand
ACATAGCTACTTTGATTTCACACTAAAAAGAGAAAAAGTATGTGATTATACTGACTCAAGGGAAAAAAATTACCAGCATAGCCAATACTGTCTAAAACATAAAGTGGGCTCATCTGATACTTTCCTCAAATCAATTCTTCAATTAAACCAATCATCAGTACTTGGAGAAATAACCACTTCTGATAGATCCAAGAAGTATCTGCTTGAGTATGTTACTATATTCTATTTGTTGGGTCCTCAGAAAATATCTCCTGGTAAAGTCTAGACAAAAATTCACTTAACAACAAAAAAAATATTCCCCAAATAAAAGCAAAAAGTCAAAAAGTGACTGATAAATAAGGAGCCAGTAAGACATCTTTAAAGCAGAGGCACACAAACTGAAACTTTTATAGAAAGTTTAAATGATTAACTCTCAACACCACCTATTATCTACAAGTAATTGCTTAACTTACTTTACTAAGACCAACATTGTGATATTTCTTTTCCATTATCTTCTTCACTGGTTCCTCTTCCTTAAAGGTAATAAAGCAGAATCCACGCCTCTTATTGGTCTTGTTGTCCATGGGGAGCTCTATGGATTCAACCTGTTGTAAAAAAAAAGAAGTTGTAATATCTTAGTTCCTAAGTTTAGTGGGGAAAATGCACACAGAAAACAAGCATTTGGCCCTCAAGCTCTATTCTGCTTTCTGTTTACTTTTATCTTTTTTAAAGTCTTCATATTAGAATATGCACTCCACCTAAAGTCTTTAAAGCTTTTTATAAAAATACAGCTTCCCAGGGCACTGATATCTGTTACTTAATTCAAGGGTCACAAACTCAAACGCCCACTAAGCACAGTGCAGAAGGAAACAATCCATTGTTTAAAATGTTGGCCATGCCACTCAGCATGTGGGATCTCAGTTCCCTGACCAAGGATCAAACCCACGCGCCCTGCATGGCAAGAGCGAGCTGGACCACCAGGAACAGCCCAGAACAGTCAAGTGTACGACAAGTAGAATTAAAGTAACTGTGGGAGAATATGAGGGAATGGTGAGAACTGTTAAAAACTATAAAGAACATTCGAGCAATCAAAGGTGGAAGCTGCTACACTTAAATCTCAGATGGCTGTAACCATGTAAGGCGGCAATCCCAATGCTGCTTGATCTTACAAATACTGAAGAAAAGGTGAAGGCCCAGATTTTTGCAGAAATATTTCAGCTCTTAAATACTAACAACAAAACAAGCAGTATGTCTGTCTGAATCATACCAAGGATGTCTGCCGGCTGTATCTGGGTCTAAAGACTCAAATTTCTCAGCTTTAAATCATTAATTCACATATACAATCTAAGTCTGTAATTAGCTTCATAAAATCTGAACATACACATGTACTTAAACTGAGAAGGCACTACACTGTTATTTTTAGTTTATTTCTTTCCTATTCTCAGCTGAAGCATTTCCTTGTACATCTCCGGTAATCCAATCTTGATTTCTTCCTCATGTAGTTGTATTCCTTCTACTAATCCAGTAAATTTCAAAATAAGAACATCAGTGTGCCCAGGGACACTGCACAACAGCTCAATAAACTAGAACAGGCAATCTTCTAACCTTCAAAGACACTGCTCTGAAAATACTACTAATAGAGTATTTATACCACCCTTATTTCAAAACAAATCACATCATCTGTCCAAACTTCAAAACAATTTTGGAAAACCAGTGAGAAATCTATAATCTGACAACTGTATCTATACTAAATTTGACCAAAAAAAAAGGGGGGGGGGTCAAAATATTATCACATACCTCACCAAAACCACCAAAGTACTCCCTTATTTTCTCTTCAGGTGTATCTGGAGAAAGGCCACCAACAAAAATTTTTTTAACAGGCTCTTTTGTTTTCATGGCTTTGGCCCTCTTAGGATCAATCACCTTCCCATTCAATTTATGTTCTTTCTGATCCATGACCTAAGGAAATTGAAGTTTTTTATTTGAAAGATGTGTATCTTAACTAAAGTTCGGAGATTATTAACTTAAGAATAACTATAGTTAAATAAATATAGCTAATGCCAGACATACGTTGACCAGCTCACAGTTAAAGTGTCCAATTGTGGTTATGTGACATCTGCTAATATATACTAGTGTTTAAACCTCAAAGTCAGTTAAGAATGAGAAGGGTTAATCAATTACCAGAAACTCATCATGCCTTTATCAGCACTGTAAGCACAACCGCTACTTCCCTGTAGCCTAAAGACTGAAATGTAAAAAGATTCAGTCAAGTTTCCTGCCTACAGATTTCAACATCTGTACTTCTGTGAACATGTCACAGCACATCTTTCCAATCAAGCATCTTTAAAGGTTTTTAAATTTAATTTTAATAGAGTGGAGCCTGGCACATGAAGTATTCAGTAAACAATTCTTCAATCTGATTCTTAAAATGTATTGGCAAAAGCCATTATCTTTTCCTTCATATAAGCACAAAGAGGGAAATCACAAATAATGGGCATGTTAATTTTATCAAACTATTCACATATTTTATTATTAACTGATTAGAACACATAGCACACTACCTTATCTACACTCTCCGACTCTTTAAATAGCACAAAGCCAAAACCCCTTGATCGCCCTGTGATAGGATCTAACTTCAGAGTGCAGTCTACGACTTCACCAAATTTGGAGAAGTAGTCCTTCAGATCTTTCTTTGTAGTGTCCCAGCTAAGGCCTCCTATAAACATTTTCCTGTAAGACAAAAAGCAATATTAAAATGCTAAAAAGTTTTTGATTTTGCCTTAAGTATCCACAGCAATAATACACTTTCCCCAAACTGCACCGATTTACTGGGCAGTACATTAAAATGTCACTCTTCCTACGTAACCACATACCAACACCCTATTACAGTTTTGGAGAGTTTTATCACTACTGCGCCTGCATAATTAATTACAAGATAGTGAGCAAGCAGCAGATTCTTTTGACTTATCAAAAAGATAAGTGCATCCCCAAGGTAAAAAGAGTGTATACCGTATGTCTTTCTTAAATTACAACACTGGTAATAGCAAAATACAGAATTTCACCTTGAAATTTCTCTTCCAAATCTTTATTAAACTTATAAAAAGGCTATGCAGTTCCCGCTAATGACAGCAGCTACCATGTGCTTACGCTGAAGTTTTCTAACAGTTCTCTCATTAATAAAACTCTTAGCACAAAAAAATGAGAAAGTCTCACAATAAGTTGTAAGCCAAGTTTTTGGATGTGCTAAGAATCCTTAATAAAGACAGAAGTAATCACATAAGCAATTTAATGAACAAAAAGAATTATCCAGTGAAGCAAAACTCACTAATTAACCTAGATGATTTATTTTCCAGTAGAACCTCAGTTAACCAGCATAAGATATTAAATCTTTAAAATGCTACAAGTGACAGGTGGTAACTGGAAACCACCAAGACACTTTAAATCCAATCTGCAACCCCCAAAAAGAAAATTTAACATGAAATCCTATTTTTATTACAGCAAAAGGTCATAAAACTCAGATCTGGCAGCTCTGTGAGCCCTCTGACTTCCGCCCTCTTTACCCACTCCCACAAAAGAGTGAACATTACCTCCTACTCTTTAAAGAGACTGAAGATTGTTACTTTAAGGGTAAACTGTCAGAATTTGTTATGTGAGGACTAAACACCAATTTCAACTTGGGAATAAAACCATGCTTGGTCAATGACTTCTATCTTTGTAACTGCAGTGGGTCAGAGGTGGGGGCGGGGGAATGTGGTACTAACTTTCAGCTCTGGAAAGAAATTAAACCAAGAACATCTCCATTTTGTAGGCTTCTTAGAATTCTGCCACTAAAATCAATTCTTTCAACAGAAGGACAAAGTCGTATCTCTAGAATAAGATCCTTCTTCAGCTTAACCTAAAAATGCCAGATCAACTGAGGTGTTACTGAGCTTACTATTTTATCAGTCTTGTTCTTACTTCTAATGATAAACTTAACACAAAAGAAGGCATACATTTTTAGGCATACAGTGTGCTTCCCATTTAAGTTAGGTTTTCAGCTTGTACCTGTATTCTACAATTGTACTATTTATATGCTTAACATTCAGAATTCTAATAAAATTTCCACACTCTATGTTTATTCACCCTTTTTGTATTTTATAATCAAAGCAGTATAACAAAACACTCATAATGTATAGGTATTTTTAATGTTTACAGCTAATTCCATGGGGGAAAAAGTTGAGGTATTTTCAGTGACATTTTCTTTCATATCCAGTGAAATAATATACAGTTCAAGTTACTTAAATTGCTTTAAGTACTTTTATTTTTAACCTAAAGATCCAGAGTACGTACCTTCATAGATGAAAGTACATTATCAACATTTACTCTTTCAAGGTGAAGAGGACGCTGCGATCTTTTTCATGAGAAAGACTATAAGGCAATGACCTCTTACTCCGATATTCATGGGATGTTCTTGATAGAAACAATTTCAACTATGTTAAAATTCAACTATTAAATTACTACTTTTGTATTACAGAAACTTTTCATCAATAATTTAACAGAAATTATTTCAACCTGAAGAGAATTATTAAGAAGCCTTTTTTAAAAAACTAAAATTGAAAGGCAAGAAAACCCTGTGGCTGTCTGGCCTATTCCTCAGATACTGAGACAAATCTAGTTTTGATTTTATTTACCCAAGGCAATATTTTATTTACCCAAGGCAATATTTTATTTACCCAAGGCAATGTTTTTATTGAGTTGTGCCCTCAATTTAAAATAAAAAATAATTATAAATAAATAACATAACACCAAGAATGAGGCACATTCTATTATTCACCAACCCCAAACTTTTTGTCAACATTAGAAATCAGTTTTCTTAACTACTACAAAAAGCATACTTATTCATCAACTGGCCCATTAAGTGTTCTCTTGAGAAACTCTGCACCTTTAGTCCTGAGGATCAAAAAANAGGACAAAGTCGTATCTCTAGAATAAGATCCTTCTTCAGCTTAACCTAAAAATGCCAGATCAACTGAGGTGTTACTGAGCTTACTATTTTATCAGTCTTGTTCTTACTTCTAATGATAAACTTAACACAAAAGAAGGCATACATTTTTAGGCATACAGTGTGCTTCCCATTTAAGTTAGGTTTTCAGCTTGTACCTGTATTCTACAATTGTACTATTTATATGCTTAACATTCAGAATTCTAATAAAATTTCCACACTCTATGTTTATTCACCCTTTTTGTATTTTATAATCAAAGCAGTATAACAAAACACTCATAATGTATAGGTATTTTTAATGTTTACAGCTAATTCCATGGGGGAAAAAGTTGAGGTATTTTCAGTGACATTTTCTTTCATATCCAGTGAAATAATATACAGTTCAAGTTACTTAAATTGCTTTAAGTACTTTTATTTTTAACCTAAAGATCCAGAGTACGTACCTTCATAGATGAAAGTACATTATCAACATTTACTCTTTCAAGGTGAAGAGGACGCTGCGATCTTTTTCATGAGAAAGACTATAAGGCAATGACCTCTTACTCCGATATTCATGGGATGTTCTTGATAGAAACAATTTCAACTATGTTAAAATTCAACTATTAAATTACTACTTTTGTATTACAGAAACTTTTCATCAATAATTTAACAGAAATTATTTCAACCTGAAGAGAATTATTAAGAAGCCTTTTTTAAAAAACTAAAATTGAAAGGCAAGAAAACCCTGTGGCTGTCTGGCCTATTCCTCAGATACTGAGACAAATCTAGTTTTGATTTTATTTACCCAAGGCAATATTTTATTTACCCAAGGCAATATTTTATTTACCCAAGGCAATGTTTTTATTGAGTTGTGCCCTCAATTTAAAATAAAAAATAATTATAAATAAATAACATAACACCAAGAATGAGGCACATTCTATTATTCACCAACCCCAAACTTTTTGTCAACATTAGAAATCAGTTTTCTTAACTACTACAAAAAGCATACTTATTCATCAACTGGCCCATTAAGTGTTCTCTTGAGAAACTCTGCACCTTTAGTCCTGAGGATCAAAAAATAGTTAAATGTGCCTACCTTAAGAGTTAAAAGGTCACTGAAGAGGCTATCCTTCTTAAACTAATAGCCAAATCCTATTTATCCAGAACAGCAAATGTCCTAGACAACTGTAACTTACAGATATTCCAGAGAATAATTACTGTTTGTCAAAAAACTAGAGCAAAATATGTAGTAATAAAACTTTAGCCATCCAGCACCTTTCGAGAACAGGCCAGACAGTCCACCTTCCTTCGAGTATTGCCTGTTTTCCTAGTCTCTGAATTAACATTACTTGGAGTGTGCCTGGATGGAGTGGCAACCCATTCTGGTATTCTCGCCTGGAGAATCCCATGGACAGAGGAGGCTGGCAGGCTACAGGCCGTGGGGTCCCAAAGGGTCAGACTTGACTGAGCGATTAACACACTGCTTTTCTTCTTTTTCCCTACAGCATACCACTCATTCTCTTCTGCTGTAATGATTTAACACTCTATGAGTCAGTCACCACTGACACCTTATGTCACTTGTAGCATGCCTACAATCTTCTCAACTTTTTATTAATGCATTAAACACACTTTATTTCTTGTCTCTAGCTTTCTTAGTTCAAGTTTTCATTTTTGCCAGATTCATCAGCAGCCGCTATTCTAAAATGCTCCCTACTCCATTTTTGGGGAAGTTAGTTGGCACTCGATTTTTTCTAATTTTTGGTAAAGTAACAGTAAACAGCCTCTGACTTAAGAGTTTAACTGGCTCTTTTTGAGACAAATTCATTACCATTTTGGCAGTCCCAAAGCACTCTTCTGCCGCTCTAATAAGGAAGGCTGCTGCACAAAATTGATAACCAGACAGGTGGATATACTACAATGAACATACTGTACCAAATCCATCCCATCTTTACTAAATGTAACATATTAAATCCATCCCATTTTTATTCAGTAGACATACCAAAAATATAACAGCTAAGACAAATCCTGTTATCTTAATTCTGGATAAATGGGAACTTATTTTATCGACTCTATAATATGAGCATTCCCACATGCCCTGACTCAAATTATGAGCTGGTGTAAGACGCCAATTTAAACTATCTAGATTTTATATTACTGTATCTTACTTAAAGCACAATATCTTATCTGTCCAGATTACCTTTGCTGCCTTGAATGCAAAGACTGACTTTCAAGTTACTTACACTCCTGCAATGATATGCAAACATTTTACAATGAAGGAGAGCTGGACTTTCATAAAAATCCTGAACAGTCAAGTTAAAACTACAGCACAGGACTTGTTCAAGTAACAAAATTGGGTCCCTAATACTACAAATTGAAAATCTGATCCTTATCTGTAAGTGAATCAATAATCCCAACTGAAGTGTAGAACTTCATCTACAGTATCAACAAAGTTTAATTTTTTAATCCTATCTATAAAATTATTTAGCAACCCAGAGGCAATACAGTACACAACTTAAAACACCTACTGAACAATTAAAATATCCCTGCCTTATAGATACTGACATTATACCATACTATAACATTAAATGACAGGCACTGCAGATAACTCTCCAAACGAGACTTGAGGGTGTTTTGTGGGACATTCTCTTCTAGAGGAAGTAAATTTAGGCAGTGAACCAAGCTACTTGGGGTTTAAATCCTTCCTTCAGAACTTACTAAACGCTCACCTCAGCTACCTGCAATAGGATTTAAATAGCACAGAACATGGTCTGACACATTCTAAGTGCTCAATAAAAACAAATTACTATTCAGAAGGGTAGAACACAAACTAAATTATTACATAATTTTTTCGTTTACTCAATGACTTGAATTTTTTTAATCTGCATGAGCTAATTAAAGTTTTCAACATTAAAGGGGTATAGGCCAGGATGAGTTTTATACAAATGGATCCTAAAAGATTATTTTTAATGCTGAAGACTTAGCCTCAAAACTTTATATATCCCATTTAAAAACTACCGACAGGAAATTAGGTTGTCTGAGACTCTTAAATAAAATGTAGTTCCAAATTCACACTAATGACTTGTTTGTACTCTACATAAATGCCAGTAACTTTAGTAAGGAAGAATTTATAAATATAAAAAGCAATATGTAAGGAGCACTACTGGCTGGTAGAAGCTGTTCCGTTTCTTCCCATCTAAGAACTTTATTTTCAATACAACTGAGGCCTCTAGGTTTAAACACTCCAAACTCAATAGTATCTTTTAAATAAAGATACTTCCCCTAACAAGGCTTTACTGTCAAATACCCTATTCAAAGTAATACAATTATCATTACACTTCTTTCCAATTTTGGAAAAGGGAAAAGAAAGTTCTCTTTTAAAACTTCCCAACAACTTGTAATCTTCCACATGTAGTTTCATAACAAATTCTGACAGTTTAAAACCTACAACAGAATGTCAAACTGATAATATATTTCAAGTATGTAACATGACTGGCTAAGTACTGTCACCTTTTAGAGTAATGTCACTAGAGCATAAATACTAATCCTTATTTAAATAAAATTTCTGGTATTTTATCATTATGTCTTCACAATCCTAAAATATTAAAAGTTATTGATACTAAGAATCTTACCAATAGATAAAAAAGTGTATTTATTTTTCCTTATAAAATACAGATTTAGTTTAAGTCAGCAGTTACGTAAAACAGGGAGGGGTTCATTTTGTGCAACTAGATATCACATGGTATCATTTTAGAATCTGTATTAAAAAAAAAAATACCCCTGGAAATGGCTTGACAAACTTTTAGCAAGTCACAACAAAAAAAAATTCTTCTAGCTAATGTATCAGGTCTTATTTCTTCATACTTTGAATGAACCTAAATGACTAAAAAAGACAACTGAGTTGAAATGTAATAGCTAATAAACATGAGAATTTTTGAACAAACTTTAAACGTTTAACCCAAAATTTCCCCTTTTCATCGCATTCCCAAGCAAGAATGACATCTTGTACTTTTGCTTTTAAAATAAACTCTCAATCAACTTTATAAGATAAACACTGTTCTACCCAGAGGTTAAGTTTCTGGTTAACTGAGATTACTACACGTTCACAATTATTTATCACAAACACTAAACTCATCAAATGATTTTCACTTTTCTTGATGGAACTTCAGAATATTGCAATGCTTTAAAATCACATTTTTTTAATAATGTAAGGGGGAAAATATGTAAGATTCATTCCATGACATTGTCTGTTGATTCTTTTTGAGTATACTGGCTGACAAGTTCATCTTGTTCTCATGAGACTTGGGGGAGGGAGACAGACCTGGGTTTCCGGCTGTTTGGGTTTTGTGATAGCTTCAAGTCTAGATAGGCAGGAGCTTACAGAACATGATCCAATACTTAAAACTATCACCTTGATTATTGGCCAAACACTGCCAGTAATATGAGTCTCCCAATTCACCCCCAAAGAGTCTTAAATGTCTAGCTCCAATGTACAATATAATACTCCAGAAACTAAAACATGCTTACCTTTACTCCCCAGGAGTAAACCACTGGCAGTACCAATTATTAAGGCACAGGATAAATACACACAAGCTATGAAAGCAGGTTATGTAGTCAATCTTCCTGTGGTGAGCAGTGTTTCCATCACACAGGTCAGCAAACCAAGCAACAAACATGTTATATTACCTGAGACCATACTGTTGGAAGTGAAGTAACAGAAACAGATTCCACGCTTCCAGCATCCAGTTCAGTGCCCTATCTACTAAAACGTTGAAGCAGAACTAAAGTCAAATAAAACTTCAACTAACAAAAGTTGTTTCATCACTCCATTTGTGAACCTGCACACACTCAAGGTGCAATTTTAATTCGAGTAGGGGAAAAAATTAATTCTATTCCTCTTTAAATGCTTTCAAGCTAAAACTAATCACTCTCAATATTGGCCATGAAATCACACACAATGGTAAATTCAAAACTCTTATTAGGGCACCCTTACAGATGACAGAGTACCCTGGTAATGCTTAAAAAAAAAAAAAAAAAAAAAAAAAAAAAAAAAAAAAAGTAAAC
>SJYV01020955.1:0-14586 GCA_006410875.1 Neotragus pygmaeus | reverse complement strand
CTTCCAGGAAGCAGACGTCTTTTAATTTCCTGCAGTCACCTTCCTCAGAGATTACACTATTGAATTGTTCGGCCCCACCAGCCTCGGCAGACCCGGCTTCCCTCCACGACTGGCACCCTGACAGCTTGTCTCCCTTTAGGCCGCTTCCCAGGCCGCCCCCGCCGTTTCACTGCCAGCCCGCGCAGCTTCCCACATCCAGAAGCCGAGAGGCGGTGGTGCAGCTGTCTCAGCAGCGCGGCGTGAGTTTCTCTCTTTCTTAGTCACACGTGCCGCTCTCACTCGGCTTCCTTTGGTACCCGGGTCTGAGAGTTTCTGCTAACTCTAAATCCCCGCACCCACCCCACCACCCCAGCAAATTCAGATGTCTCCGTGAGCGGTGAAGGGGCGCCTCCCTTTTGGTTTAAAGTCTGCAATGAAGCCGGTTCCTGCTTTTGGATCTCGGCAACACTGCGTTTCGCACCTCCTTCCGTCTAAAAACCACTTACTGTCCCCTCTGCATTTCCTGCAGCGCATAAAGTTCTCATCTACGAGGTGGGTATTTATGCTCCGCGGTCCTCAGCCTCGCCTACTCGGCCCCTGGAGGCCACGTCCTCTCCCAGGTCCTGGGATTCTGGGGAGCGCGNCCGTCTAAAAACCACTTACTGTCCCCTCTGCATTTCCTGCAGCGCATAAAGTTCTCATCTACGAGGTGGGTATTTATGCTCCGCGGGCCTCAGCCTCGCCTTCTCGGCCACTGGAGATCACGTCCTCTCCCAGGTCCTGGGATTCTGGGGAGCGCGCCCCGCTCCTGAGCCCCTCTCCCTCTCAGCGCCCGTGTCTCCTCAGGCCTTGTCTTTGTAATGACCTTTTCCCTGATCCTGTGTCGGGGTGGGTGACCTGAGCCAGCCACTTGACCCCCGTGGTTCTTCCAGGCCAAATTCCACCACCTGGAATTTGGCTCTTGCAGGAGGAGGGCTTCTTATTCAGCCGCTATTCCCGTAAATAGCTATTCCCGTAAATAGTCGGGGTGGGGTGAGGTGTGGTGTCATGAGAAGCAAAAGCATCGAGAGAAATAGAAAACTGAAAAAAGCCTAAGGAAGAATCGATGACAAGAGAATTGGTGAGGAACTTGTGAAGAGACGGCAACATAAAAGAGAGGAACTCTTGAAGGTTGCGGGTAGGCAAGGACAGAAGTTTAGAGAAAAGCAGGATCTCCAGAGAGTTAAAGGTGAGCAAAATAGGAAGATGTTGTTCAGTCCGAGTCTTGGCGACTCCTGTATCTCTCAGTTTGCTCAGATTCATCTTCATTGAGTCCAGGGATGCTATCTAACCATCTGATCCTCTGCGACCCCTTCTATAGCCTTCAAGTAGAGGGGCTGTAAATCAGGGGTCCCAAGNATGAGAAGCAAAGACATCGACTTTGAGAGAAATAGAAAACGGAAACAAGCCTGAGGAAGAATCGATGACAAGAGAATTGGTGAGGAACTTGCGAAGAGACGGCAACATGAAAGAGAGGAAGTCTTGAAGGTTGCGAGTAGGCAAGGACAGAAGTTGAGAGGAAAACAGGATCTCCGGAGAGTTAAAGGCGAGCAAAATAGGAAGATGTTGTTCAGTAAGAGTCTTTGCGACCCCTGTATCTCTCAGAGTTTCCTCAAATTCATGTTCACTGAGTCCAGGGATGCTATCTAACAATCTGATCCTCTGCCGACCCCTTCTATAGCCTTCAAGTAGAGGGGCTGTAAATCAGGGGTCCCAAGGAGGGCGACAGTGGAGAGGCGGTTCACACAGAGAGCCCGCAAAGGGGATACAAGAGTTGGGACCTTGGCTTACAGAGCCATATCCTGCTGGGAGAGAAAGGGGACTCCTAGTGTTTGGGCCTCCCTCGTGGCTCCGCTAGAAAAGAATCCGCTGGCAATGCGGGAGACCTGGGTTCGATCCCTGGGTAGGGAAGATCCCCCGGAGAAGGGAACAGCTACCCACTCCAGTATTCTGACCTGGAGAATTCCATGGACTACAGCCACGGGGTCGCAAAGAGTCAGACAGGACTGAGGGACTTTCCCTCAGATTAATTGGAGGAGCTGAGAAAGCAAGGAAGGTGAAAGGAAGCATAGCCACTTGGGGGTGCCAGAGAGTTGGGAGGAAGGGAGAGCAGAGATGGAGGAAGAAAGGCAGAAATTCATGAAGATTTAGGATCATCAAGGAGGTTGGATTAGAAGCATTCTGCAGGGAACAGATGGCAGCGAGAGGCCGGATGGGAGTCAGGGAAGAAGTAAAGAGTAGGACAGGCACAGCTGGAGCGCAGAGGGGAAGAGAAAGGGAGACAGACGGAGAAAGAAGTAGGGAAGCAGATGAACTAAGTGAGGTGGAAACAGGTAGTGTGCAGGTGGGGGAGGGGACTGGATCCAGGAGAGTGCTGAATTGGTTGGATAAGGATTATGAAGTCGTGATACATTGATTTTTGACTTACCTCATAGCTCAGTCGGTAAAGAATCTGCCTGCAATGCAGGTGACCCGAATTAATTTCTGGGTGGGGAAGATCCTCTGGAGAAGGAAATGGCAACCCACTCCAGTATTCTTGCCTGAAGAATCCCATGGACAGGAGTCTGGCGGGCTATAGTCCATGGAATCGCAAGAGTCTGACATGACATGGTGACAAAACGACCACATTGATTTTTGGCTTTAGGATCTAATACATTTAAACTTGTTTCTTTACATTATACAGATGAGAATTGCAAAACTTCTGTCTCCAAGGCTTGTGCATTTTATAATTGTTTGTATTAAAAGATATCATCCATGTGCAGAACTGACTGACTCTCTTACTACATGGTGCCTTTTCCAGGAACATTAAATATGTTCTTTGTGATCGTTTTCCTTTTTGCTTTCTTTACATTTAATTCTTTTTGTAGCTTGAGATAGATTAGATCATTGAATACCGACTTTCTTGTAAAGAATTATTCACCTCTGAAATAAAATTTGTTGCCCTCCTGTAATTAATTCATGTCATTGTTTTCTGAATATGCTATATTCTCAATTTTTTTTTTCCCTTGGCACCATAATTCTTTGTGGAAAAATTTTTAACGATCTGATTCACTTTAGGTTTGTTTCATGTTTATTTGAGGCCCATTTGCTGTTTCTTCTTGATGTTATATTTTCAAAGCTTTTTTTTTTTTTTTTTTGGTAACTAGTAAATAGATGTAGTCTGTTTTGATGAGTACTTAGGAAGAATGCCAGTGATCTTTTGTATTAAGAGTGACGACCTCATTAAAGCAGTTAGTCTATATTCCATTTTCCTCTCTTTTATGTGATCTGGTAACTAGTGAGCAGTGAGGTGATCTGATGATGTTTCCCTCAGGTCTAGAATCTGAGCAACAGTGACCTCTGAAATGATTGGCCAAATTGGGCGTGTGACCGTGTGTGGCAGTTCTTTTTGGAGGGAGAGCCCAGGTGTTATTAGCATTTGAAATGGGTCCGAGTTTTGCAAAATGAAAAAGGACAACGGTCGGATGGAGGCAGGAACAGATGCTTAGAGTTAGATTATCAGCAGATGTCTTCTATGAATAAGGGTCAGTCTGCCAGGAGGCCTCCCACTCTCACTGGCTTCCCCGTGTCCTCAGGGCAGCATCCTGACTCCTCAGGTGGCTCCTCAGCCTTTCGTCACCCTCAGGTCGCTGCCAGTGTCTCCAGCCTCATCCTGGGAGCTGACCCCGTTCTCATGGTCAGTCTGTCCTGGTCACATTCACTTAGTCCTTGATCATAGACACCAAAACCTTCTCTGTCTCCATTCTTAGCTTCTACGCCTGCCTTTGGTCATTAAATCACTGTGGCCCTTGCTCTTTCTGTTCTTTCAGGTCTAGGCCAGCGAGGTCTCCCCATCTCCTTCCCATATTAACCAGGTTTGCTGCCTCTATATTAATCACCTTCATCAGAAATGCCCTTGTCCTTTGACTGTTTGGAGTCTTTCCTCTTTTCCCTTCATTGAAGGATGCACCGTGTTCCTCTTCCTCCCTGGATGCTCACAGCATCTCATTCTGGAGGTGAGGACTGGGAATGTGGGTTGGGCTGAAGAATTCTCAGGGGAGACATAGGGGATAGGATAGGTGATGATGGTTCCTGTATCTGTTCTGGACTTTCAACTCTAATTGATCCTTACCCCATGTGGACACTTAATCACTGAAAAGGAAAAAGATGTGGGGTGTCCTGATTAGCCCGATAGATCTAGTGTCTTGAGGAGTCCCCAGGTTTTAGTCTGCTGTGTCACTGCTCACTGCAGCCCCCAAGTCTTCTAAGCTCTGTCCACCCAGAGAACAGTTGCCATCTTGGACAGCAGCCAGTTCATCTGCTCAGAGCAGGCGATGCTGAGTTTACTGTGGTTTGAGTGGCCAGAAGGTTTGGAATCCAAGGGGATATGAAGGAGTCCTCCCCCCTCCTTAAAGATCAGGGATATCTTCCAGTTAGCTCTCACTGCGGGGAACAAGGGTCAGTGAGACTGGGGTCTCTCTATCTTTGTTAATTCTCCACTGAGCTCAATCCAACCAAATCTCAAGGGCCTGTAAAATTTTCTGATGTCCCAAGTTGCTGGCAGGTTTTCCTAGGAGGCCAGCTCCTTGGTCTCTGTACTGAGTGCCGAGTGTCCTTGGATTTGCAGCTTGTGCGCAACTCTGTTGTGATGCTCATGCCGCTGGTCTCTGCTGTTTTTCCCTCTTGTTCAACCATGCATGAAGAGGTAGAAAACTGGGGGAAAGTGAAGGGGAGCTTGTCAGAGGCTCCAGGAGGGTTGTGAGAGTAGGCCTCTACATGAACCCAATGAATTGGGGGGCTGGTGTGTGTGTGTGTGTGTGTGTTTGAGAGAGAGAGAGACATTCATACTTGTGGGATTATGGGGTGCGGAACTGTTGACAAAGCTGGTCTTAGGTGTACTTTGAGGACCTGGATGTGGGCTCATGGCCAATTGTGGGCTGCGTGGAATGGTGGGTGTACCATAGTGTCTTAGCTCAGTTTCCCTGGGACCCAGATCCTGTGACTCAGGTTTGCATGACTGGATTTCCTTGGGAAACACATGATCACACCTGTGGAGGAAGGAAGGAAGGAAGTGGGATTGGGAAGAGGCCTGTTACCCTGCTGCGTGTTAGAATCAAGACCTGAGCTGAGCCCACAGGGAGGTCTGGGTGCAGGAGGATGGGCACAGTGGTCCCAGAGAAGGGGGACGCGATCCAGGAGATGCCCCACATCACCCCCTCCACACAGTGGATTTTCTGGTGTCTTTAGGGAGGGCAAGAATCAGACCCATAGAATAACTGTCGTTAAAATTCAGGAGATCACTTTGTGGATTACCTATCGTTTTTCTGTTAGTTTGAGTTACTAGTGAAGAAGATTTCAGATGGAAGGTAAAAAAAGAGAAGTTGGCGTGTTCGTTGGAAGATGTTGAAGTTGCACTGGGGCGTGTGCATCAGCCTCCACATCTGTCTTGTATTATTAGATTTTGGTGATGACAGTTTGGGGCTGCTGGGGTCACTGTGACTGATAAGATGTCTTGAGTCTGGTTGGTGTTTGGGCGTCTTCATGTGTATTATTCCATCATTAAAACAGGAGTCGTTAAGGCTTGGAACCTTCTGGGGATTGCATAGCAGGATGGGTGGATTATCAGTAGGTCTCTGGGGAGTGTGTTGGCCCAGATGCAGGTTTGGAAGTTTCAGCCTCAGAGAGTAATGGTTGGGCCTCAGCTTTGATGGCAGAAGACTTTTGCATGATGCAGTGAAGGCTTTTTCCTAGAATCTGAGAATTATCAACTCCACAGCAAACTGTAGTACAGGGGCTTGTTCTGGAGATGACACAGCTGCTACTTGTTGCTACCAGCGCAGTGGATTCCTCTACTATTCTCTCATTGTCTTTAGAGATCTCGGGCGTCTGCCATGTACATGCATAGTACAGTTAATGGTTGTAAACGGTTGAAGGCAATGTAAATGGTACATGGAAAACAGTATGGAGTTACTCAAAGATTAAAAATAGAACATGCATAGGATTGTGCAATCTCACTTCTAATTATATAGCTAAGAAAAGCAAAATTTTAAAAACTCTTTATGTATTTGGCTTCACCTGTGACTGCAGAATCTTTAGTTTCAGTGCACTGACTTTCTAGTGTGGTGCTCGGGCTTAGTTGCTCCGCCGCCTGTGGGATCTTAGTTCCCCCACAAGCGATTGAACCCACATCCCCCACAGAACTAGGCAGATTCTTAACCATTGGGCCACCAGGGAAGTCCTGTGCAAAAATCCAGTATTTTTGCAGGAGTAACCTGCACTCCCGTAACCCATACTGTATGATTCACAACAGCCATGTGTTGTAGAAACAACCTGAATGTCTGTTCTCGGTTGAGTGGATGATGAAACCGTGATGTGTGTATGAGACAGGCTGGGTCCTGGGACCTTTTACTGCAGTTCTTGCACCTGGACCAACCTCTTCTTGGGCAACAGGCCACAAAGAAAGTGTAATTGAACAAAGAAACTACACCCACATTCATGAATGGACAAAATTTTGAAAAATAAGTAAAAGGATCACAAATCAAGGTTGATTTCTGAGCTCCAGGAAGAAAAGCAGGTCACTTCCCGTGATCCCTGCTCACAGCACCTCCCCGGGGCCTGAGGCGGGGCCGATCACCTCAGCTTCCTTCCAGCCTTAACCAAAGGGATCAGCTCATCACCCTTTTTGGGAGGAGCATGGGCACACACTTCTTTTTCTGTCTCTCCTTTCTGCAGCAAGAGTCCCAATAAAGCCTTTCTTGAAATTCCCCTCTGGTCTCATAGCTATTTCTATTGATTAAAGAGCCCCAGGATCCAGGCTGAAAACATGTAAGTGTGTTAGTCACTCAGTCATGTCACACTCTTTGCGACCCCAGGGACTATATCCTGCCAGGCTCCTCTGTCCATGGAATTCTCTAGGCAAGAATACTGGAGTGGGTTGCCATTCCCTTCTCCAGGGCATCCTTCCAACCAAGGGATCAAATCTGTCTCTTGTGCATTGATGGCAGATTCTTTACCTTCTGAGCTCCCAGGGAAGTCCTCATTGGTAACCCAGGCACATATACACACATATTTGTAACAAAATACTCAGTTCAGTTCAGTTGCTCAGCCATGTCTGCCTCTTTGCCAGCTCATGGACTGCAGCACTCCAGGCTTCCCTGTCCATCACCATCTCCCAGAACGTACTCGAATTCATGTCTACCGCATCAGTGAGGCCATCCAACCATCTCATCCTCTGTCATCCCCTTCTCCCACCTTCAGTCTTTCCCAGCATCAGGGTTTTTGCCAGTGGCTTGGTTCTTTGTGTCAGATGGCCAAAGTATTGGAGTTTCAGCTTCAGCATCAATACTTCCAATGAGTAGTCAGGAATGATTTCCTTCAGGATTGACTGGTTGGATTTCCTTGCTGTCCAAGGGACTGTCAAGGGTCTTCTCCAACACCATCAGTTCTTCGGCACTCAGCTTTCTTTATACTCCAACTCTCACATCCATAGATGACGACTGGAAAAACCATACCTTTGAGTAAAGGGACCTTTGTTAGTAATGCCTCTGGTTTTTAATATGCTGTCCAGGTTGGTCATACATATAGCTTTTCTTCCAAGGAGCAAGCGTCTTTTAATTTGATTGGTGCAGCCATCATATGCAGTGATCTTGGAGCCCCCCAAAATAAAGTCTGACACTGTTTCCCCTGTTTCCCCAGCTATTTGCCATGAAGTGATGGGACTGGATGCCATGATCTTAGTTTTCTGAATGTGGAGTTTTAAGCCAACTTCTTCACTCTCTCACTTTGATCAAGATGCTCTTTAGTTCTTCTTCACTTTCTGCCGTAAGGATGGTGTCATCTGCACATCTTAGGTTATTGATATTTCTCCTGGCAATCTTGATTCCAGCTTGTGCTTCATCCACCCCAGCATTTCGCATGATGGGCTCTGCATGTATGTTAAGTAAGCAGGGTAATAGTATACAGCCTTGATAAACTCCTTTCCCAATTTGGAACCAGTCTTTTATTCCATGTCCAGTTCTAACTGTTGCCTCTTGACCTGCATGCAGATTTCTCAGGAGGCAGGTCAGGTGGTCTGGTATTCCCATCTCTTTAAGATTTTGCCACAGTTTGTTGTGATCCACACAGTCAAAGGGTTTGGCATATTCAATAAAGCAGAAGTAGATGTTTTGTGGAACTCTCTTACTTTTTTGATGATCTAGTGGATGTTGACAATTTGATCTCTGGTTCCTCTGCCTTTTCTAAATCCAACTTGAGCATCTGAAAGTTCACAGTTCACATACTGTTGAAGCCTGGCTTGGAGAACTTTTAGCATTACTTTGCTAGCATTTGAACTGAGTGCAATTGTGCAGTAGTTGGAACATTCTTTGGCATTGCCTTTCTTTGAGATTGGAATGAAAACTGACCTTTTCCAGTCCTGTGGCCACAGCTAAGATTTGCAGATTTGCTGTCGTATTGATTGCAGCACTTCCACAGCATCATCTTTTAGGATTTGAACTAGCTCCACGGGAGTTCCATAACCTCTACTAGCTTTGTTCATAGTGATGCTCCTTAGCCTGACTTGATGTTGCATTCCAGGATGTCTTGCTCTGGGTAAGTGATCACATCATCTTAGTTATCTGGGTCATGAAGATCTTTTTTGTAGAGTTTTCCTGTGTATTCTTGCCACGTCTTTTTAATATCTTCTGCTTCTGTTAGGTCTATACAGTATCCGTCGTTTTTATTGTGCCCATCTTTGCATAAAATGTTTCCTTGGTATCTCTAATTTTCTTGAAGAGAGGTCTAGCATTGCCATTCTATTGTTTTCCTCTATTTCTTTACATTGATCGCTGAGGAAGGGTTTCTTATCCTTTCCCGTGTAGATGGAGATTTTTGTCACTTGGGACAGCTTGGGTGAATGTAGAGAATATTATGCTAACTGAATTAGGCCAGACAGGGTAAGACTGATATTGTCTGTGCTCGCTTATCTGTAGAATGTAAAAATGTGAAACTCACTAGTACCAGACAGTGGGATGGTGGTTATCTGGGGCTGGGAGGTGGGGAGGGTGGGGAGATGTTGGTTGAAAGGTACAGACTTTGAGTTGTAAAATGAGTGCATCCTGGGGATGCGTGTGCAGCACGCTTACTGTTGTTATCCTATTCTTTTACTGCATGCTGGGAATTTGTCAGGAGAGTACGTTGTCAGTGTTTTCACCACACACAGAACATGAGCATTTGGAGGTGATGGATGTGTTGGTTCGTGGATTGTGATAAATATTTCACAGTGTACACGTGTCACATGATCGCATGGTATATGATATATGTACACAGAACCCTTCTCGTTAGTCTCAGTAAAGCTGGAAGGTGGCCTGGGCTTAATCCTTCACTAGTGCTCAACCCAGGCTTCACATGAGATCATGAGGCATTTTGCCTGGCATGTATTGTACCCCTCCCCCACAGACACGCTCCTCAGGTTCTTGTGTGGGGCCTCACCCCAGGAATGTGCACAGGCAATGGATGGTTCCAATCTGGATCCTCCATTGAGCACCAGGGCTCTTAGCCTCCACTTCTGAGACTGAGATCAAGCCCTGGGGGAGGGGAGGGCACTCTGCTCTGAGTGGGGCTGGACCAGGGTCTGCTTGTGACCTGAAGCGGATGGTTGGGTGAGCGGAGTTGCCCCCTGCTGTTGTGTGCATGAGGCCTCACCAGGAGGGGAGTGTGGTCCGAGGGAAAGTGTGAGAAATTCCTGTGTTGGTCTCTCTGCGTGAGTTGACCATCCTGAGTCCCTCCTGAGGCAGTGGCCACAAAGCACTGTCTATTCCTCATGGCGAAGGCTTCCCTGTGTGTATGGTTGGGGCTCAGGAAGGGGATGTGTTGACCCTAAGCATTAAACAGCATGTTTCCCACTTTCATGATAGAATTGTGAAGACTCATGGACGAAGGAGCCCAGAAGAGGAAAGAACAGGAGTCAGGCATGGCTCTTTCTCCGGTAAGGTCGTATTCTCAGAGGATTCTCACACACCCTTCTCTGGACTCCCTAATTGTGTCTGACTGAGGTATCCTGTCTGACTCCAGTACATGCACAGTCACCCGGGGCCTTCCCTCAGGGCCTGGCGTCTCCACTTAGATCCTGTGTCCCCATGACCTGGTGAGCAGGCCTTATGAGGAAGTTTCCCTGGGCACCGTCCAGGGCAGGGCTTGTCACCCATGGGTTGGAGACGGGGTCTCATGCTGTTGGGCAGCAGGGGTTGCTTAAGGCCCATGTGGATGCGCTGTCTGCTCTTCTGTCAATCAGGGTAAAGAAGCTGTAGGTGGACCTCACGTATTAACATGTATAGCACATGGTAAAATCTGCCAAAGAGGCCACTGAGGGGAAATAAGTTCTGACTTTTTATAGTGTATTTAAAACTAAATGAACACCTCCTTGAAAACTTAAGTGTTTGGGAATGGAGTGGAACTTTCAGAAAGAGATGTCAGGGCTAGGGAGTGTTTCGTTACACCATCTAATTTAAACTGTGAAATCAGGCTCACTAATATTTTTTTCTTTACTTTTTGACCACATGATGCAGCTTCCAAGGTCTTAGTTCTCTGAGTAGGGATCAAACCTGAAACCCTGCAGTGGAAGTGAGGGATCTTAACCACTGGACCACGAGGGAATTTTCCAACTTTACTAATCTTGATTTAGTGTTTTCTTAGTAGAATAAAATGATAAATTTTGGACTTTGTTAATCAGTACATACCTAAAATTAATGATAACAATCACATTATTATTTTAAAAATATATTTATTTCGTGTACTGTATCTTCATTGCTTCACTGTCTTTTCCCTAGTTCTAGCTAGTGTTGGCTACTCTCTGGTTGCAGTGCACACGCTTCTCATTGCAGTCGCTTCTCTTGTCTTGCAGCCCAGGCTCTAGAGCGCGCCGGCTTCAGTAGTTTCACCTCCTGGGCTCTAGAGCTCTGGCTGAGGAATTGAGACTCATCGTCTTAGTTGACTCTCAGCACGTGGGATCTCAGACCAGGCAAAAACCCACATCCCTTGCATTGTCCAGTGGATTCTTTGCCACATACCTTAGGGAGGGCCACATATTTTTAAATACAGGTATTTTATAAAGATTGGAAGAAATCTTCTGTATGTTATTTTCTGCTTGTATTACTTTTTTTTTTTTGAACTAGAATAAGGTAATATGACGAATTCCCTGGTGGTACAGTGGCTAAGAATATGCCTGCCGATGTAGGGTGCGTGGGTCCATCCCACATCCCAGGAAGATTCCTTAGAGCAACTAAGCCCATGTGCCACAACGACTGAACCTGTACCGTAGAGCGCGGAAGCCATAACTACGGAAGCCCGCACTCTCTAGAGCCTGTGCTCCAAAACAAGAGAAGCCACTGCAATGTGAAGCCCATGCACTGCAGCTGTAACTCGAGAAAGCGGACTCACAGCAATGACCACCCAACATAAGCAAAATAAATAAGCTTTGAAAAAGAAATAGAATTTTGACAAAGTTACTGAATGAAGAAGTAAAATAAGAGAATGGGAACTCCCTCCGGTATTCTTACCTGGAGAATTCCATGGATAGAGGAGCTGGTGGGCTGCCATCAGCAGGGTTGCAAAGAGTCTGGCATGAGTAAGCAGGTAAACAACCACTTCCACACACAGCAGATTGAGCTCTGAAAAACAAATCTAAGTGTCTAGCTTTCCTCCTGCCGATTCTTCAGTGACTTCAGTAGCTTTTGGAATAAAGTCCTAAATCCATAGATCTTGCATCAATTAGCCTCTGACTGGCATCACCCCATGTACATTCCCCATGTCCCAGTCAAACTGGCTGACTTTCTGTTCAGTGAATATCTTCCTGCGCCTCAGAGCGGGCACTCAGGCTATTCTCTCTGCTTGCAACACTCTTCTGTTTCCCACCTTGCCAATCCTAAGTGTTTCTTCCTCACAGAGACCTTGTCTGATTTCTCAGTGTAGCTTCAGTTCAGTTCAGTCACTCAGTCGTGTCCGACTCTTCGCGACCCCATGAATTGCAGCATGCCAGGCCTNCACTGTTTCCCCATGTATTTCCCATGAAGTGATGGGACCGGATGCCATGATCTTCGTTTTCTGAATATTGAGCTTTAAGCCAACTTTTTCACTCTCTTCTTTCACTTTCATCAAGAGGCTTTTTAGTTCCTCTTCACTTCTGCCAGAAGGGTGGTGTCATCTGCATATCTGAGGTTATTGATATTTCTCCCAGCAATGAACTTTATTACACAAAAGCTCTGAGTCATCAAGCCTCTCTAGCGCCAGACCTAATTGGTCTTTGGCAGGTGAGAATCCCCATGTCTTTCGTGGTTGAGCAACAACCTTTCATCTTCTGATGCCTATGTCAGAAGCTTTCTCTAACTCTTTTATACTTTAATAAAACTTTGTTACACAAAAACTCTGAGTGATCAAGCCTCATCATTGGTCCTGGATTGAATTCTTCTCCTCCAGAAGCCAAGAAGCCTGGCATCTTTCGTGGTTCAGCAACAACCTTTCAACAACACTTTTTAAAATTAAGGATTTCCCTGGTGGCCCAGAGGTTAAAGCGTCTGCCTGCAATGCTGGAGACTATAGTCCTCGGGGTCACAAAGAGTGGGACACAACTGAGTGACTTCACTTTCAAATTTTAAAATTAGTTAAATTTTTAAAAGGAATGTTCAGTTTGCGGAAAAAGTGAGCAGAAATTACAGACAGTTCCCCTATACTCAATTTCCTGCCTGCACAAGGTTTCTTATTATTTAGTTTTATTTATTATTACCTTGCATTAGTGTGTTGCACATGTTACAAATGATGAACAAATGATACATTGTTGTTAACTAAAACTCAAAATGTTTATTAATGTTATTTTTGTGTGTTGTACACTCTATGGTTTTTAAACTTTCAGGTGACAACATTGGCTTAAGTTATATTAATACACCAGACTAATTTTTAAAAACTAACATCTGTTGAAAGTTTCAATTTTCTTGTCTTTTACTGTAGCTTGAATTGTTCATAATGAAAAATGTTCACAATATATGGAAGGCTCTTGACGCATTTTTCTGTGTGTTTTTGTAATTCATTATGAGGGGAAATCTTTCCATAACTACACTTATCTTTGTCTTACATAATTTTTATAAATATAATTTTCTCCATGTTGATTCTTGAACCAATATAGATATTTTTAATAGTGATGTTTTTAAACCCCAATGAGTAAGAAAATAATATATTGAGCTTTTGGAAATGAAAAGTGACAATGGATAGCAAAATCTTGTTGGATTATCCCAATGTTCCATTTATTTTCAGCCTGGATAATGTAACCGATAATACAACTCTTCAGAACAAAAACAAAATACAGCAAGAAAATCTTTGGTATTTTGAATTCAGTTATTTTCTGTCACCCTGGGACTTTCTAATGACCCTTGACATTACAGCTTAAGTTCTAAATATCATTGTTATTGAATCTTTTGTGAACTATTTAATCTGTTTGAAAGCTGAGACAAATGAGGCCATCAATACTTAAATGATTTCTATTCCACACGGTGATTTCAAAATGAATCTGAGCTTACATTTGAAGATCTGAACAACGAAACATTTGCCATTACAGATTCAGCATATCAACAGGGAAGAATGCATTGTTGCATATGTAGATATATTGAAAAGAGGAACACATGATAGTGACTCTGGTGAAGAAAGAGGAAACTCAGATTTTAAAGAGTAGTAATTGTCCTGGCTTATTTCTGTTAACACAGAAGCAGGAAGTACCTTGACAGTTCAGTTTATGGCAATTAAGGGCAATACTTTCAAGATGTGCTTATTTAGTGCTGAGCTGATTTAAAACCTTTTTGCCCTGAAAGGTATGATTACATATCCTTCTCTATGTGTCCCTCAGTATTTGACATTGAAAATAGCTTTTGTTCTTCAGTTAGAAACTACTAACAATGTACTTATATTTCACACTTTCAAGAAATCCATATATTGGATGATGCTGTTAGAATCCACATACTTTCAACTATTTCTGTTCCTACCTTTGCTTAATATCTGTGATTTACCTTTAGTAACCTACACTATCACTTTTATTGTTGCCAAGTTATTAATGCTTATGCCCTTTCCTACTACTAAGTCTTTTGCATTTTTCCTCTGAGTTGATTCTAAATGTTGAAAGAGAAATGAATGGCAATAATCTTATGTATTAATGTAATTTTTAAATTACTGGATCAAATAGATATCTGGGATTTTATTTTTTTTCTCTAAGAATATGTCTATATTTCTGAGGAACTCAAAGGAGAATTTTTCTAGAATCAAAGTCAGACTAATTCTCTTTCTCTCTCTCTCTTTTTTTACATTTAAATAATTGTTTACAGTCAGATCATGTTATAATTAGCTTGACATTTAAATTGTGAACTTCTTTAAAATATTTGTTTCACCTGAATTTCACATTTTTTTGTTAAATATTAGCTTTTTATTTTTTTGTTTTAATGTGTCTATCTTTTAAACCAGGATACTTCTGGGAACACCATCCTCACATTTCAGAAACTTTATGCTCTCCAGGACAAGGCTGCCAATTTCTGGATCTCTCACTTTCCTTTTTTTTTTTTTTTTTTTTTAACTCAC
>SJYV01020954.1:123746-136840 GCA_006410875.1 Neotragus pygmaeus | reverse complement strand
GTATATATATATATATATGGGCTTCCCTGGTAGGTCAGATGGGAAAGAATCCAGCTGTAATGCAGGAGACCCAAATTTAAAAGTACACAGAGACACAAGTTCAATCCCTGGATCAGGAAGATACCCTAGAGGAGAAAATGGCAATCTGCTCTAGTATTCTTGCCTAGGAAATCCCATAAACAGAGGAGCCTGGGAGACTACAGTCCATGGGGTCACAAAAATTGGACATGACTAAGTAGACATGCATGCACCTTTCGTATATGAAGACAGAGGGGTATATACTAGCTAAAGCAACTGTCCATCTTAGAAAACTTTGGGAAGCATTTTTAAAAATACAAACAATTACCTAAAAGTATTTTTTTTTGTTTCAAAGTATTTTTAAAGGCATTATAGCTTAACAGTAATTATACATTTTTAGATTACTCACTCCTATTCCTATGTAACATTATTTTTCTATTGTGGTATACCTACACACAAGCATTCATATATACAACAAATAATGATATTAGGCAATGCAAACAAATTAAACAATAGAGACAAATTACATCAAATGAAACACTTTTTTAAAAAACTGAAATATATACTTCTGTCTCCTTCACTGCTTCTGAACTAAATGATATGACAAACTCAAATCGATCATTTCTCAACCATTTCAGCCATTTGGCAATAGTAGCCAATTCTTAAGAAATTTGATCACTATCTGCACCGTTCTGTTCAGTTATCAAGATGCACAAATTTGTTTATTTTGACCAGCATAAAAAATCACACACTTTGTGCAACAATCTGATCAACTGCTCGGTAGTTAACATTTTTTNAAGATGCACAAATTTGTTTATTTTGACCAGCATAAAAAATCACACACTTTGTGCAACAATCTGATCAACTGCTCGGTAGTTAACATTTTTTTAGTCTCAAAACAAAACTAAGTAATAAGCTGTCTTCTCAAGGATAATCTTAGACATATCGTCTTCTAAACTTCAGAATATATGTTCCATTTATTTATCAGTTGTCTCTACCCAAGTCCACATCTTCTATGCTCTGCTTTGTGATACTTGGGCTAGAAGTCTGAGAACTACATATATTTCTCAGATTCCCTTAACAGTTGCCTTTTGGTTAGCGTCTGTCCATAGGAGACTGATGGAGATGAGCAAGATGGAAAGGAGAGCAAAGGAGAGCTGCTGCTGCTGCTGCTAAGTCGCTTCAGTCGTGTCCGACTCTGTGCGACCCCATAGACGGCAGCCTATCAGGCTCCCCCGTCCCTGGGATTCTCCAGGCAAGAACACTGGAGTGGGTTGCCGTTTTCTTCTCCAATGCATGAAAGTGAAAAGTGAAAGTGAAGCCGCTCAGTCGTGTCTGACTCTTCGCGACCCCATGGACTGCAGCCTGCCAGGCTCCTCCATCCATGGGAGTTTCCAGGCAAGAGTACCGGAGTGGGTTGCCATTGCCTAGGGCTTTGCTTCCAATGCCTGTCAGTACTCTTCTAACAACAGNGTGTCTGACTCTTCGCGACCCCATGGACTGCAGCCTGCCAGGCTCCTCCATCCATGGGAGTTTCCAGGCAAGAGTACCGGAGTGGGTTGCCATTGCCTAGGGCTTTGCTTCCAATGCCTGTCAGTACTCTTCTAACAACAGTGGCTGGCTCCTTCCCTTCCCTTTGGCATCTGAAGAGCAGCCCCATGACACACCTGGGAGACCAAGACCAGCTTTGCAGAGCTCTCCCAAAGGTCCTGGCCCACTGAGCAGTGTATCTCAGGTACCAGTCCTGGTTCCATGGTGGCCACTCCTTGACCTACTTAGGTTCTCACGGCATGGCCTCTTCCCTTTGTTATCCCAGCCACAGGAGTATTAGCTGTTAATACTTTCCACAGTTACAAGTAGCAATTTCGTGGTTATCTCTTCGTCTACTTGATACTTTCTCAGTGTCCCAGTACTTATACTAAAGTAAGTCTTCCCCAGTGGCTCAGAGGTAAAGAATCCGCCTGCAATGCAGGAGACCTAGGTTCGATCCCTGGATCAGGGAGATCCCCTGGAGGAGGGCATATCAACCTACTGCAGTATTCTTGCCTGGAGAATCCCATGGACTGAGGGGCTTGGCTGGCTACTGTCCACAGGGTCGCAAAGAGTCAGACATGCCTGACGTGACTGAGCATTCATGAACACTAAAGTTATTCTGTTTTAAATACCTACAATATGTACTATTTCTTGAATGGAGCATGCTTAACATATATATAATGTATTTTTGTTTCCATGTCCTGGCTATTATAAACAGTGCTGCAGTGAACATTGGGGTACATGTGTCTCTTTCAANTTGGTGAGTTCGGGGGCGGCCCATGTCCTGTCACCTGTTCGTCCAAAGTCCCCTCCTCTGCCCCTTTCTCCTCCAGGGCCGAGCTCTCTAGTCCTAAGGAACATGACAGTCACCCAGCGGACGTGTTACACGCGCAGATTCCTGGCCCGACTTCAGAGATTCTCAGAGTGTCTGGGGCAGGGGCGCAGGCATCTATCTGCGCGCCTACGAAGTACGCTAGTGGTCGTTTCTGGCAAGGTAGGTCGCCTCTGTCTCGACCCCTGCCTGGCGCTCACGCTTGCACAGATGACCTCCAGAGCTGCAGGCCTTCGCTCTCCTAATCTCCGGACCCAGGCTTCCAGCTGCCTGCTGGAGCGCTTTCTCACCGATGCGGCAAACGGGGCTCTCCCGAGCAGCTCGTGCCCCACCCTGTCCCCCTTCCCTTGGTCCTTATTCATTCATTCCCTCATTCAACAGTGTTTATTAACGGCCTGGCAGGTGCCAGGTCCTGCACTAGGCACAGAGATAAAATAGTGAACGACAGACCTGATCGTGCCCCGATGGAGTTTCAGTTCAGTTCAGTCGCTCTGTCGTGTCCGACTCTTTGCGACCCCACGAATTGCAGCACGCCAGGCCTCCCTGTTCATCACCATCTCTCNAAGGGGGATTCAGGATTGGGAGCTTGTGTACACCTGTGGTGGATTCATGTCGATGTATGGCCAAGCCAATAGAGTACTGTAAAGTAAAATAAAGTAAAAATAAATAAATAAATGCAGATAGAGAAAAAAAAACATACTATATAATGTATTTTTGAAAGAGCAATTGTTACATAAGACACACATTTTTTTCCTAACTTACATTTGCCCTAAGACATGTGGATTTGGAAAAAAGTCTTTGCATGCATGCATGCTAAGTTGTTTCGGTTGTGTCCAACTCTCTGTGACCCAATGAGCTGTAGCCCTCCAGGCTCCTCTTTCCATGGGATTCTCCAAGCAAGAATACTGGAGAGGATTTCCATGCTCTCCTCCAGGGGATCTTTCTAACCTAGGGATCGAACCTGGGTCTCTTTATGTTTCCTGTGTTGGCAGGCGGGTTCTTTACCACTAGCACCACCTGGGAAACCTCTATTCACTCATATAAACTAAATTCAATAGCAATGTCTATTTAAGAAGTTATTATTATTGTTGTTTTAGGTGAGGTTAAAAGAAAGTGAAAGTGAAGTCACTCAGTCGTGTCCAACTCTTTGTGACCTACCAGGAGACTGTAGGTAGACTGTAGCCTACCAGGCTCCTCTGTACATGGGATTTTCCAGGCAATAGTACTGGAATAGATTGCCATTTCCTTCTCCAGGGGATCTTCCCTACCCAGGGATCAAACCCAGGTCTCCCACAGTGTAGACAGATGCTTTACCATCTAAGCCACCAGGGAAGTTTGCAGATTAATGCTTCAACAGTTTCTGGCATGTGAAAAGCATTCAATAGATGTTTACAATATTATCATTATTCAGTTCAGTTCAGTTGCTCAGTCGTGTCCGACTCTTTGCGACCCCATGAATTGCATCACACCAGGCCTCCCTGTCCGTCACCAACTCCCAGAGTTCACTCAAACTCACGTCCATCAAGTCAGTGATGCCATCCAGCCATCTCATTATTACTATCCACCAAATGCAACATTCTATCCAGTGTTGCCAGATGATTGTGAATATTTTTAAAACATGTGTAGGAAAAAAATAAAATCAATTTCTAATAAACCATAAGTCTAAAGTTATAACATATAGAGACAAAGTTGTGATGCTTACACAAAGCATCACAGAAAGAGAATAGTCTACATTAATTCTTTTATATTTTAAGATCAACATGAAACATTTATTCAAAAAAACTTAAATACCTCTAGTTTCTTAATTATTAAATTTTACGTAAGAAAATTAAATTCACATTTTATATTATTTCAATATAAAATATAAGGTATAAAACTTTTTATACAAGCAACATGGTATATCTTGAGAATGGCAACCCACTCCAGTATTCTTGCCTGGAGAATTACATGGGCAGAGAAGCCTGGAGGGCTACAGTCCATAGGATCCCACAGAACAGGACTCAACTGAGCAATTAACATACACACACAAACACATGCATATTTTGATACAAATCATATAAAAGCATTTTTGAATCCTAAGAATACCAAAATATCACAGATATAACCATATACAATGTAAGGAGCAAATAATTTTCAATAGCAGGATAAAAATAAATGCCATAAGTTCAGATGAATATTCATTAAATTCTTACATAAATCATAACAAGCAAAAGAGCATAATCTGAATCATCATTACTTAGTCACTTCCATTTGATCTAACTTCCTTTAAAGATAAAATTCTTTTGAAATCTGTGGCCATACAGAGCATTTTCTCATGGAACTTTAGTTTCAAAATATTGTTTCCCTAACCTATACAGGTCACTAAGGAATAAAATAACTGCTTTCACCAAAACCCAACCTAATAACTTGTACTCTCCAGAATGCTAGAGTTCAAAAATATTACCATAAATATTATAACTCAAGGGTGTTACTTTAATGAACTTAATTATGGAAAACACCAAATGCAATAATGTGCTAACAAAACAGCAATTTGAAACAGATGGGCAATTACAACAGCTTACTACAGATGGCATAGCAGTACAATATATTTGTCAAGTTTGGTTCTGATCAGAAAAGGAAATTGAAGACACTTTTCTACGTTGAAGAAAGAAATCCATTTTTACAAATAATTTTGGAAAATGATGAATTGTGCTTGCCCTGTAATGAAAAACACTGATTTTTTTAAACACCACTATAAAAAAGTACAGAATAAATAAAAACAAAGCTATTGGATTGGCAAAAAATTCATTCCAGTCTTTCTGTGTCATCTTATGGAAAAACTTGAATGAACTTTTTGGCCAACCAAATATTTAATCTTTAAATTCAATCTGTTTGCCAAAATAAGATGTAAAATTCAAAACTAAGTATTCCATGTTGAAATGCAGGACCTCTTCATATTAAAAGAATCCAAATGTGAGGGCTATAAAAATGGATAAGACATTAACTCCAGAGAACTGGTCAGTTAAGGAAGAGAACAGAATTCTGAATAGCCAGTACAGACAAGACATCATCTACTCCTCTAGAAAAATGAAAATACTGGTGACAACATAAAGAAAGGGAAGAAGAAAAAAACCGTTATCTCCCAATTATAACCTTTGCACTTTCCAGTATTCCTTGCCTTGAGGCATAGGGGTAAAACTGTGAGTGACCAGGAAGGCAAGACTGAGATGAGAGAAGATTATGTAGTGGGAAGTAATGGTTGTAAGAATCAAACAATTTATACTAGTGACTTAACAAATGTTTAAATCATGATTTTTTGGAGGGGGAGGGTAATGTTCTCCCTGCATCCAGTGATTTTCAAACCTGCATTGAAAGAGTTTTCAAAACAAACACATGTCTTTGAAGCTGCCTCACCCCCAAAAGAAGTTTTGATGCAGTTGTTCTGGGGTACAGCCCTAGTATTGAGATATTATAAAATATTCATTGGAAGGACTGATGCTGAAGCTGAAGCTCCAATACTTTGGCCAACTGATGCAAAGAGCTGACTCTGGAAAAGACCCTGATGCTGGGAAAGATTGAAGGCAGGAAGAGAAGGGGGCGACAGAGGATGAAATGGTTGGATGGCATCACCAACTCAATGGAAATGAGTTTGAACAAACTCTGGAAGACAGTGAAGGACAGGGAGGCAAAGAGTCCCACAGGACTTAATGACTGAAGAACAACAAGAAAATCCCTGCAGATGATGCAAATGTGCTACACCATTTGAGAGTCAAGCCACCACTTTAACCCTCTATGACTTTCTCCCTAATATTAACTTGCCTTAAACCCAAGGTTATTTAATATTTATAAGTATGTCTAAAGCATTTTCAATGAACTAAAGGTCACACTTCACAATGTCTTCATGATTTGCAACGGGAAAATTTTTCAACAATCTAAATACTTTTCAACCAATAATAATGTGGTTAAATGTTACAGGAAACTATATAATGGAAGGTTATGCTGTTACTTAAAATTATGGTATTAGATCTTTTATTATTTTACTTTTTTAATTGAATTCTATCAAATGCCTGCACATTGTTTAAAACACCAAATAACACTGAAAGACATGATAAAGTATTTTCTTAAAAAAACTTCTACTCTCCCTGTTTCCCAGAGTAACTGCTTTGAAACTGGTTTTACTGCTGATACTGACCACCAAATTTCTAAATAATATACTCATACTTCTATATTTAAATTCATCAAATTGAACATCATATACTAACTTCCACTGTATATAAGAACACAGCTCTCACTCTGTCTCTTATACACATCTTAGGGGTAANCTGATACTGACCACCAAATTTCTAAATAATATACTCATACTTCTATATTTAAATTCATCAAATTGAACATCATATACTAACTTCCACTGTATATAAGAACACACCTCTCACTACTTTTGAATAGGAAGTATTCAGAAGTATGTAGACAAGTTCAGCATTATGTTGGTTACGTATCAACATTTAGCCTTGCTCTAAGACTTCAAGCCCGTCCTTTCTCCTTGACAATGATAGGGTTTTAGGTGCCGGCATATAAGGCATATAAGTCATGGAGACTGACACAAAGGTTTCTGTGACTGGGGAAGTTTTCTTAGATCCTAAGAAAGAGGTTTCCGCAGAGATGATCCTCTTTCTGTTTCTGGACGGTTTTGTACCGTGATAAACAATGTTTATGTGTGCTTTTCTATGCAATAGTTAATTTTCTTGGAATTTAAAAGTGTCACATTTTTCATTTGCTTAGTTTACTTTGTTATCTATAGCTTTTTCTTCTTACACCAAACATAAGTCATTCATCATAATTTTTCACATGATAGAACAAGTCTGGTGTGACCATATAATTTAATATCCTACCCTGGACACTTCTAAGGGTGAAAGTATTTGTTATCAATGATTATACCAGAACAACAGTATAAATCAGGGTTGTACCTGGAAAACCAAGGCAGTCTCCATAAATACACCTAATAATCTATCAAGGTGTTTTTAATTAAGGAGATCCCTCCTTGTGTTCCCCTTTCTCCAGCCACAAACTAGACCAGCTGCTTTTTAGGACAGCAAGCCATGGTTCTGAAATGTCCCATCACAGACTTCCTGGGAATTCCCTTTGTCTTACTGCTTCTTGTTTCAGATATTCTGTGTATGGCTCTTGTGTTTTTCTCTTTATTTAGGTAGAGAATATATTCCAGTAGATTCTGCTTTCTGAGAGAAGTACACTGTTCTGTTGGAACACATCATTAAGTAGCTTCCTGAAAAATTAATTTTTGAAATAAAGTATGAAAGTTTCTTTATTCTACATTTAAGTATAATTACCTGCCTAGAATTTTTAAAGTTTTAATACATTACTTTAGAGCTTCCAATCTTCCTGTCCAGAAATCCAAAGCAGTTTTATTCTCAGTTCTCAGTATATAAAATTTTTTTCATTGTTTTTCTCTGAAAAAAAAAATCGGGATATTCTCTTTATTTCTGATGTTATGCATTTCATTACCTATACTTTGGAGTGGGCTTCCCTGATGGCTCAGACAGTAAAGAATCTGCCTGCAATGTGGGAGACCCGGGTTTGATCCCTGGATTGGAAAAATTCCCTGGAGGAGGGTATGGCAACCCATTCCAGTTTTCATGCCTGGAGAATCCCATGGACAGAGAAGTTTTTGGAGTAGATTTTTTTCATTAGCTTAGTGAGTCAGAACTTGATAGGACTTTTCAATCTAACTACTGATTTAATTCAATTCTGGGAAATTGCTTATAACACTATTTTAGCACTTCTTTTCTGAGTTCTGTATTTTTGAAATTATGTGTCAAGTGTTAGGCCACTAAAGTTGAATTTTTTAATGGTTTTACGTTTTCTTTTAATTCTTTCTTACAATTTTTTCTTTTGTAGCCTTTGTGTGTTTTATTGGATTCTGAGCATTTGTCAAATTTATCTTTTAAAATTTTATTTGATCTTTTTTTTTCCAGTTTTAGTGAGAAATAATTGATATATATAACCATATAAGTTTAAGGTTGATGATTTGTTTATTGTGAAATGATTACCACAATAGAATCAGCTAGTATCTATGCAACATTTGTTATCCCTTATCTTTTTGATAATGGTCATTCTAACAAGAGTGAGGTGATAGTTCACTGTGGTTTGGTTTCAATTTGTATTTACCTAATAAGCAGTGGTGCTGAGCATCTTTTCATCTACCAATTGGCCTTTTGAATATCTTCTTTGGAAAAATGTCTATTCAGGTCCTTGCCCACTTTTTAAACTGGATTATTTGTTGTTTTTGTTGCTATTGAGTTCTATAAGTTCTATAAGTTCTTTTTATATTTTAAGTATTACCCCCTTATCAGATATAAGGTTTGCAAATATGTTTTTTTGCCCTTCCATAGGTGGTCTTTTCACTTTGTTGATGGTTTCTTTTGCAGTACAGAAGCTTTTTTGTTTGATATAGTCCCAGTGACTTACTTTGCTGCCTGTGTCACATCTTAAAATTCATTACCAAGATTCTTATCAAGGAGTTTTTTTCCTTATGTTTTCTTCTAGAAGTTTTATGGTTTGGGGTCTTAAGTTTTCAATTCATGTTGAGTTAATTTTTGTGAGTGGTATAAGTTCAGTTTAGGTCAGTCGTTCAGTTGTGTCTGACTCTTTGCAACCCCATGAACCGCAGCATGCCAGGCCTCCCTGTCCATTACCAACTCCCAGAGTTCACCCAAACCNGTGGGGGGCCATCTCCTGCTCCAGTGCATGAAGGTGAAAAGAGAAAGTGAAGTCACTCAGTTGTGTCTGACTCTTAGCGACCCCATGGACTGCAGCACACCAGGCTCCTCTGCCCATGGGATTTTCCAGGCAAGAGTACTGGAGTGGGGTGCCATTGCCTTCTCCAGGTAAAGTCCTATGTGCCTTAAATCAAGCTAACTTGCACCCCAGTTCCCTGCCTTAACAAGACTATTGACTTTGCTCTACAAACTTCAGTTCTACCTGTCCTTCTCTCAGCTCAAGCACCTCTGACCACAGAGAACCCAGATATTCTTGCCATCCCTTCTGGTCATATGGAACCAGCAGCCTCAGTGGGTGGGGCTTTATCTGTTTCCCTGTCTGAGTGGGAAGGGGATGCGACACTCCAGGTAACAAATTCACAACAGGTTCTGTTTTTGGAAGTGGCTAGAAGCTACTCTCAGCCTTGGCTCTGAATTAATACCTGCTGATGGAGGTATTCCCTGCAAGGGAACTCTCCATGCTCAGTATTGGCTTTGGTCTAGGGGTAATCAACTCTACCACTCACCTCTCAGCTCAAGGATGAGTGAGGTACACAGCTTCCAGGTGTTTCCACCAGGCCCTCTGGTTAGGTGTGGTCAGGAGACACTCTCCACAGCAGATGGGGCTATGACTCAGCTCCTTGCTTTGGCATGACTAAACCAGGCTCCAGGACCACCAAAATTCCTCATTTGAGGATTGAACTAAAGCAAATTGGCACCTGTCAAGGTCCCTGGTGAGAGTACATCACCACTTGGTTCTGCAGATGAGCAAAGGCATTGGTTGGGATGACTTCTTGGGCACTGCAAAGATGAACTTCTTTGCCAATATCCATGTGCTGGTTGTTACAAGCCCCTGCCTCCTTCTCTGTCATAGTCACATTCAAGCAGTTGAGTACCTCAGATTTCCCCGTAATCCCTAGGGGGTAGGGTGGAGGCGAGATCAGAATAGGGGCTCCCAAAAAGCAACCTACAATGCTGGGGGTATCCACTTGCCACTTTGGGGTTCTCTTTTCCCACTGGAGGAACCAGAAACTCAGGGAGACTTCTCTTTGCACTGTTGTGCTGGCCTGGGGGAGGGGCAATCCATGTGCAGCTGCTCCTCTTGCTCTTCTAATGCAGTCTTAGTCTCTGTGGTGCAGGGGATGCTTCGGCCTCTAGGATTCTCTCAGTGGCATCTCATTCTTCAATAGCTGTTAGTTGTTCTTCTTATGAAGGGAGCAAAGTCAGGAATGATCTATATCACCATATTGGTGACATCACTGTTTGATTTTTTTCTTTTCTTTTTAATTTCCTAAGGCAATTAATATTCTGAGGGTTTTTTTTTTTTAGTATACTGATTTTGTGTCATGCATTCAATATTTTCTCCTGTTTCTCTCAAGGTANTATTGGTGACATCACTGTTTGATTTTTTTCTTTTCTTTTTAATTTCCTAAGGCAATTAATATTCTGAGGTTTTTTTTTTTTTAGTATACTGATTTTGTGTCATGCATTCAATATTTTCTCCTGTTTCTCTCAAGGTATTAATTTTAGAAAGTATTTTGTTTTCTGCATTGTCTTGTCTTCCTTCCAGCTGCTGCGGTGTGTGGTTGCCTTGCTGTTCTAGTTTGTGACATTCATTTTGCAGGCTTCTCTCACATGTACAGTGCTCCCTGGATATTCAGTGATATGGCACATGAAACACTGAAAGGTTGGCTGGAAGCCCATCAATGGATGGGCTTCACTTAAGGTGATTAGGTGGTAGCTTTTTGCTAGGGGAACCTTGGTTTCTCAAATACTGGTATTTCTAGGACTTTCCTCTTAGCTTATCCAGTTCCTTTAAAGAAAAGTCCTCTGTGTCCTGCTTGATATGTTCTGGAAACAGTACAGCAAATGAGGACTGGAGGTCTCCATTTATTCCTTTCTTTACACTTGCACTATTTTTCACAAAATATTTTTGGAACAAATTACTCATAATTAGATAACCTTTATAACTGCATATGAAGAAAGAAAAAGAAAGAGGATGAACTGATGATCAAAGAGATTCAAAAAATATTTTTGAGATCCTACAATATGTAAGTCATGTTTGATGCTCTGTGAGATTCAAAATTAAGATTTAAACATTTTCTGCAAAACAGCTGACAATCTTCAGGAGGGAGACACCAGCATAAGTGAAAGTGAAGTCGCTCAGTCGTGTCCGACTCTTTGCGACCCATCGACTGTAGCACCAAGCTCCTCCGTCCATGGGATTCTCCAGGCAAGAATACTGGAGTGGGTTGCCATTTCCTTCTCCAAGGGATCTTCCCGACCCAGGGATTGAACCCAGGTCTCCCACATTGCAGGCAGACGCTTTAACCTCTGCACCACCAGGGAAGCCCAGCACAGCTAACTTTAAAACAAGATCTGTTTTGTGGTATTTCAGAGAGGGAAGTCAGGCAATAGAGGTGTTCCTTAACCAGTGCTGGGAGACAAGATGAAGTAGCGGAGGAGCAGAGCAGAGCAGACATATCCCACTAAAGGGACTTGGGAAGCTTTTGAGAATGAGCTGGACTTTTGAGGCTAATTCTGATAGTGTGCTGACTTACACGCGGCACACTTTCCACGTATAAACCATCCAAGCTATTATTTTAGAGACCATGAGTCTGCCTACAAAATATGAGGTAGATGAGAGGAGGGAGAAACTACAGGGCAGACCAAAAGGAATTAAAAGGCTGCTTCCTTCTATTTAATAGCTTAAACAAGAACCAAAGATAGAATAAAGACAAGTATTAAAAGCTTCCAGAAAATAAATGGGAAAAAATCTGCATAAGTTCAGCATAGAAAAGGATTTCTTAGATTCTAAATGTACTAAATATAAGTGATTAAATTTGTCTACATTAAACTTAAGAACTTCAATTTTTAAAAATATAATGAAAATATATAGCAGGAAAATACATGTATATTACACATGACCAACAGAGGATTCAACCCAGGAACATATAAGGAATTCTTTACATAAGTGAGCAAAAGGGAAAACAAAATAGATGAGTGGGGAAAAGACCTGAAGAGGTATTTAGCAAAAAGAAAATCCAAATGGTCAATAAATATGAAAAGATCCTCAAGTTCATCAGTAATCACAAAAATGCTAATTAAAACTACAAATAGAGGGACTTCTCTGGTGGTCCAGTGGTTAAGACTCTGGCTCCCTAGAATGGGGCACAGGTTCAATCCCTGATCACGGAACTAAGATCCCATATGCCATATGATGAGGCCAACAACAAACAGCTTTAAAGACTTTAAACACATAGATATTCACACATAAACAAAAAAAAGTTTTAAAAGGCTGGTTACAACACACATTATCAGTTTATAGAATAATACAGATACCCATATAATATCAAAGCTAATGTAAATTGGTTTCATCACTTTGGAAAAAGCTTGTCACTAACGGTAGATTAAAGATATACATGCTCGTAGATATGAAGAAAACTCTAATTCAAAGAGATACGTGTACCCATTGTTCATAACAGCACTATTTACAACAGCCAAGACATAGAAGCAACTTAAATGCTCATCAACAGATGAATGATTAAAGAAGATGTGGTACATACATACAGGGGATATTATTCAGCCATTAAAAAAAAATCCACCATTTGCAGTAACATGGATGAACCTAGGGATTATCACACCAAGTAAAGTAAGTCAGACAGAGAAAGACAAATATACGGTATCAATTACATGTGGAATCTAAAATAGAGTACAAATGAACTTATTCAAAAAAAATCAAATGACTCACAGACATGGAAAACAAACTCATGGTTATTAAAGGGAAAGGAGGTGGGGGATAAATGGGGAGTTTGGGATTATCAGATGCTAACTACTAGGTATAAAAGAAATAAACAAAAAAGTCATAGTATATTGCACAGGGAATAAACAATAGTTTGTAACAAACCATAATGGAAAAGGAACGACAGATACATGCTGAGCAAATCTACGTCAACACA
>SJYV01020954.1:102186-116572 GCA_006410875.1 Neotragus pygmaeus | reverse complement strand
GATTCATGTCGATGTATGGCAAACCCAATAGAGTATTGTAAAGTTAAATTTAAAAATAAATAAATTAATTAATTATAAAAAAAAAAAGAATATATGAAAAAAAGAAAGTGAAGTCGCTCAGTCGTGTCCGACTCTTTGAGATCCCATAGACTGTAGCCTACCAGGCTCCTCTGTCCATGGGATTTTCCAGGCAATAGTACTGGAGTGGATTGCCATTTCCCTCTCCAGGGGATCTTCCCAACCCAGGGCTTGAACCCAGGTCTCCCACATTGTAGACAGACGCTTTACCGTCTGAGCCACCAAGTTACCATAGGTGTGAGAAAAAGAATCTACTAAGGAAATGTATAAAATCCTTAGATATTATTGAGTGCCAATGGGAATTTGGGGGTATGGAATTTTAAATGAGAACATTGAGTAGCAAAATTGTGAGTTATTTTTCAGCTATGTTCAGTTGCACAGATGCAATTGTTTAGTGGATGAAGGGTTGGGTTTAACCACCATGACTAGCAGTGATAACATGATGCATACAGTTGCCATCCAGATAAACAGCAGGGCTCCCCATGGCCTACTCTCACCATGTTAGCACATTAACCCAGATATACACAAAATCTAGTGATCAGAAGGAATTACTCATACCTTTCAAAGAACACTTGAGAAGATGCAATTCAAACCATATGAACACTACATTCCCATTCTGTTCAGGAACTCTCTCACCCAGGGATACACTGAAACTCTCTGCCACAATTTATTCAACTCTCCCAGTCAAAACTTCCATGACATAGTTGGAACAGGAGCTGCTCCTTTATCTTCATTTCCCTTTCCTGTTATGTTCATTCCTTTCATTTTTCTTGAGCAAGTCCTGAGCCTTTCCAATAAATTGTGTATCTTTCCTTCTCTTATTCTTCCCTACTAATTATTGTAACAAGCAAAATAAAAGGAAGGGCAGGGTTGGAAAGATGTAAGAGAACATACAGGCCAAACAGGCCAGTTCAAAGTTTTCCATGGGACAGGAAAGCAATGGTAAAAATTCATACATTCATCCCTGTGATATAATTTTCATTATGCAATTCTTACACCAATCAAAGGGCATTATTTTGAACTACTACCTCTATCTCTGGAATAATATTCAGAAGCGGTAATATAATCTCTATTTGCAATTCCATCAGAACTTATACTTTGATTTTTGGTTGAAACAAACAGCACATCAACACAACAAGAAAAACCTGAATTTCAAGAAAAACATTTTATAATCAAAATTGAAGCATTAGTTTTTAAGTTCCGTTGTTCAAACTCTATGTATTTTTAAAATTTTATTGATGTACAGCTGATTTACAATATTGTGTTAATTTCTGCTGTATAGAAACATGATTTGCTTATACAAACACATATTCTCTTTCATGTATGTATGTTTTACAAATGACAAAAATACTGCTACACACTTATTCCCATAAGAAAAATCATAGATCATTTAACTTTATGAAGTTAAATTTCTCAACAAAAATATATAGTAATGTGACATCATTTTACTGAGAATTTTTCCTCAAATGTCATATTTCTACACGAAAGTCTTAGGGAAGTTTCTCCAGCCCAGAGCAACTCCTATCCCCCTCCTTTTCTTCTATTCAACCATCTCCAATGCTGTTTGCTGTGTCTTCAGTGACTGGCAAGACAGGCACTTCTTAAGAGTTGCTGCCCTCATCCTTTCCACTCAAGATTCACTGTGGGGTAGGGTAAAGTCACCCCAACTTTCCACAAATATGGTGTTTCTAAAGGCAAGTGCTTACTCAACTTTAAGGATTTTTATTGTCATCCACTGTGAAGAAACAGACAATAGGTTTTAATAATATAAAGAGTGTATTCATTTCCTATGTTGCTATAACAAACTATCACTAACTTGGTGGCTTAAGACAACACAAATTTATTATCTTACAATTCCAGAGGCCAGAAGTCTAAAATGGGTCTCACTGGGCTAAAATCAAGATGTCCTCAGGGAAATGCTCCTTCTAGAGGTTATAGAGAAGAATCCACATACTTGCCTTTTGCAATTTCTAGAGGCTACCTAGGAGAAGGCAATGGCACCCCACTCCAGTACTCTTGCCTGGAAAATCCCACGGACGGAGGAGCCTGGTGGGCTGCAGTCCATGGGGTTGCAAAGAGTTGGACATGACTGAGTGACTTCACTTTCACTTTTCACTTTCATTCATTGGAGAAGGAAATGGCAACCCACTCCAGTGTTCTTGCCTGGAGAGTCCCAGGGACAGGGGAGCCTGGTGGGCTGCCATCTATGGGGTTGCACAGAGTCAGACATGACTGAAGCGACTTAGCAGCAGCAGCAGCATTCCAAATTCTTCATTCCAAGTTCAAATTATTAGCAAACCTGATTCTATCTGCAACTTTAGTTCCATTTTGCTATATAACACAACATGTGCCAGGTATTAGGTAGGCAAAGAGGCCATTATTCTGCCTACCACAGAAACAAAGATTACAAAATCTAAGAAATCATTTTTAAGTTCTCAAATTCATTTCCTTTAGTTCCAATCCCCTTGCTGATAGAGTAAGTAATTGGAAGTTGTCTGAGGCTTCTATTCACTTCCATTATTAGAGAAAATGGAGCTTACCACAGTGCCCTGTTCATGAACAGCCCACTTGGGCTTCCCTCCACTATAATCATTTATCTTCCTTAAATATAAAGCTAAAGAATCCATAAATGCCCAGGAACAAATGCCCCCCTGCTTCAGTTGGACATGCATATGTTGGAAGACATCCTCAGTAAAGGGCACCAAGTCCTGCCAGGAATGATCCATTCTGGGCATGCCTTCCAGTTGAACTATTTACATTTAAAATCATGTGCATAAATGACAATAACACCTATAAGTCAATATGACAGCTTTCCATCAGAAGCAAAAACCTTGACTTTTACCTGAGAATTTTCCAAAACTATTTGCCTCACATTTTCTGTTAAGTCATTACCCACCCCACTCAACCCCTACCCCCAGAAGCCCACGTGTCATCCTCCATTCATTTGTTTGTTGGAGCAAAACTGACAGTGGCAGCTCCTGAATTTCTCCACACAAACAAGATAGGAAATATGTTGGCTAGGGAAGCCCTGGCATGAGGGGCTGTGCACTAAAGCTACTCTTTGAAAAGGGCTTATCAGAAAGGACAGTAAAATACCCTTTTTCAAGAACAGAGCAAAGCTGAAGAAGCTCATGGAAAGCCTAAAGGCATTCCTATCCCAAAGCCATCTTATTTTTACCAGCAAGGATAGACAGTCCATGGAAACCTACATTTGAAATAGACCTTTGAGACCATTCTAGTCTGGGTCCCAATCTCCTGAACTCCCTCTAAGGGGCCTTTGAGACATCAGTCATCCATCCACTGCAGCATCAGCCAAACACCATCTAGAATCATAAGTTCAGAATGGTGAGCATTTCAGCTCTGAGTTCTTAATCTGGGAGATCATAATTCTACATCAGGAAATCCTTCCTCTAGCCCAGTGTCCGGGTCCTTTCCACAAACATAATGTGATACCTGCAGAAGTCTCTGAAGTCCCCCTGAAGAATTTGCTTTTCTTGCCAGACTTCACTCCACTTGAAGAAAAATTTCAGAATTATTTCAAGCACAGAAGCACTCCAAACTAACTCTACAATATATGTATTATGGAATTGACAGGGGCAGGAACAGCTCCATCTTTTTAGATGTGCAGTCTATTTCTGGTCACTCAGATTCCAGGTCGAAAAACATTTGGCTGAGGAGCTGTAAATGGCTTTAAGTGACTTGAAGTTCAACCCACCCTGTTGAACAAAGAAACTTATCAACAAAGAAACTCAAAATGATTCCTCCAACCAAATAAAATGCGTTATTTGAAAAAGTTCATGCAATGAGTGTTTTGACAACCAGGTGATTTTAAAAGAATGTGGAAAGTAGCAGGTTTCTCTAAAACCTGTGTTTAGGGGGAAAATGAAGCAGTAAATTCAGAGAATGAGAAGTTCCATGCCAAGAAGAGACAGGACATCAGAATACAGTTCAGTGATTCACTTTGACAAATGCTGTAAATTGGAGTGAAAAGATGCTGAGCTATGTTCCAAGCAGAGAACAGGAGCTTATCTGAATCAATTTCTACTGCCCTAAGTGACCACGGTGGCTCAGTAGGGAAAGAATCTGCCTGCCAATGCAGAAGACTCAAGAGATACAGGTTTGACCCCTGGGTCAGGAAGATCCCCTGGAGTAGGAAATGGCAACCCACTCCAGTACTCTTGCCTGGAAAATTTCTTGGACAGAGAAGCCTGGCGTGCTACAGTCCATGAGGCTGCAAAGAGTCGGACACAACTGAGCACATCACAAGCGACCAAGACTATTATTCTGGGAAGAAAGCCGGACAATCAGACAAAGAAGCAGGGAGTGATGATGTCATCATGACTGAAGCAAATGAGTTGAAACTGTGTTATATCAAAGTAGTTCCTGGCTCTCAGATGTGCTAAGGATTCTGAGACAGAGTCTAATTGCTTATGTTTCCTTGTGCATTTGCCACTGATACCTCTTGAAACCTACTCCACTTCTGAAAGAATGTGCTAGAATCTCAGGATGGATGGAATCCTAAAAGCCAGGTACAATGTCCCTCCCTACCACCTCCTCCAACAGCAACACCATCTCTCTGGCACCTGTCTGTCTGAAACCCACTCTGGAGGAAATTCAGCCCAATGTGGGGCAGTTCTGACTATGAGAATCCTAGGAAACCTACCACTAAGATATTAGACCCAGTTTTGTTCATTGCCTAGAATAAACTGACACTCTCTGGTATAAACACCTTTCAAATATTTAAAGACAGTTACGTTCACCCTAAGTCTTCATTCCTCTAAGGCAAACACTTCTAATTTCCTCAGAATAATGATAGATTCTCTCTCCCTTGTTTTCTCTTTCCTCTGAGCCCATACTTTCATCAATATCCATCAAGCACAAAGCCAAAAACAACTCCCTGATTCTTCAGATGAGGGATAATGATCCCAGAATGAAAGGTGACTGTTGACCTCCCTACTGAATTAAACCAACATACATCTGAATCAATGGGTCCAAATTAACTGTTTTGGCCAGTACACCAGATTGTTAAGTCATTTGTTCTTGCAATCAACTAAAACCACTGAATTATTTTCATAGTGCTGCTGATGAACCACACATCTTCTTTATCATGTGCTCGGGCAGTCTGCAGCTTATCTGAAGGCCACAACTCTAGATCTGTACTTACAGAAATCTTTAGAGCTACTTTTGCTTTCACCTTTTTTAAAAAAACAGACTTTCCAATATCTGCATTTTGATAAATCAAAAAACATCTTTCCTCTGTCTCCTCATTCATTACTTCTACATTTGAACTTGTTTCCAGAAAGTATATTACTTCAGATGGAAATAAATTTTAATTTGTTTTGGTAAACACATTAAACACGCTGCTGCTGTTGTATTGTGCTTAGTCGCTCAGTCATGTCCGACTCTTTGTGACTCCATGGACTATAGCCCACCAAGCTCTTCTGTTCGTGGGGATTCTCCAAGCAAGAATACTAGAGTGGGTTGCCATGCCCTCCTCCAGGGGATCTTCCCAGCCCAGGGATTGAACCTATGTCTCCCACAATGCAGGCAGATTCTTTACCATCGGAGCCACCATGGAAGCTCAAACATGTAATTAAAAAAAAAAAAAAAAAAAAAAACAAGCTTGACAAATCTTACCTCTGTGTACCACTGTAAAAAATTGGAACTCCACTAAATTTCACCTTGTTACATAAAATAATTACCTTAGTTATTGAAGACCATTGCATGTCTTGATTTAGGTATGCAAAATATTAATCATCACTTTTAGCTTTTGTCCCACTCGTAAATATCTTCATTGATGGTTAAATCTAAAATACTGAGAAAAATACTACAAGATTTAAATTACTACCAGCCCTAAAGCACTCTATTAGCAACTGCTGCTGCTGCTACTAAGTCACTTCAGTCGTGTCCGACTCTGTGCGACCCCATAGAGGGCAACCCACCAGGTTCCCCCGTCCCTGGGATTCTCCAGGCAAGAACACTGGAGTGGTTGTCATTTCCTTCTCCAATGCCATGAAAGTGAAAAGTGAAAGTGAAGTCACTCAGTTGTGCTGACTCTTAGTGACCCCATGGACTGCAGCCTACCAGGCTCCTCCACCCATGGGATTTTCCAGGCAAGAGTACTGGAGTGGATGGCCATTGCCCTTCTCCACTATTGGCAACTAATATTGGGTAATATTAAAGCTGAAACTCCAGTACTTTGGCCACCTCATGCAAAGAGTTGACTCATTGGAAAAGACTCTGATGCTGGGAGGGATTGAGGGCAGGAGGAGAAGGGGACAACGGAGGATGAGATGGCTGGATGGCATCACGGACTCGATGGACGTGAGTCTGAGTGAACTCCGGGAGACGGTGATGGACAGGGAGGCCTGGTGTGCTGCGATTCATGGGGTCGCAGAGTCAGAAACGACTGGCAACCGAACTGAACTGAACTGCACCGATTGGGTAATATGGCAACTTTACTCCTCACAATTCAAGTACAGACCTTCATTAGTCAAGAGTCCCTCGAGCTTTGGACTATCATTTGGGTCAAGTTTTTCAAACTTTACCCACAGACTGATGAGATATGGCATCATGTAATGTACTGAAATGTATATGAGCACATTAACACAGATATAGAGAGGTTTAATCCAGATACAAAACTCAGGATGCTTTTTGCAACATAACAACAAAGAAAATGAAATGCTTCAGTCAGACCAACAAAACTCTTTAATGAGAGTCTGCTTAATATTTAGAAAGAAAAGAGTAATAGTAATGATAATCAGGGACTTCCCTGGTGTTCCAGTGGTTAACAATCTGCCTTCCAGTGCANTAATTATTAAAATAATCTGACAAAGAGCAATTAAAATCCCAAAGTTATTTCCATATCATGATCCACTGAAATAGGTTTAGTTAATGAGATTTAAATGAGTACATTGTAAGTGCTACTTTTTTTCCTGGTCACTCTTTATTTAATAAAGTATCTTTATTAGTGTTGTTTTTTTTTTTAATCTTGATGATGTTACCTGCATTGTAATGGCAGGGAGAAGTTGATTTATGATTTAGGTTGAAATTGTGATAGCTCTTCTTTCTCACCATCAAGGAGCAAGGATAATGCTGCTGACTACTCTAACTGAAATATTTGAATTCAAAAACCCATTAACACTATCATACCATCCTTTCCAACAAAACACTATCATATAGATTTGGAAGTTACTATCTGGGCTTTCTTGGATTTTGATTACAATGCTGATAAGACTCGGTTTGTAAGGAACACAAAGATATTCACATCAACAGAGAGCTGATGGTGACATCATTCACAAAGGCCCAAGTTTCAGGTGTGGGGCAGAAGTGACAGAGCCCATCGGGATGCATCAGGGTGACACACCTGGAGGATGTTCTCGGCAAGCTGGAACACGGCAGGGAGAGACATATCTGTGAATGGTCTATTCGGGGTGCCATGTTTCCAAGACAGAAAAAGTGACAGAGAAAAATTCATCAGTTATTACACACAGAGCCACAATTTTATAAAAAGTATAGAAATCCCTCACGATTTATAGAAATTAACAGATTAAAGAAGTTCAGTCTGATACATATGTATTTCTATATGCATCTTAAAATCAGTGATGAAAGTAGGATTTCCCTTCTTTTGATTGTTCACTTACTGAGAGATGACCAGGATCAGGAAAAACAGCAGAAACAGAGTGAGAAACCAAAGTAATCTGCAGATTGGATAATTTTCTGATCAGGGTGGGTTGTTAACACAAATCCCTAGATTTAACCTATCTCGCCTCCAGGAAGTCAAATCTATAACAGAGTATTTTAAATGGAAATTCAATCCTTGATGGGCGTTTGATATATTTTTTCTCTGTTATAAAAGGTAACATTGTTTATGAAGACATTCCAACAAATTTGGAAAACAATTTGAAATGTGATGCCCTCACCTGTTCGTTTAAGGAATTATTTTAAAGGTGAAAGAAATATTTAATAATCAGATATTTTACATGAGAAGAAAAATAATCTCAAAAGTTCTTCAAATATCTCAATTAACCAAGTATTTCTAACTACCCTTTCTGTCTATGCCATTTCTCACCTCTCCAGTTTTGCTTTTCAATATGGTAACACCTGAAAACACAGCAAAAAATAGGAAATAAAGTTTGTAATACTTTCCCTGATTGAAGAAAGACTTTCTCTTAGCTACATAAAATCACAAATATTAAGATTATATTAAAAATAACCTATTTGATGATTAGTTCTTCAAACCCCATTTATTACACACAAGGAAGGATGTCCTGGCTAGGATAGTATTTACACACATTCATATATGCATCTTTTTACACAAAAAAAATTAAAGCTCTGGAACAGCATTGAGTCCTTTGGGATGAGATGGCAGGGCCAGTTGGTAGGGAGTGAGGGGAGAGGGAGTACTAAATAATTTAAATTATCTTGCCTGGAGGTCCCTCTAATAAATGCTGCATCTTTACAAGAGGGCTGAACAGAGTTAGGGGTACAATTTGCGTCTGTGAAACACAGTGAAGGGAGCAAACAGCCCAGATGGGAGATGGTGAGATGCAGCTACGTTACAATAATGAGAGTTATAACAGAGCATTTGCTATGATGGTTCTGTAAAGAAAAAGACCACTGCTGCTTGTCAGAGAGAAACAAAGGCTGCATGGAAGAGACAGAGGTGAGCTGAGGCTCAAGAAATAGCTGGTGAAAAGAAAGGTGTATACCACATTTATAGTAATAGGAAAGATGTAACGTGCTAAGAATGATTTTAGAAAAGTCCACCAGGTGGACTTCCCTGGTGTCAAGTGGTTAGGAATCTGCCTGCCAGTGCAGGGGACATGGGTTCAATCCCTGCTCTGGGAAGATCCCACATGCCAGGCAACTAAGCCCATGTGCCATAACTACTGAGCCCATGCCCTAGCGCCCATGCTCTGCAGCAACAGAACCCACCACAGTGAGAAGCCTGAGCACCACAGCCAAGAATTGCCCCCTCTCTCCCACAACTAGAGAAAACCTGTGTGTGGAAAAAAAGACCCAGTGCAGTCAAAATAAAAAAATGAAAAAAATTTTTAAGGAAAAGACAAAAAAATCATAGGGCATCAAGTCATAAAGTCATAAAGGCTGGTAAAGTGAAGGAGACTCCTAACTATAGGCAACGGGGCGGAGGGTCGTTAGAAAGCCCGAGCAGCAGGATAACATATGAGCATTTGTGTCTGGAGAAGATGAATCCAGTATTTTCATTCCAGAGCTGATTACTAAAGAACATATTCAGACAACGCAGACAAATCTAGAGGCTGCTTCTAGGGTGGCAGCAATAGGAATGCAAATTTGAAGACATTCTCAATCTCACGCGGAAATTCATTAGACTTGGGAGACAAATGAGGGAACTGAGGGAACTAGGAGCTATAGAAATGAGAACTCAGGTAACCAGATAAATGATGAAGCCAATGAAAGGGATGAGAAAGTCATTTTTAATGAAACTTGCTGAAAGATGCCATGGAATCTTGTTTTGCATGGCCAGGTGGATGAGTGACCAGGAGTGAATTAAGGAACATCAGAGAAGTTATGTACAATCCTTTCCATTACTATTGTCAAGGCACGTAGATGTATCTTGACTTCCATAACACTGTGCGTTATATTATTTTCTTTTTCCCCATTAATTCTCTGACTGCATGAGAACAAAAGTTCTATCTTGGCAGCCACCTCTGTTATGCCACACAAAGTCAGATTGGTTTATTCATCATTACTCTGTTACGGACATAGACACAATGAGGGCTTCATCAATTCAGGTCTTCGTCTTATTTTTCTTTACAAAAGCCCTGTCCACTCCTTGCAGCATCAAATAACAGCCTTCCCAGCGATGTATCAAGGTACAGAAAGGGAAAATGTGTTTCAATACATTCTAATCTCTGCTGTAACAATAGCCAAGAACATTGATGTGTCTCCGAACTAAAGGAAAAAAACATCTATTTCAGATCCTACGTACCACAAGTGCCTGAATAAAAGTGAAGCAAACAAAAAATGTGTATATGTGGGTATGATGCACATATGGAATAAATAAAAATATTGCATGTGAGGAAAAATGAGGCAGTGCTAATATTAAGGTTTGAAAAGTGAAAGTGAACATGTTTGTCACTCAGTGGGGTCTGAATCTGTAACCCCATGAACTAGCCTGCCAGGCTCCTCTGTCCATGGGGGGAAGAATATTGGAGTGGGTTACCATTTTCTCCTCCAGGGACTCTTCTCAACTCAGGGTTTGAACCCCAGTCTCCTGTATTACAGGAAGATTCTCTCCCATCTGAGCCACCAGGGAAGTCTTAATATTAAGGTGTCAGTTCAGTTCAATTCAGTCGCTCAGTCATGTCCAACTCTTTGCGACCCCATGGACTTCAGCACGCCAGGCCTCCCTGCCCATATTAAGGTTGAAGTGTTTTAAATAAAGGAAGAGAAAACATTTCTGACTGCCTTTACCCACTGAAGGATAAACTTGAGCTGAGCTATGCCCTTTATCTTTCTTTGGCTCCTCAGTTTCTAGGTTCAGCAGTTTTTCTTTCCTTCTCCCTTCCTGTCTTAGCATTCTTGTCTGTTTAGTGACTAAGGCTTATTTTACTCTTTTCAAGACTGCCTCCACTTAAAACCCCATATTCAGCTGTTTACAAAGGATGGGCACTTTATTCTCTCCTGGCATCGTCTCTCTAGTTATAAGGACCATCCATCCATATCAGCATCCTTCAATGTAGCCAAAAGGCAGATTCTGAAGCACTGCTCAAGTCTAATTGAGTTGGACTTCTCACCTTTTCCTGTACCTCATACTTTTTGGTGGACATCTTTTACCTGTTGAGGTACCCTTATATTTTCCCTTTATTCAAACTCAAACTGCATCAAGTAAGACAGGAGCGGAGTGTCTTGATACAAACTCTACTCATTAGCGATGCACCTATTTAAGGCCATTACCCAGCTATGCAAGTATTTTATTTAATCAATGACAAGATCAAGCAAGTGCTCAACTCAAATGTTTCTTTGATAGTTAAACTCAAGATCTCTTCCATTGCTAGCGAAGTTACAGTTTTTTCCAGACAAAAAGTATCAGCCATAGGTCCAAGAAGCAGGTCTCTTTCATAACATAATTGAGATGACTTGAATCTTCATTTGAGTAACTGTGTCAAACAGATGAGTGAATAGAGAAGATAGTTAATATTAATTTGTGGTTTGAGATTAAAAATGAACAAATATTTATTGAATAGCCATCCCATACAAAGAACCATTAAATACTCTGTAGGATACTTAGGGATCAAGCACCCTGTAACTAGTTTGGGAAAATAATGCCAATATATGAACAATTAAATAAGATTTCCATTTAAAACAGGGGAAGGTTTGGCACGAGACTGTAAAATATGCCTGCCAACTGGAGCGATCCAGGCTCAGAGAAGACATAATTCAATTCACCCTGAGATGTCAGCAAAGGTTTTTCAGAGGAGATGAGGTGTGAACTGGGATGAATTGGGTCGACACAATTAGAAAAAAAAGGGACATGGTTAGCAAGGTGGAGGGAGGAAATGATGAGACAAAGAGACAGAAACTGCAAAGCAAAACCATTTACTGGAGAACTGGAGCAAACCAGAGAGGCTGGAGTAGAGATCCTAATCAGAGAAAAGGCCCAAAAATGAGGGGGAAAAGTGAAAATAGATTCAGTTCAGTTCAGTTGCTCAGTCATGTCCAACTCTTTGTGACCCCACGGACTGCAGCACACCAGGCCTCCCTGTCCATCACCAACTCCCGGAGTCCACCCAAACTCATGTCCACTGAGTCGATGATGCCATCCAACCATCTCATCTGATGTCGTCCCCTTCTCCTCCCGCCTTCAATCTTTCCCAGCATCATGGTCTTTCAAATGAGTCAGTTTTTCACAGTGGCCAAAGAATTGGAGTTTCAGCTTCAACATCGGTCCTTCCAATGAACACTCCGGACTATCTCCTTTAGGATGGACTGGTTGGATCTCCTTGCAGTCCAAGGGACTCTCAGTGATTACCTACAACTAGGGCTGGGGGGTGTGGAAAATGACTGCTAATAGATATGGAGCTTCTTTTGTTGGGGGGAGAGGTGACAAAAATTTTTAAACTAGAATACAGTTATGTGACAAACATTTTAAATGGTTGAGTGTTATGGTATAAGAATGCTATCTCAATAAAGCTGTTTCTTTAAAAAAAGGGAGGGAAGATGGTCTTGACAATCCTTGTCACTAAAGGATCTTCAAAGTTCTCTCATAAATAATTAGTCTAAAATCTAACAAATATCTCTGTATGTACCCAAAATTGTGTGACAACCATTGTTCCTTAAGTCTACTCCCTGGCATTCTTCACAGAGTACAGAGTACAGAGTATATTTCTTACCAATGTTCTTTTTTATTCCAAAGTATGGGTTGGGAAGATCCCCTGGAGGAGGGCATGACAATATACTCCAGTACTGTTGCCTGGAGAATCCCCATGGACAGAGGAGCCTGGAGGGCTACAGTCCATGGGGTCATAAAGAGTCGGACACGACTCAGTGACTAACCACACACAGCATGGACTTGATTAACAGTCATCATGGTTTTGAGAAGAACAAATTATATTAGTTGCATCTGATTTTTTTCATATTAGAGAAACAAAACTAAGTTCACAACATAGCTGAATCTCAATAGTCTGCTGTCTTTTAACCTATGGAATGTTTCCATCAAATTGTAAACATGTGTCCCTAAATTCATTCATTCTCTTGATATACAAATAGCTTAAAATGGTCGGTGATTGGTGGATCCTAGAATATATTCAATATATTCCATCTAGCTCTATCCCCTACATTATAAAAATGACATAATAAAAGTAATCTAATTTGGGGGGCTCAAAAATCACTGCAGATGGTGATTGCAGCTATGAAATTAAAAGATGCTTACTCCTTGGAAGAAAAGCTATGACCAACCTAGATAGTATATTCAAAAGCAGAGACATTACTTTGCCGACTAAGGTCCATCTAGTCAAGGCTATGGTTTTTCCTCTGGTCATGTATGGATGTGAGAGTTAGATTGTGAAGAAGGCTGAGCACTGAAGAATTGATGCTTTTGAACTATGGTATTGGAGAAGACTCTTGAGAGTTCCTTGGACTGCAAGGATATCCAACGAGTCCATTCTGAAGGCGATAAGCCCTGGGATTTCTTTGGAAGACATGATGCTAAAGCTGAAACTCCAATACTTTGGCCACCTCTTGCGAAGAGTTGGCTCATTGGAAAAGACCCTGATGCTGGGAGGGATTGGGGGCAGGAGAAGAAGGGGACGACAGAGGATGAGATGGCTGGATGGCAACATGGACTCGATGGACGTGAGTCTGAGTGAACTCCGGGAGTTGGTGATGGACAGGGAGGCCTAGCGTGCTGCAATTCATGAGGTTGCAAAGAGTCGGACACGACTGAGTGACTGAACTGAACTACATTATTATTAGCATGTGCTAGTACTCTTGCCTGGAAAATCCCATGGATGGAGGGGCCTGGTAGGCTACAGTCCATGGGGTCACTAAGAGTCAGACACGACTGAGTGACTTCCCTTTCACTTTTCACTTTCATGCATTGGAGAAGGCAATGGCAACCCACTCCAGTGTTCTTGCCTGAAGAATCCCAGGGACAGGGGAGCCTAGTGGGCTGCCATCTATGGGGTCGCAAAGAGTCGGACACGACTGAAGTGACTCAGCAGCAGCAGCAGCAAACACTTTTCAGAGACTCTTCTCATCAAATCCTAACCATGATGCTATGATAGAGGTATAAGGACCCCATCATGTAGATGAAAATGTTGAGGCCCAGAAAAGTATAGTATAATAATTTTCCCCACCAATAGGAAGTAGTTCAAGAAGGTCTATCTGATCCAAAGCCTATCAAAAAGTATTTCAAAGGGACATAGAGTAGAATTATACATAAGTACAAACATTAGCTGAAGTCAGAACATAGACAAGAAGATAGTTTTCTATCTGAATCATTTCTCAAATGTCTTTGTAAGTTTTCAAGTATAAAAATGAACCCTTAATTTTCTTTGGATCCATAAGCCTATTCTTATGATCACGTTCTGCATAAATACTGCAGTTTTACATTCATCTTAATTTTAAAAGTTTATTGAAAGCTCTAGAAATAATGAATTATAAAGTCAGCATTAGCCTGCCTATTCAGTAGCTAAAATTATTATGTGCTTTAAGAATAAAAATCAAAATACATATGATTTAGCATTTTTATAGAATGAACTGGTAAAAATTTTGAGCTAGACTGAAATGATTATAATTTTAACATTCACCCAGAAAAAAAAAA
>SJYV01020954.1:29771-97002 GCA_006410875.1 Neotragus pygmaeus | reverse complement strand
GTGGGAGGGGTGATTTCCTGTTGGCTCAGATGGTAAAAAATCTGCCTGCAATTCAGGAGACCTGGATTCGATCCCTGGGTCAGGAAGATTCCCTGGAGAAGGGAATGGCTATCCACTCCAGTATTCCTGTCTGGAGAATCCCTTGGACAGAAGAGCCTGGCAGGATACAGCCCATGGGGCCACAAAGAGCAGGACAGGACTTAGCGACTAACACTTCATCACTGTTCACGCCTCAAATACTTTGATCAGCCTGTATGACTGCAGGAGTTTTCTAGGTGATACCACTTCTAGATTCATCTTCCCATCACTGTCCTTTCAGATTACTTTCAGTTTTCAAGAACCAACAATGGTTTTGTGTGGCCTGTTATAAGAAATCAAACCTCTGCCATACAGCCTTAAAGCCCCTTTAATGTCTGGCTGTCCTTTACAGCCATCCTTATTCCTTAAGATGAACCATTCTTCTCAAATACTTTAATACTCCCTGTCATGTCACAATCATTCTCCCCCAAGCCTCTGATTATGCTAATCTCATTAGCTAAACTCATCTTCTCTTCCATTTCCAAATACCACTCATCCATTACAAACGAATGTTCCAATTTTGTCCTGTATTGATATGCAACTCATACTGATCCTTCCCGCCCTTGCATTCTTACAGCATCCAAGTGGATTCAATTATATAACAATTTATTACTTGTTTTGCCATCTCTCCATTTAGGGTATAGGTGCTCTGAGATGAGAGACACATCTCAGAGTCACTTTCCTCTCTGATACCTCCCTTAGAAACCTTGTCCTCACAGTGCCAAGCATAACGGGCACCAACAACAAATATTAGATTTTCCTTTGCAAACAGAGAACTTTGATGCCCTAAACAGTTAACCCTAGGATAAAAACAAACAGAACTGCTCTGTGATTAAACTCGTCTGTCTCATTCCTCTATAGCTATCATGAAAATGTTATGTTTCTAATTCAACATTTAAGTCCAATTCCGCTGCTAGATAAAGGTCATCTTCAGATGGTCATGTGATACTGGGGAGCCAGGAACTGGAAATTGCACATGTTTACAACCATTTCCTGGCATGCAACTCCTGAACAGGGGAGACCCAGTATTCTTGCACACAAACAGATCGGCAGCAGTCAGCCAGGGAGACGCCAGTAACCATCTCCTAAATATATCTGAAAACCTTAACTCCTGAATCCTAAGTAGCCAGCTCAGCCTTACATCAAGCTAATAAGAAAAACACCAGTTCATCATGTCTTCACTGAACTGATGTCAGTTGTCGCTATTTTCTGAAGGAGTGATGAAAACTTTCCAACTGAGTGGCTCCTTGCGCTGCCATTTCTTTTTCTTTTCTTAGCTGAAAAATATCAGAGAACATACAACTTACTAAAAATTAGATGCAGACACCTGACATTCTGAAGCAAAGAGATTAGATCAATGACCCTGCAGAAAAACAGGATATAGTACTGATCTATTTAGGTAGAAAGCACAGAAATGGAAAGTCAGATCAGGAAGAGATCAGGAAAGTGAACAACTGCTGATTTACAGTGATAAGTGTTTCAAACCCAAATTGAATAAACTAAAGCAACCATCTGTTTTATAAACTGAAATGATTAATTTTTAGTAAATCTTCTGATGGGGCACTGTTTTTGGCAGAGCATTAATTTATAAGAAACAGAACAAACAGGCAATCCAGCACATTTCATAAAGGATAACTACATTTCCCAGTTATCCATCTGGGTCCTCTTCATTTCAGTGGTTTAATTAAAACTCAATGGTATTATCAATCTGTTACATTTTTCATGTTGATGGTTATTACATTTACAGTACAGCAGGAGTACAAATTAAAGTGAGAAGATGATAAATCTCAACTCCAAATTTCATTTCTGTTTCTCTAGTAACTAATACTCTGGTAATATTTTTTAGCTCACTCATGTTTATAGAACAATTTCCATGATTTTTTATAATTAAAATAAAGGGGAAAAAAGAGAAGTGTAATTTTTTCCACAGCTTTTTTCCTTTTTGTATGCATTATGTTTTATGATTCTTCCATCAACCCACTTTGTAGATTTATTTGAGTTGGGTTCCTCAAAATCTGCAATAAACTTATTTTATGACTTTCCTTTTAAAAATAGTTGCTGTTGTTATTTTTTCCCCCTGAATGGATCTTTTAATATTAGACTTCCTCAAAATGACATAAGATGCATACCACTCAATTATGAATTCTGGGGCTATACATCTATAGGTAAAATATAGTTATATTCTCCTTAAATCACTAACATAAATAAATGATTACCTTTCCAAATCAGGAATGCCTCTTCAAACCTAGACCATTAAATATATAATCTTTGAGTTATACCAGGGATATAATCATATACTGTTGTTAATATATGATTGTAAATTGATTTAAGATAATGTCAAAAGTAGAATGCAGTGAGTTATACTGGAAAAAGAAAAAAACAATGCTATACAAATGCTCTCAAAATACTAAAAGCTATATGACTACATACAAAGTTGTAAAAAATCAGATTGAGGCTGACTTTTAGAAGAAAAAATATATATGTATACAAAATGCCTCTCTTTCTCCCACCTCTCTCCCTCCTGACTGTCAGTCCTGGAGAGGATGCAAATGAAAAGAATGGATATAATCCAGTGTGGCCTGACAGACTATCAAAAAGACTTTAATACCTTGACCACACCTTGAGAAACAATTGTTTCGAAATAACTGTTGTCAAAAATTGATCTGGAAAATATCCACTTCAAGTCAACCCTTCTCAGAAGGCAACACCCACTGCTCAGAAATGCTAATTAAATGCCCTGTAGTTCCCTGACAGTCTTAAGCGCTTTGAGACTTACACAGATAGAGGTGGCTTTATCTGTTCTGCACTTTGAACAACTGCTCCATCACTGAAGCCAATCATTTAGTGGAGATCCCATACCATTATCTAAATGTCAAAAGATGTTCAGTCTAGTACAGCAGCAGTAGGAGAAAATCTACTTGTTAGCATTCCAGAAGTCAATTTGCCTGAAACTCAAACCTTGTCTTAGGCAACATAACAATGAAAAGACAATTTCCCCTGGAAATCAGCATGCCTGAATGTCCTACTACAGTACCAAGTGTGCATGTGTGTAAGGTAGGTGGTGAGGGCAAAGTTCATATAGCAGGTAGTAAAAGATTTAGCTGGTGGCAAAAGATTAAAATGAGTTAACTATGTAGTGATAGAAAAAAAGGGAAGTATCTCAGTCATGTCTAACTCTTTGCGACCCTATGGACTGCAGCAAGCCAGGCTTCCCTGTCCATCACCAACTTCGAGAGTTTATTCAGACTCATGTCCATTGAGTCGGTGATGTCAACCAACCATCTCCTCCTCTGTCATCCCCTTCTCCTTCTGCCTTCAATCTTTCCCAGCATCAGGGTCTTTTCAAATGAGTCAGCTCTTCTCATCAGGTGGCCAAAGTATTGGAGTTTCAACTTCAACATCAGTCCTTCCAATGAACACTCAGGACTGATGTCCTTTAGGAAGGACTGGTTGGATCTTCTTGCAGTCCAAGGGACTCTCAAGAGTCTTCTCCAACACCATGGTTCAAAAGCATCAATTCTTCAACTCCTCCATCCATAGAATTTTCCAGGCAAGAGTACTAGAATGGGTTGCCATTTCCTTCTCCAGGGGATCTTNATCTTCTTGCAGTCCAAGGGACTCTCAAGAGTCTTCTCCAACACCATGGTTCAAAAGCATCAATTCTTCAACTCCTCCATCCATAGAATTTTCCAGGCAAGAGTACTAGAATGGGTTGCCATTTCCTTCTCCAGGGGATCTTCTTGACCCAGGGATCAAACTTGGTCTCCTACATTGAAGGCAGACACTTTACCATCTGAGCCACCAGGGAAGCCCCTGGTATAGTGATAAATTAGCAGATGTGGTGATAAGAAAGTCAGAAATTGGAATGAAGGAGAAAAGCAGGAGAAAATGAAGGAGAAGGGGGTAGACGAGAGAAGAAGCAGAGGGAGAGAGGGAGGGTTAAAAAAACAACAAGGAAGAGAACTTTATTTTTCTGGAAGGACAAGGACTTGCATACTGCACAGATGTGATAGAAGACAGACCATAAAGCTGAGGCAGAAGATATAATATAAGGAGTATAATATTGTACATATTGGTATACAGAAGAATTCAAGTTTTATACTAAAACTGGTAGAGAATTTCTAAAGGAAAATTTTAGAAGCAGGTGTGCATTTTATAAAGATAACTTTGAACCAAAGTGGAAAGGCTAGCTTAAAGCTCAAGATTGAAAAAATGAAGATCATGGCATCCAATCCCATCACTTCATGGCAAAAATATTGGGGAAACAATGGAATCAGTTGGAGACTTTATTTCCTTGGGCTCCAAAATCACTGCAGATGTTGACTTCAGCCATGAAATTAAAAGATGCTTGCTCCTTGGAAGAAAAGCTATGACAAGCCCAGACAGCATAATAAAAACCAAAGACATTACTTTGCTGACAAATGTCCATATAGTCAAACCTATGGTTTTTCTAGTAGTCATGTATGGATGTGAGAGTTGGACCATAAAGAAGGTTGAACACCAAAGAATTGATGCTTTTGAATTGTGGTCTTGAAGAAGATTCCTGGGAGTCCCTTGGACTCCAAGATCAAACTAGTCAATTAAAGGAAANGCTAACTGGCATGAATGTTGTCTTTCTTATGATTAGATTTTTTGTGGTGTTTTGTAATATTCAGCTGGTAGGCTCATTTTGTATGCAAAGTTATTTGAGTATTTGGGGGATTGTTTTTATATTCCACTCCCATCCCTCTGTGTACCTTCCCCTGCCTGGCAAATTGTGGTGGCACAGACCCAAGGTTTCTCAATTCAGAGCCAATACTTAAAATGATGACTAAGGGCACTGTCCCTGGCTGAATAATTACTCACTCTTTCTTCAGTTACAGATTATAAGGATGAGTCAGAGTGCTTTCACCTCCTCAGGTCTTTAGTTTTCCTATAAGCAGATTTCCAAACATATCTTCTTTTCCTTCTCCTTCTATGAATGAGAAAATTCTACCATACCACCCTCCATCTCCTAACTTTCACAGCAAACTTGACTCCAGCTTGCCATCTCTCATGATGAACTGAGTCATGATTATCCTATATGACTTTCTGACCCAGATACATTACCTGTTTTATATTCCCAGGATCCATCTTTATCCCTGCTCACTTCTTTCCATTCTATATTTAAAGTTCCCATGCATTGTAATTTTAGCTTAGTTGTGATATTTCAGTTGCCAGTATTTGTATACCTATTTTTACTATATATTTGATGTGGTGTAGGTTTGAGGATGTCTATCAGGATATCTATTAAGATTCCCTCAAAGCTCAGTTGGTAAAGAATCTGCCTATGAGGCAGGAGATCCAGGTTCTATTCCTGGGTTGGGAAGATCCCGTGGAGAGGAAATGGCAACACAATCCAGTATTCTTTCCTGGAGAATCCCATGGACATAGGAGCCTGACAGGCTATAGCCTATGGTGTTGCAAGGGTAGGAAATCACTTAGCAACTAAACCACCATCAAATTGTCAATTTTCTGAACTACCTTAATGTGACTAGATGGACCTTAGTCAGCAAAGTAATGTCTCTGCTTTTGAATATGCTATCTAGTTTGGTCATCACTTTTCTTCCAAGGAATAAGCATCTTTTAATTTCANCAACCCTGAATGTTCACTGGAAGGACTGATGCTAAAGCTAAAGCTCCAATACTTTGTCCACCTGATGAGAGGAGCGGACTCATTGAAAAAGACCCTGATGCTGGGAAAGATGGAAGGCAGGAGGAGAAAAGGTCGACAGAGAATGAGAAAGTTGGATGGAATCACCAACTCTGTGAAAATGAGTTTGAGAAGATCCGGGCGATGGTGATGGACAAGGAAGCCTGGCGTGCTCAAGTCCATGGGGTTGCAAAGAGTTGGACACAACTGAGCAACTGAACTGATAGGACATATTAACGATAAAGCATTTAGAAAAATAAACCCCTAAAAAGGGGGTCTCACCCCTAAACAAGGAGGTGTAAAACATGTACACTAACTATGAAACATTGTTCAAAGAACTCAAGAATGGTACAGATAAATCAAAGATATCCCATACACATGGATTGGAAGACTTAATGTTGTTAAAATGTCCATACCACCCAAAACGATCTACAGATTCAATGCAATCCCTATGAAAATCTTAATGACTTTTTTAAAACATAAATATAAAAAAAATCCTAAAGTCCATACAGAGTCTCAAGGGACCTGAAACAGAAAAAACAATATTGAAAAACAACAAAGCTGCAGACATAGTACAAAAAGCAGCAGTAATCAAGACAATATGAAACTGCCATAAAGACAGATCTATAGATCAATGGAACAGAATACAGAACCCAGAAACAACCTCTTGCATATATATTCAGATGATTTTCCACAAGCCAAGACTCTGGAACGAGGAAAGGAGTGTCTCTTCAAAAAATGGTGTTGGGAAAGCTGGATATCCACATGCAAAAATGAAGTTGTACCCTTACCTTAAACTTAATTAAAAATTGAAGACCTAAATTCAAGCACTAAAATTATAAAACTCCTAAGAAGAAAACACAGAAGGAACGTCTCAGAACATTAGATTTGACAATGATTTCTTGGCTATGCCATCGAAAGCACAGGCAACAAAAATCAAAAACTGACAAATGGGACTACATCAAAACTTTAAAATTTCCGTGCAACAAAGGAAACAATAAAGTGAAATGACAACCAATCTACAGAAAAGCTAAAGATATTTACAAATTGTATATCTGATAAAAGGTAGTATAAAGGAACTTCTGCAATTCCACAACAAAAAATTTGATTTAATTTAGAGAAAGGGGAAAACATTGAATAGATAGTTCTAAAAAAATTATATATGAATTACCAACCAGCATGTGCAAAGATGCTCAACACACTAATCATAAGACAAATTCAAACCCAAACTACACTGAGATACCAGCTTACACCCATCAGGATGGATACTACCAGAAGAACAAAAAATAACAAATATTGGCTAGGATGTGGAGAAAATGTAACCTTTGTGTACTGTTGATGTGAATGTAAAGCAAAGCAGCCATCATGGAAGAGTATGGGAGTTCCTCAAAAAATTTAAAAAAGATTTACTATACGATACAGTAATCTCACTCCTTGATATACATCCAAAGGAACTCAAAGCAGGAACTTGAACAGATACCTGGATCAGTTCAGTTCAGTCACTCAGTTGTGTCCAACTCTTTGCAAGCACATGGACTATAGCACACAAGGCTTCCTTGTCCATCACTAACTCCCAGAGTTTACTCAAATTCATGTCCTTTGAGTCAATGAGGCCATTCAACCACCTCATCCTCTGTCATATCTGTCTCCTCACACCTTCAATCGTTCCCAGCATCAAGGTCTTTTCCAATGAGTCAGTTCTTCGCATCAGGTGGCCAAAATATTGGAGTTTCAGCTTCAGCATCAGTCCTTCCAATGAATATTCAGGACTGATTTCCTTTAGCATTGAGTGGTTGGATCTCCTTGCAGTCCAAGGGACTCTCAAGAATCTTCTCCAACACCACAGTTCAAAAACATCAATTCTTCAGCTCACAGCTTTCTTTATAGTCCAAGTCTCACATCCACACATGACTACTGGAAAAACCATAGCTTTGACTAGACGGACATTTTTGGCAAAGTAATGTCTCTGCTTTTTAATATGCTGTCTAGGTTGGTCATTGCTTTTCTTCCAAGGAGAAAGCATCTTTTAATGTCATGGCCTCAGTCACCATTTTCAGTGATTTTGGAGTTAAAAAAAAAAAAATAGTCTGTCACTGTTTCCACTGTTTCCCCATCTATTTGCTATGAAATGATGGGACCAGATGCCATCATCTTAGTTTTCTGAATGTTGAGTTTTAAGCCAACTTTTTCACTCTCCTCTTTCACTTTCAACAAGAAGCTCTTTAGTCCTTCTACCCTTTCTGTCATAAGGGAGTTGTCATCTGTGTAGCTGAGGTTATTGATATTTCTCCTGGCAATCTTGATTCTAGCTTGTGCTTCATGCAGCCTGGCATTTTGCATGATGTACTCTGTATATAGGTTAAATAAGCAAAGTGACAATATACAGCCTTGATGTGTTCCTTTCCCAATTTGCAACCAATCTGTTGTTCCCTGTCCAGTTCTAACTGTTGCTTCTTGACCTGCATATAGATTTCTCAGGAGCCAGGTAAGGTGGCCTGGTATTCCCATCTCTTTCAGAATTATCCAGTTTGTTGTGACCCACACAGTCAAAGGCTTTGGCATAGTCAATAAAGCAGAAGTAGATGTCCTTCTGGAACTCTTTTGCTTCTTCAATGATCCAATGGATATTGGCAATTTGATTTCTGGCTCCTCTGCCTTTTCTAAAACCAGCTTGAACATCTGAAAGTTCAAAGTTCACATATTGTTGAAGCCTGGCTTGAAGAATTTTGAGCATTACTTTACTAGCATGTGAGATGAGTGCAATGGTGTAGTACTTTGAGCATTCTTTGGCATTGCCTCTCTTTGGGATTGGAATGAAAATTGAACTTTTCCAGTCCTGTGGCTATTGCTGAGTTTCCCAGACTTGCTAGCATATTGAATGCAGTACTTTCACAGCATCATCTTTTAGGATTTGAAATAGCTCAACAAGAATTCCATCACCTCCACTAGCTTTGTTCATAGTGATGCTCCCTAAGGCCCACTTGACTTTGCATCCCAGGATGTCTGGCTCTAGGTGAGTGATCGCTCCATGGTGATTATCCGGGTCATGGAGATCTTTTTTGTATAGTTCTTTTGTGCATTCTTGCCACCTCTTCTTAATATCTTCTGCTTCTGTTAGGTCCATAGAATTTCTGTCCTTTATTGTACCCATTTTTGCATGAAATTTTCCCTTGGTATCTCTAATTTTCTTGAAGAGATCTCTGGTCTTTCCCGTTCTATTGTATTCCTCTATTTCTTTGCATTGATCACTGAGGAAGGCTTTCTTATATCTCCTTGCTATTCTTTGGGACTCTGCATTCAAATGGGTATATCTTTCCTTTTCTCCTTTGACTTTACTTTCTCTCCTTTTCTCGGTTATTTTTAAGGNCCCGTTCTATTGTATTCCTCTATTTCTTTGCATTGATCACTGAGGAAGGCTTTCTTATATCTCCTTGCTATTCTTTGGGACTCTGCATTCAAATGGGTATATCTTTCCTTTTCTCCTTTGACTTTACTTTCTCTCCTTTTCTTGGTTATTTTTAAGGCCTTCTCATACAACCATTTTGCCTGTTTGCATTTCTTTTTCTTGGGGATGGTCTTGATCACTGCCTCCTGTACAATGTCACATACCTCTGTCCATAGTTCTTCAGGTACTCTATCAGATCTAATCCCTTGAATATATTTCTCACTTCCACTGTATAATCATAATGGGTTTGATTTAGGTCATACCTCAATGGTCTAGTGGTTTTCCCTACTTTCTTCAACTTAAGTCTGAATTTAGCAAAACTGAGCTACAGTCAGCTCCCAGTCTTGTTTTTTGCTGACTGTATAGAGCTCCTCCATCTTTGGCTGCAAAGAATATAATCAATATGATTTTGCTATTGACTATCTGATGATGTCCATGTGTAGAATCTTCTCTTGTATTGTTGGAAGAGGGTGTTTGCTATGACCAATGCATTCTCTTGGCAAAACTCTGTTTGCCTTTGACCTGCTTTTTTTTGTTCTCTAAGGCCAAATTTGCCTGATACTCCAGATATCTCTTGACTTCTTATATTTGCATTCCAGTCCCCTATAATGAAAAGGATATCTTTTTTTTTTATATTAGTTCTAAAATGTCTTGTAGGTCTTCATAGAACCATTCAACTTCATATCCTTCACCATTACTGGTCAGGGCATGGATTGTAATATTGGATGGTTTGTCTTGGAAATGAAAAGAGATCATTGTGTCATTTTTGAGATTACATATCCATGGAATACCTGCATATCCATGTTTATCATAGCTTTATTCACAACAGTCAAAAGTTGAAAGAAACCCAAATGTCCATCAATAGATGAATGGATAAAGAACATGTGCTTTATAAACATAATAGAGTATTATACAGCCTTATATAAGAAGGAAATCTTGTCATATGCTATAACATGGATAAATTTTGCAGACACTTTACTAAGCAAAATAAGCCAGTCACAAAAACAAATACGGTGTGATTTCACTCATACAAAATAACTAAAGTAGTGAAAATCATAGAAACAGAGGTAGGTTGCCAGGGGTTGGTTGAGAGGAAGAGGCTGGGGGATTCCTGTTAATGGGTAAAGAACTTCAGTGTTACAAATGAAAAAGATCTGGAGATCTGTTGCACAACAATGTGAATATATGCAATTACACTGAACTACACAGTTTAAACTGGTTAAGATATTAAATTTTATGGTACGTGCTTTTTACTTCAATAAAAAAATACTGGAAAACAACCACAGGCTCACGTGAACATAGAGAGGAAGGTCAACTGGGATGAAAGAAATGTTATAGGGCAGCAATGTTCTCTGATGTGCAAATAAAGGGATTCGAAGATTGGCTTTGTTATTTTAATGCAAAGGCGGGCTATGGCTAGCTTGATAAAAATAGAGACTGGTCATGGAAAAGAGCATACTACACAGTTTTACTTTAGAAAAGTATATAATTCTGTCAAGGTTATCTACTTTAAAAGTTAAATGTGGCAAACAACAGTTCATCAATCAAGTATAGCAAACAGAATGTACATCTCATCTCTTTATTTCCAGCTGACTGGAGAAACTGAAAATGGAAACATATAGAGATAAGGAGGCCTATTACATTTTTTAAAGTATAATTTCTGGCTGATAGGCTGAAAAGATTATCAACTGGAAATTACATCATGGCCAAATAAATGATATTCCCCTTCAAAATAATGTAACTTGTTAGATACACTTCCCTTTTCCTTTCCAATACCTTCAGAAAGCTGGAATTCACAAGATTCCTACCTAGAGACACTGATTATGGGGAGGAGGGAATAGGAAGGGCGTGATCCCAGTAGAATCAGATGAGGGGAAAGGGGGCTAAACTTATGACATATAACTATATGACACATTATAACACCATGTGGCATCAATCCTTCTGGTCTGAGAATGGCCGCAGTAGCCGTCTACTCTGAGTTCACACAGTAGACCAGGCAGCCAAGTGGGAATTAAGGAAAAACTGATGCCATGCCAGAATTGTCACAATGGGCTTGGTCGCTCAGTTCCATCAGAGGTGGGAAGCAGGTTTCTGAGAACCAAGAATTCAAGCGGTGAAGGAGAAATTTAAAAACTATTGCAGAAAACAAGGTACTACTGTATAGTACAGAGAACTATGTTCAGTGTCTTCTGTTAGGGCATAAAGGAAAAGAATGCAAAAAAAAAAAAAATGTATGCATGTATGTGTGTGGGTGTGGTGGGGGGGTTTGTGTGTGTGTGTGTATAACTGAATCACTTTGCTTTACAGAAGAAATTAACACAGCATTGTAAATCAAATATAGTTCAATTTTTAAAAATGTTGTGGACAACACNTGATAATTTACCACTGGAAGTAGCAGCATGGAGGTGACCTCTCAAGAGCCGTTTCAGTGGTGCGGTAAGGCTGAATGCTTACTGAGGTGGGCTCCAAGGGAGAAGAAGTGCAGGCACAGGACAGAACTGAAGTGAGCTTCTAGCTGGAGGAAACACAACATTAAGTCCAATCTGTCTTTTTATTCCTTTGCTAAGGTGTATGAAAGCATACCTGAGATTAGGTAATAAAAACTGAAAAGAAATGAATATTATAAAACACAGAAGAAAACCCAGGCTCCAATTTCTCCAAGGAAGATTTACAACTCGAGAAGCTTCTAAGTAAAATATCCATTCCTGTGCAAAGTGACAGCCAGTCAGAAAGATAAGGGATATTTAAGTCCTCAAAGTCTAGGGACAGGGTTCAATTTGGCCCAATGCTCTACTGACTAAAACCACAGTGCTCAGTTTTGTAAATAATGGTTTGCAAAAACAGAACCTTTATGAATTCTGTTATCTAATGATTTTCCATTAACATGCTAATTAACTCCATAATTATGAAAACATGAAAAAATCTTAAACAGCTAGAAAATCAAGGAAATGCCAAATTGAAATCGCCATCTAGTCCTTAAGACAGTACTGTTAGGAATTAGTAACATATGAAACAAATCCCAAACATTTTACCTTCATTATCAAACTGTGCTTTCTACCTTCCCTAGCTTAGTACTCTTACCTGGCCTATGTGACCTCACAAGAGAAATAATATCCAGTTTCTGCTATGTATAAAAGCTATGCATTAGCAAAGTGAGATGACTGTNAATTATGAAAACATGAAAAAATCTTAAACAGCTAGAAAATCAAGGAAATGCCAAATTGAAATCGCCATCTAGTCCTTAAGACAGTACTGTTAGGAATTAGTAACATATGAAACAAATCCCAAACATTTTACCTTCATTATCAAACTGTGCTTTCTACCTTCCCTAGCTTAGTACTCTTACCTGGCCTATGTGACCTCACAAGAGAAATAATATCCAGTTTCTGCTATGTATAAAAGCTATGCATTAGCAAAGTGAGATGACTGTCAATATGATATTCTTTGTCAGTCTCCAGAATGAAATATTTCGTGAACTTCTATTTGGACACGCCTGCTGCCACAATCATAGATGGAGTCCTCTGAATTAAGATGCTGCACATTTAGAATAAATCTATTGGGAGGTAAGCATTCTTAGGAGAAAAAAATGACAGGATAAACAATCATTAACATAACTTGATCTGGGTCATCAGAATGTAGCAAGCCAGGCTCCTAAAAAGCAGAATGCTTAAGGTTAAAATAAATGGAGATAAGAAAGGGAAGGGGAGCCCTGCAAGAGAATTACCTCCTTTGGTCCTGCAGGAGATTAGGGCTAATTACTAGGAAATAATCAAGAATCCATTGTGGCAGAGGGAAGAATATACTCCATGGTATTACTATTTTAAGCAACTATTTCTTTTATGGTGGTTTTATCTGAGTGCCATCCTCAGTCAAGGGTTTCCAGAGAGGAAAAAGGACCAAAGCTATTGAACTGCCAATTATTTACTGCTACTGCTGCTGCTAAGTCGCATCAGTCGTGTCCGACTCTGTGCGACCCCATAGACAGCAGCCCACCAGGCTCCCCCGTCCCTGGGATTCTCCAGGCAACAACACTGGAGTGGGTTGCCATTTCTTTCTCCAATGCATGAAAGTGAAAAGTGAAAGTGAAGTCACTCAGTCGTGTCCGACCCTCAGTGACCCCATGGACTGCAGCCTACCAAGCTCCTCTGTCCTTGGGATTTTCCAGGCAAGAGTACTGGAGCGGGGTGCCATTACTAGTCTATCCTAAATCACATGCATTTTTAAGGAATTCATCATTTGGGAAATAGTTTTGCTTTGGGGCTTAGGAAGCACTTCTTTAAAGTCCTTTAAAGGACTTAAAGCTACTTTTTAAAGGAGTTCTAAATAGAGTGTTTAACGAGGAAGACCTGAGGTAAAAATGCCTCCACAAGGAGAATGTTAAGTCTTGCCAGCACTAAACTCACCACACTCATGCCTCAGGCCTCTGGGTGTTAAAAAGAAGCTGTCTACTTTTATTTGCCCAGGCCGGACAAGGACAGTATATATACTAAGAAAGGGAAGAGATCAATTTGAAGAAACTAACATTCCTTTGAACTCCATTGGCTGAGACTAGATAATTTCCTTAAGTGGGACAGTCAATTTAATATAGCACTTCTGGAAATCACTGGAGGCCAGGTTCCCCATCTTGTCCCAGCCGTTCAAATTCAGACCTATCACAGAGAAGAAAGAAAAGCCTCAGACACTTTCTGTCATTATCCTTCACTACAAGGAGTGCAAGTTATAAATCCTTTAGCAAGGGTCTACAACTATGAGACCTATAACTTCAGGGATGCTGTCCCTTGCTACACTCTCCCCCAATGTCTTTACTACACGCATTTAGGAAAACATAAGGACAGGCTCAATGAACAGGTCTTATGCAGACAAAGATAAGAATAGATAGAATGTGATGACTATATTTAGCAAGTAATTCAATCAGAGGAAAGGGGAGATGGATTTAGCTCCTCTTTACTTTTCTATTTCCAACTTGCTGAAAGAGAGTGGAGAAATGTACCTGAAAGAGACCCAGACTTTGATTCTTTTCTAAAATAAAATTATGTGAGTGGGACACAATGTAACAGAAAGGTTACTCCAGAAATCAGGTGACTTAGGTTGTGGTGTGACCTTCAACAAGTAGATTTTGTTTCTATACCCAGAGTTCTTCACATTCAAATTAAAGAGATTATGGGAGAATAATCTCTGTGCTCTGTTTCATTTTCCAAGTAATCTGTGACTAGATATATTTATAATCAAACTAATTTTACAATTGAAAAAATTTTTTTTCAGAGTCCATAAAAATGAACGGCGTATAGATTCGAGTTTCTGCAGACTACAACTGGTAACACTGCTTTGAAATTACAATTAGTGTTCCAGAAATTTCTTCCACCCAAACCTAAACCACTGTATTTCAGTGAGAGGATGTTAAGCTTTTGGATATTGTACTTGAGACTTTATGCCAAAGTAAAGAAATCGCTCAAGGCACATTTGAATTTTTATGACTCTAATGATGTCAGTTCACAAGATGGACTATTTCCTTTGGAAAACAAAGAGTCCTCCAGGGTGACAGAACAGACAGAGGACCAACTTTCACTTATGGCTCAGGTTACACAGCTGCCGCACCTTAAAAAATTTATATGATGTGATCATACTCAGGCCTCATCTGTGGGAACAGACTGAACTGAAACCAAATATGCCCCAATCTGTATAGTAATCACTGTTCAATAGCAGAGACACAGTGGAGAGTCCATTAGGCCAGCCAGAGTCTGGAGGCTCATGCTACTTAAGTACTGAGCAGATGCTCAATTCTGGTTAAAATGCCTAGTTCTACCCTACTCCCAGCTGAGGGCTCAATAAATGGAAGCCGACTCACTGACTCAATTAGACAAGAGCTGGCTTTCGGAAGCCACAGACAAAACCGGACATCCATCAGCTTTTGTCATTCCCACATGAAAGAACCCAATAACATATGCTATCTCCATAAGCTAAAGAATATCTAAAAACACTGTAGCAGCAAATATATGTCCATTTACTAAGAAGAACTAGAAGAATAGGAATAAAGTGTGGAATGATAATACTATCATCCTTCAGAGTTCATGTAAATTCAAAAGTTCTGCTCCAAAGTTTGAGAATGGGTACTTTCATCATCTGCAAGAAGTCAAAGTATATTTGAAATATTCCTCATGCAATTAATTGATGGTTTATCCAAATTGCTTCTTGTATGAGATTGCTACAATCAGCCTCAATTTTGAGTGCTATTTTCCTAGTTATTTCTACAAAATTTATTTTGAGAACCTCATAAAAATGCTGACTATAACAGGCTGGATAACACTAATTATCCATTTAATTAGGAGCCCTGAGTTCTAATTCAAAGAAGTGCAATGCCATCACTGGAGAATGAAACCCCTGATTCATGGCCACCAGGATCAGAATTCAGGTCCTTTCCCACTATAAAGTACTAAATGCTATTGGCCATCTGCATCCCTACTATGAGTGTGCAGCATGGCTAAATACCGTGGCCAGATGCAGCTCCAACATGGCTGAACCACCTGGATCAAAAAGGAGGCAAGGAGAGGTGAGAGACTCGAGAAAAACCACATTTGTTGGAAGCTGCTCTTCATGTCAAGTGAGAAGCAAAGGGGACAAAACATTCTATATATCACTGGCTTGGACTACTATAAAAGGAACTATGACAGGTGGGAAGTGGGTAGGAGTTCCAGAGATCCAAGTTCATAGCTGAGCTCTATTGCTCATGAGCTCTGTAACTTGGAACAAATTTCTGAACTTCTTGATGCCCAGCTCTCCTCAGCTGTAATATAGGATAACCATGTCTTCTTGACATTGTTGTCAGGAATGAGAAAACACATCTTAACTAGTCTACCTGGTGTGGTAACTCCTCCATCAACAGCACCTTTCTTACTACACTTGCTACTTGTAGCCACCAAATCCTTTCAAGGCCACAAAGTTCAATCTGAACCAATAAACCTGATATTCTCATTTTCCATCATGGGTAGAGGCTAGAACATGCTCTTCCTATCCAATCAAAGACAACCACTGACAATCAAAACAACCTTACATCTAACAAGCACACTGAAATATGCTTTCTAGCACTTTTCTTTCTGTGGTTAGAAGCAGATTGAAAACTAAAAATCCTGTAGTTTCTGTTCTCCTTCCTCCCTTTAGCAAAATTTAGATCAAAAAGAAAGCAATTAAACAAGTATAGGCAAAGGAAGAATGGCTCTTTGTCTCTGTTTCCCCAGAAGGGAAAGGAATGGTGGGTTACTCCTGCAATCCTTATTAAATGTGCTTCACGTTCACACACTTTACACAAACCTACAAACCTGGAAAAGAAGGGTCATGCTGAGCAGAGATGTCTTTTTTTTTTTTTTTTTGGCTCTGTTTAATGTAGATATTATTATAACCATCTGAAAATATTAGGCACTTATAAGGCATTAGTTTAGGATCTAGGCTCTGAAATCAGTGGGTTTGAATCCTGGCTCCACTACTGACTTGCTATGTGACCTGGGGTTGAGTATCTAACCTTTCTGCACCTCAGTCTCCAGTTTGAAAAAAATCAAAATACTGATAGCACCAGCCACAAAAGAATATAAAATGCATGCAAAGCAATTGGAACAGTGCCTTACTGTTAACAAAAGTAGTAAATGTTAGCAGTTATGCTTAGTTATTACTGAGTGAATCCCACAGGTCTTGAGAAAAATGTGATAAATAAAGATTGGTTGTGCTAAACTCTTGAGAGTCTGAAACAACATTTTGTAGTAAAGTCACTGAAAAACTCTCCCATATTCATGGTGCCTACTGCAACACAGGAGAGACAGCATCCTATCACCACATTTACTTCTGATACAGGACACAAAGCAATGTATAATAAAGTGATCTCTCTGTCTCCTGAATGAGCGCCCTGATCATTGCTACACTGAAAAACTAATCATTGCACTTTGCTTTGAAAAAGATTGTTTTAAGTCTCGTAACTCATTTTGGAGTAGTTTAACCCCAATATGAATGTTTCCTCCACACTGAAATGTCCTGAAAAAGACTGGTACCTCACTCTATTGCATGGAGGTGGTTTCGCTCCACCTCTCTGAGATCCTGTTTGAGACAGTTCATTGCACAGTCCGTCTCCCATATAAGATAACCCAGAAGTCATATTTTTGTTCCTTCTAGCTAAAGTGCAATTATTTTTATCTTGANTATAGTTGTTTTTAATTTCCCAGAGAACATTTCTGCTACCTAAATTCTATAAAAAAGATTAATTTGTATAGCTACATTTCTTTAATTTGTTTCTTTATATCTTCAAGGAGATTTCCAACTAAACTAGAAATCAAGAATTCTATGTTTGAAAACTTTAGGGTTCAATTTATCATGACTTTAAAAGTTTGGACCAAGTCCCTTTTTCTGTATCCACAAGTTAAACCCAGTGCAATTTACCCTAGAGCCAAAGAAAAGCTCCATTATTGATAGTATAATTAGCTCCTTGATATCAGCTTCATATTGTGTGAGTTCAGGTAAGCCTGATGGTTTCCTTTAGTATTGAGAAGTGGGGTATTCCTGCAATGTCAGTAAACAAGGATGGAAAGCCATCAGCAACCCTCCAAATGTGAATTTCTGAGCTCTGGAGACACGCAGAAAGAAGAAAGAGATTTGCTATCTGGAACTAATAAGGTTGCAGGCACTACCTATGGTGAGCACTGAGGGGCTCAGGATGTGAAAAACACAAGATTCTGGCCCCAGATGGCTGAGATGCATATGAAAGGAATGATTTCAGTGAGTCCAGACTCATGCATCTTCCCATACATGGAAGAGCACTAAATTCCTTGATACTTATTTTTGTTTAATTCAGAAAGATACTTTTGATGTTCAGTCTACCTGTCCTTTGTTGCAAACTTCTATATAACCTGACTCCTCCCCATGCCTCCTTAGAGCAATTCTCTGAGGACTACTTGAGATGCTGCCTCTTGGGCTTAAGTCCTAAAATTTTCCACTAAATAAAACATAACTCTCAACTTTTAGGATGTCACTATTTTTTAAGTGAACAGCTATGGCAACTGATGAAGGGAGCAGAGCAGATTCTTTTCCTCCACCTGAACTCTACAAGGATCCAGAGCCTTGGTACCAGCAGTGGCCCCTTTTGCCCATCTGCCTCCTCTGGGAGTCCAGACAGATTTAAGTGAGTCTCTCCTGGTTCTCAGATTTTCTGTACTGATTGATGATCCTGAGTTTTATTTGACAGAGTATATAGCAGGTACCTACTGTCTCTCACTTGAAAGACACTGAGGCATACCCACTCAGGGTCTAGATACTGGATGGGGCTTGGTTAAAAGATACCAGGAATATCCACCCAGTTGAAAGCTATTGAGAGGAGGTTGGTTGAANGAGTTTTATTTGACAGAGTATATAGCAGGTACCTACTGTCTCTCACTTGAAAGACACTGAGGCATACCCACTCAGGGTCTAGATACTGGATGGGGCTTGGTTAAAAGATACCAGGAATATCCACCCAGTTGAAAGCTATTGAGAGGAGGTTGGTTGAAAGATACTAGAAAAAAAAAAGAGAAAAATATCAGGGAATATCCACTCAGTGGAAAGGTAGGGAGGGCTCAGTTGAAAGATACAGAAGAATACCTGGGGCTTGGTTAAAAGATACCAAGGTTGCTCCATTGTAGGACACTGTGTGGTTTGTGCTGGATAGTTAGGTAAGAGGCTGATCTGACCTGATACTTTTGCTCAATTCGGCTGCCTTAACAGAATTTGTTGGAAAAAAAAAAAAGTGAAGACACTGCATGAGAGCTTTGCTCTAAAGTAAAGGAACAAGATTCCTCCCAGCTAGTTATGTTTTTCTCAGATGACTGAGAAATTTACAGGGGTGGTGGAGGCTGAGTCCTTTTACAATGAAGTGGTCCCATAGGGAAACTTACTTATTAATTAAAACACTTGCTCATTCAGGGGTCACAAATAAGAACTGGCAATTCAGTGATCTGAGTATCCACTATGGCCTTAGAAGACCACTGGAGGGAGAATTCAAGACATTTAAGATGAGTTGAAAGGACTCTGGGATGACTCCTGGAGGAGTTAAGCTCACAAGCACCACATAGGCCCACTGCAAAATCTCACTAGTAAAATTTATTGCCGTCAAGTTCAACTTAAAATGGGAAATAAAATCTCTCAAAAACAAGGGGCATCAGAAAGCCATCTTCCAATTAAAACCCTAGCCAGATTCACATACAATGTGTACAGAACTCATACCTAGTTAATTGGGGGAATTATACTAAAGTATCAGTTCAGTTCAATTCAGTTGCTCAGTCATGTCCAACTCTTTGTGACCACGTGAACCACAGCACGCCAGGCCTCCCTGTCCATCACCAACTCCTGGGGTTTACCCAAATTCATGTCCATTGAGTCGGTGATTTCATCTAACCAAGGATATCATGCCCCAAAATGAGGGGGCTCTTTTATTGGGTAAGCCACTCAATAAAGGTTAACAAACCGGCTTGATAAAAATATCTTCAGAATTCTGATTTCAATAAAGGCCTTCTAAGAGGAAATTTGCATTTCTGTCTTTCAGAATGTTAATACAGTTCTTTCTACCTGATCTCCCTAGGTCACTCTGTGTTTGTCAATTTGTTTGTTCACATTTTTGAAAAGTTGACCTTTGCTACACTGTTTTTTAGAATAAACTCTCCAAATTTAGATAACATCCTCCCCCAGTGACTTAAGGGGTGGTCTCTTGAGTCTTCATGACTTGAATATCTATTGACATATATTTTATTGGTGGACAAGTGATGGATCCTTTTAAAATTGGAGAAAAACATTATAAGAGATATGCAAATCAAAACCACATGAGGTACCATCTCATGCCAGTCAGAATGGTTTCTCTCCAAAAGTCTACAAACAATAAATGCTGGAGACAGTGAGAAGAAAAGAGAACCTTCTTACACTGTTAGTGGGAATGCAAACTAGTACAACCACTATGGAGAATAGTGTGGAGATTCCTTAGAAAACTGGAAATAGAACTGCCATATGACTCAGCAATCCTGCTGCTGGGCATACACACTAAGGAAACCAGAATTGAAAGAGACATGTGTACCCCAATGTTCATCACAGTACTGTTTACAATAGCCAGGACATGGAAGCAACCTAGATGTCTATTGGCAAATAAATGGATAAGAAAGTTGTGGTACATATACAGAATGGAGTATTACTCAACCATTAAAAATAATGCATTTGAATCAGTTCTAATGAGGTGGATGAAGTTGGAGCCTATTATATAGAGTGAAGTAAGTCAGAAAGAAAAACACAAATACAGTATACTAATGCATATATATGGAATTTAGAAGGATGGTAATGATGACCCTATATGCGAGACAGAAAAAGAGACACAGATGTAAAGAACAGTCTTTTGGACTCTGTGGGAGAAGGCGAGGGTGGGATGATTTGAGAGAATAGCCTTGAAACATGTATATTATCATATGTGAAACAGATCTCTAGTCCAGGTTCCATACATGAGACAGGGTGCTCAGGGCTGGTGCACCAGGATGAATCTGAGGGATGGGATGGGGAGGGAGGTGGGAGGGGTTCAGAATGGGGAACACATGTACACCAATGGCTGATTCATGTCAATGTTCGGCAAAAACTACTACAATATTGTAAAGTAATTAGCCTCCAACTAAAATAAATTAATTTAAAAAATAAATAAAATCAGAGAAACTAAAAATTTATGATCCTGGAACCCTCTCAACGTAAACAGCTCTTTTATTTGTACCTATAAAACAAAAAATCAAGTAAAATGTGAAAAAAATCTGATATTATTTAAAACAAGTAAGAACAACTTGTTTGGGACGCTTCTATTATGGACGTTGCTTCTCAATCAGTTTTACAATTGCTAGTAACAGCGTTAGAATAATTAACGTTAATAAAACACTTGTAAGGAAAGTCTAGCAATATTTGCAACAAGGTAAAAAATGTTTTAAGAGAAATTATATCAAATGAATAAAGAAATCTATAGATGCTTATTCAAAATGAGATAAATAAAATGGATATCTATGTGATTAAAACGATTTGATATTACTACACTCAGTTCAGTGCAGTTCACTTCCAGTTGTGTTGGACTCTTTGTAACCCCATGGACTGCAGCATGCCAGGCTTCACCGACTCCCATAGCTTTCTCAAACTCATGTCCATAGAGTTGATGATGCCATCCAACCGTCTCATCCTCTGTTATCCCCTTCTCCTCCTGCCTTCAATCTTTTCCAGCATCAGGGAATTGCCCAAAGAGTAAGTTCTTCACATCAGGTGGCCAAAATATTGGAGTTTCAGCTTCAGTATCAGTTCTTCCAATGAACACCCAGGACTGATCTCCCCCAGGATGGACTGGTCGGATCTCCTTGCAGTCCAAGTGACTCTCAAGAGTCTTGTCCAACACCACAGTTCAAAAATATCAATTCTTCTCAGCTTTCTTTAGAGTCCAAATCTCACATCCATACATGACTACTGGAAAAATCATAGCTTTGACTAGATGGACCTTTGTTGGCAACGTAATGTCTCTGCTTTTTAATATGCTGCTTAGTTTGGTCATAGCTTTTCTTACAAGGAGCAAGTGTCTCTTAATTTCATGGCTGCATTCACCATCTGCAGTGATTTTGGAGCCCCTCAAAAAAAAGTCTCTCAGTCTTTCCACTGTTTCCCCATCTATTTGCCATGAAGTGATGGGTCGAGATGCCATGGTGTTAGTTTTCTGAATGTTGAGTTTTAAGGCAGTTTTTTTTTTTCCACTCTCCTCTTTCACTTTCATCAAGAAGGTCCTTCAGTTCTTCTTCACTTTTTGCCATAAAGATGGTATCACCTGCATATCTGAGGTTATTGATATTTCTCCTGGAAATCTTAATTTCAGCTTCTGCTTCATCCAGCCTGGTATTTTGCATAATGTACTCTGCATATAAGTTAAATAAGCAGGGTGACAATATACAGCCTTGATGTATTCTTTTCCCAATATGGAGCCAGTCTGTTGTTCCATGTCCAGTTCTGTTTCTTCTTGAATTGCATACAGATTTCTCAGGAGACAGGAAGGTGTTCTGGTATTCCCATCTCTTGAAGAATTTTTCAGTTTGTTGTGATCCACACAGTCAAAAATTTTGGCATAATCAATAAAGCATAAGTAGATATTTTTCTGGAATTGTCTTGCTTTTTTGATGATCTGATGGATATTGGCAATTTGATCTCTGGTTCCTCTGGCTTTTCTAAATCCAATTTGAACATCTGGAAGTTCAAGCTTCATGTACAGTTGAAACCTGTCTTGGAAAAATTTGAGCATTACTTTGCTAGTGTGTGAGATGAGTGCAATTGTGTAGTAGTTTGAGCAGTCTTTGGCATTGCTTTTTTTGGGGATTGGAATGAAAACTGACCTTTTTCCAGTTCTGTGGCCACTGCTGGATTTTCCAAGTTTTCTGGCATATTCAGTGCATGAGCCATACAAGGAAGAAAAAACTGGGAACTAATATGAAAGGANTTCTCTTGCTTTTTTGATGAGCCAGCAAATGTTGGCAATTTGATCTCTGGTTCCTCTGCCTTTTCTAAAACCAGCTTGAACATCTGGAAGTTCACAGTTCACATATTGCTGAAGCCTAGCTTGGTGAATTTTGAGCATTACTTTACTAGCATGTGAGATGAGTGCAATTGTGCAGTAGTTTGAGCATTCTTTGGCATTGCCTCTCTTTGGAATTGGAATGAAAACTCACTTTTTCCAGTCCTGTGGCCACTGCTGAGTTTTCCAAATCTGCTGGCATATTGGGTGCAGCACTTTCACAGCATCATCTTTTAGGATTTGAAATGGCTCAACTGGAATTCCATCACCTCCATTAGCTTTGTTTGTAGTGATACTTCCTAAGGCCCACATGACTTCACATTCCAGGATAGCCCCTTCAGTCATGTCCAGTTCTTTGCAACCCTCTGGAGTATAGCGTGCCAGGCTCCTCTGTTCATGGGATTTTCCAGGCAAGAATACTGAAGTGGGTTTCCATGCCCTTTTCCAGGGGATCTTCCCGACCCAGTGATTGAACTCAAGTCTCTTATGTCTCCTGCATTGGCAAGCAGGTTCTTTACCACTAGCATCCCCTGGGAAGCCCATCAAACACATGAATATCTAGTTATTCATAATTCTTAAATTTCTCCACCAACAATTTTAGGAATCCCAATTACAGCTTTAACATAAATCCAGTGAAATGCAAGGTACAAGATTCTCACCTACTTGCTATTTTTTGAACTTTTAAAACCTCCCACTATTTTAGGACACTAAATATAGCTTGATTCACTGGAAACTAAAGGCATATTTTTGAACAAAACCAGTTTATATTAACTGAAATATGCTTTATCTTATCAGATTTATCTTATAAAACTGGACAAGAGTCCCCAGAATAAAAGTTACAGTGTCAGAATACAGTTATTAAATCATATTTAAGAATTCAATAAACATCTTTACATTATATAGTTGAAATGATAAATAGTAGTTACTTGAAGCATATAATAATACACAATGGAGATAAATATTAAAACAAAAACAAGACACTTAACTCCCAAGAGGCTACAATAATAGAACACCAGACACAGACCGCAGGACTGATCTTTAAACAGTTTTCGGAAACAGAAAAACAATACATTTTTTTTCCACACAAGCCAGGTACCCTTAAATATATATAAGCTAAAAGAAACTGGCCAAGTTCTGCTATGTCTTTTTTTTTTTTTTTTAAGTAAAATAGTATTTAGAAGGAGTTAATGGAGAATAGCTCCCAATTCAGCTGGCAATCAGAGCTTTTCACTTATTACAGAAACTTTGCTATTGATAGAGGTGTGTTAAGAAGAAAAAACCCTATTATATTATAAATATAAATTTGTCTGTGTTTTAATAGTCTATTCACTTAACAAAGAGTATTTTTCGTAACATGGTTCACTGATACTTTAAAGGATGTATTCTCTATTGGTTAGCTGGAAGAAAGATTTTTGCCTTGATAAGGTACTAGGAGAAACCTCTGGGCACGAGAGGTAGCAAAGATGATTAAAAGGCTCAGTTTCCCACTATTATGTCCCAAGTGAGTTGCAACACACTACAAGCTCCTTTTTTTAATTAGGCAAGAAGTAGTCCAAAAAATTTTACCCCTACATTTAAGATCCTGCAGTCTAGAAAATTCTACATAGTTCCCTAGTATGATCAATTTTAAATCAGAGAATAGTTTAATCACCAAATAATAAGCTTAATAACCAAACCTGGAAACATACAAGATCAATATAAAAATAAACTTCCTTTCTTTGTACTATCAGTAAATAATCTTAAAATCAAATTAAGAGAACAACTTCACTCAAAATGAATAAGATACTTATGAATAAATTTAATAATAGAAGTATAAGATTTATCCACTAAAAATTAGAAAATATTACTAAGGGAAATAAAAGAAATTAAGACAGTCCATGTTCATAAATTAAAGATTCAATATTGCTAAGATAGCAATTCTTTCTAAACTGAACTATAGATTTGGGCATAATCCCTTATCAAAAGTCCAGCAAGCTTTTACAGAAATGGACAAACTAATCCTAAAATGGAAACAGAAATGCAAAAGTCTCAAAATAGTGAAAGAAATTTTTATATAAAATGAGGTTGGAGAACTTTCCAATCATAAAATGTATTATAGGAAGTTATCAAAATAAGCTACAGTTATCAAGACAGTGTAGTTATGGCATAAGAATAGACATATAGATCAATGGAACAGAGCTCAAAGTCCAGAAATAAGCTCTGATATTTATAGTTAATTGATTTTCATAAAGATGCCAAGGCAATTCAATGAGGAAAGTATAGTCTTCTAAATAAGCAATGTTGATACATGGGATATCCATCAGTTCAGCTCACTTCAGTTCAGTTCAGTTGCTCAGTCGTGTCTGACTCTTTGCTGATATATGGGATATCCATATGCCCTCCAAAATGAATTTAAACCCTTACCCACACCATACCAAAAAAAAAAAGTATTTAAAAACTTATCACAAACCTAAATGCAAGAGTCAAAACTACAAAATTTTTAGAAAACTGAAGAAAAATATCTGACAGCTTGAATAAAGCAAAGATTTCCTAGCTATAGTACAATCTATAAATGAAGGAAAAATTGATAAATTGAACTTCAAAATTCAAAACTTCTGTACTTCAAAGACATCATTAAAACTGAAAAGGCAAGTCACAGACAGGAAGAAAATATTTGCAAGGCTCATATCCAATGAAGGTCTTGTATCTTGAACATAAAAAGAACACTTGAAACTGAATAACAAGGAGACAGCTAATATAATTTAAAAATGCAAAAAGGACTGGAATAGACATTTCAAAAAAAGTATATAAATAGCTAATAAATACATGAAAAGACATCGTCATTAGTCATTAATGAAATGCCAATCAAAACTATGATACTATTTCATACCCACTAAAGTAAATTTAATAAAAAGTATAGACAATAACAATTGTTAGCAAGAAAGTATGGCAAATATGAACCCTCATATACTGCTGGTGGTAGTGTAAAAGCTCTGGCCACTTTGGAAAACAGCTTTCAATTTCTTAAAAAAATTAAGCATCAACCCAGCAATTCCACTCCCAAGAAAAATGAAAATCTATGATCATACTAAGACTTGTACACATATATTCACAGCAGCATTATCCATTGTAGCCAAAGAAATTTGAAATAACCCAAATGTCCATCAACTTGTAAATGGACTTTAAAAATGTCATATCAATACAACAGAATATGATATTATTCAGCAATATTAAGGAATGAAACATTGATAGTCCTATAGTATGAAGTTCAAAAACATTATGCTATGTGAAATAAGCCAACCACAAAGGAACACTTCCTGTATTATTTCATTTACATGAAATATCCAGAAAAGGAAAATTCATGGAGACACAAACTAGCTCAGTTCTTGCCTAAGGCTGGAGAATAGGAATAGGGATTAACTGTAGTTTTGTGGTAGTGATAGTTGCTCAACTTGGTTAATGTAGTAAAAATAATTAAAATAGAGTAAATGTTGGGCATATAAACTATACTTCAATAAAACTGATAAAAAGGAATCATTCTTTCATGCTAATAATTACTATTATTGTAACAGCATAGAATGCTGCAGAGAAGCCTCCATTTGGCATAACATATTTATGTGGATTATCAACCACCAAAATGATAACCAACTAATGTGAAATCTTAAGGAATAAAAAATGGTAATTCTTTTGATTCACAAGCCTTTCTATTGAGAATGGCAACACCATAAGTAACTCTAAGTTCAAAATTACAAACAAGGAAAAACGTTTGCATAATGAAAACCTAACCAAACTTTGAAATCGGCAGTGGGCTAGTGTTGGTTCCATCACTTAATATCTCTGCTATTCAAACTTGGTTTCTTCCCTACCCTTCCCAGAATATCTCAGGCTACTGTCAGGACCATGTGAGATAAATAAAAGATAATGTATTATGTTAATTTTTGAACTTATCATCAAATATAAAGTTGTCACTCACATCCTTGATCTTTCTCATTCCAAATTTGAAGATGAAGAAAGTCAATCATATAGATGCATCTAAGTTCAATCCTTAGTTTGGATACGGGCTACACATTCTTGGCTCTTAGAAAGCTTTGAGACCATATTCTACTCGGTAACCATTTTGAATAACATCTTTGAATAACATTTGAATTCCATAAACAAACATCAGGGGACGATATCATTGAAGGTCCAATATTTGAAACAGCTAGTACATGATGAAGGCCAATAGAAATAAGCAATAAAATGGAAAATTTTAGAATAACTTATTTTAGAACATTAAAGTGAAGAAAAAGAACAGCAAATGACATCTTGAGAGAAATTATATTCATTATAGCTGCATTTCTATATATCCAAACTAACTTAAGTTCCACATGTCAGGTGGGAGGAATAGGAAATAATCTCTTAGAGTAGCATCCATTAAATACAAATAAAAAGGTAGCATGAATTGAGTAATTAATGTGACTTTCATCATGTAATACTTTGAGTATAGAAATGTACGCTTGAGTATGTAGTATAGAATTTATTCCCATTTTATTGATGAGAAAGTAAAGGCATAAGTTTGAGGTCACACACCTTCACAGAGCACCCAGACAGTTTTAACTTTGGTATCTGATCTGAACCATCCCATCACCCTACCTAGTATATGGAGCCAACATATCTATTGTTTCCAGGTTCTCTACAAATACAGCTAAGTAATTAAGCCCCAACACATTTTTCTAAAATTGACTTAGAAGGAAGCATTTGTTTTCAAAAAGTGAGCATACTTAGAAACAAAAATTCTTGAGCAGCTGCTTTCAATTAAAAAATTTATTAACCTTGAGGAAAAATCCACACACAAAAAGATATCCATATGTTATTGTTACCGGTTGTTGTGTTGCTTTTGTAGTGAAGTGTATCCATGAATGAAACTCACCGTTGGGTGATGAAGCTACTTAGTTCCACAACAGCTTATTATTCTCCTCTTTTGGGAGAATCAAGATAAGGGGGTAATAATATCACAGATTCCCTATAGGAACCACAGTTTGGTTACCATAGTAATTCCAAAGAAGAAAAAGAAACAAAAGGATGAGATGGTGAATTCATATTCATACACTTGCTATGAAAATAAGCTTTAACGGATATAATATTAAAGAGGGTAGTAAATAAGAATGGTGTTAAACACACACTTTTAAAATTATTTCTCTGATTAAGTCTTAGATATTATCAGTGGCACTAACATCTATCACCCAGATGTCACCTGAGGCTGTAGTTGGAGAACTTTGTTCATATATCAAATAATTTTATGAACTGAATAAATCCATAATCAAGCCACAAGAAGGTCGGCTTCTTCTCCCCACTCCCCCCACCTTTTTTAATTCCAATCAACACTGCCTGTGCTTCATGATAAATAAGATCATGAAGAGCTTTACAACATAAGTTTTTCAGGTTGCTTTATGAATTTGTAATACTGCCTTTTGGTCTTTAATTCATATTTCAATACCACTTTGATAGCTCAGACTTGTTTTCATCTTTGACTTCTCTATTTCTTTGAATGGAATCCTCTGTTTTCCTAGTTAAGAATAATTCAACCTTATGTTAAATATTTGAATTCTACCATGAAAGGAAAAGTTGAAGGAAGATAATTTTCAGGGGGTCATAAAGAAATCTCCATTGATAATCTGAACTTTAGAGAGAAATTGTTCCTCTCTTTATCTCCAATCTAACAGCTCAGTCTGAATCAATCACACAGATCCAGTGAACATTTAAATTAAAACAAATTTTAACCTGGGAAAAGTCTGGTCAGTTTTGTTATAAACAGATTTTGTAGTACATGCCCAAACAGAANAGAAATTGTTCCCCTCTTTATCTCCAATCTAACAGCTCAGTCTGAATCAATCATACAGATCCAGTGAACATTTAAATTAAAACAAATTTTAACCTGGGAAAAGTCTGGTCAGTTTTGTTATAAACAGATTTTGTACTACATGCCCAAACAGAATAAGGGAGTCAGTCACCACAAAAAATTAACATTTCAACATCCTTTTATTCCATAATAAATATCCTAAAACAGAAGTTTTAGGACAAGTAAGTTAAAGATGTCCAGTTGACTTGGAGGACACGACACACACACACACACACACACACACACACACATTTTTTTTTCACTCCTCTCCTGACACTCTCTTGAAATGACAGTAAAGACATTACAAGATAAAACTCAATAAGGGCCAGAAATATAGAGCTAGAGGTGAACAAGTAGCACTGAACTTTGCAACATTCAGAGCACGGAGAGGAGCAGTAAGTAATTTGAAATGTGAAGGAAAATGGAGATTCTGCCCACAGATGAATACAACAAAAAAAGCTAATTTATACTAGCAGAACTCTGGGCAAGTTGAAACCTAGAGACCCTAGGAAAAAAGTAATACTGTTTATGGCTTGAAATGGGGGATAATTTAAAGCCTATAAATGAAATCAATTAGCCCCACACACAACACAATCCTTTCCTCTGCCCCCCACCCGCGGCCCAGTCTTTCGCTCTGTCCCTTTCTCAACATCTGTAGGAAAAGAGACAACAGAATTCAGCACTCAATAAGGACATTTCTGAGGCAGGCACACCAAGTGAAAGAGAGTGATGAGGTATCATGCTGAAAAGAGAGGAATTAAGTGAAATGCTGAGGACTGAGTGTTGAGCCATTTCTGCTATGATTCTGCCCTTATTCTTTTATCAGTAGTCCAGTGTAGGCAGGGTTCATTTCAGGAGACACTATCATGGTAAATTCCATGTGTCAACTTGACTGGACCACAGAATGCCCAGACGAAACATTATTTATGTGTGTATCTATGAGGTCCTTTCAGATGAGATGAGCACTTAAATCAGTAGACTGAGTAAAGCAGATGGCCCTCCTCAGTGTGGGTGGGTATCATCCAATCTGTTGAATGTCTAAATAGGATAAAAATATTAGTACAAAGGAAGGAAGAACTTACTCTCTGCCTGTTCGAACTGGAACACTGCTCTCCTCCTGCACTTGGGCTAGGACTTACATGATCAGTTCCCCTGGTTCTCAGGTATTTGGGCTCAGGCTGGATTACACCGATGGCTTTCCCATGGGCCTCCAGACTTCTCAGCCTCCATCACTGCATGAGCCAATTCCTTATACTAAATCAATCCCCTCCCCCTCTCTTCCAAAGTGGGGTGTGTGAGGCTGGCAGCTCTGTGTGCGCTTACGGTGCTCGCTCCCCGCCGCCCTCTGGGAGTCCTAGCGGGGATGAAGTTGTGTCTTCCTGTTGCTAGGAGACGCGGAGGCGGCGAGGACCAGAGGCTGCGGATCCCAGCGGCCACTCAGAGCTCTGGGGAGCTGGCTAGGGCTGGGGTCGCTGATGGCGGGGCTGGAAAGNCAGGTGAAGAGTAGAGGAAAAGATCTGACCTTGAACTTGACTTGGAAATATGCTTGATACTAAACATTAACAGTTCAAATGGATCATATGGAAGCTTTCTGTTAGATCAAAGACTTGGAACATAACTGGATGACTTATCAAGAAGAATTAGGTTTTATCTATTGGCATATCTTCTATTGGCACATCTGTGCATTAAGTCATGTAAGTACAAGAAATTGAGTGGGTAGGAACAATTACAGTTTTTGAAACTCAGAAGGTATATAGAAGGGCCAGCTCTTCTGATCTGCGTGTCCTTTCTTTGAACCGTGTGCCTTCTGAGAGCCAGTGTCTGAGATAATCACAGAGGCAGGTGACATTGTTTTCCTTTGTGCTCTCTCTGTTTTAAAACTCATCCCCACAAGCGATGTGAACATTTGAGTTTTTTTAANGTGTCCTTTCTTTGAACCGTGTGCCTTCTGAGAGCCAGTGTCTGAGATAATCACAGAGGCAGGTGACATTGTTTTCCTTTGTGCTCTCTCTGTTTTAAAACTCATCCCCACAAGCGATGTGAACATTTGAGTTTTTTTAATGCCACTCCACAGTCAGCTGGTGGATTAGGCTACCTCCAGAGGTTAAAATGAGAGTGTTTCTGACCCACGCTTTTATTTCTCTCTCTTTCTACCAACATGCTTTTTTGGATAGAAAGCAATTGATAAGTTAAAGAAATAAATATAGCCATGTCTTTCCCACGTCCCTGATATTAATGCTGTTATCCAAAGACAAAATAAGTGATGGGTTCCTTCACAAGACTCTAAAGTAAAAATTCCTCTTCTGGCTGGAGATTAATGTGTCAGATCCTTCGAGTACACAGGTTATTAGAAATCGTCAGACAGCCCTTAGAAAGCAGAGCCTGAGGAGGGAAGGCTGCTTACGTATGTATCATCATTTTTACTCTTTAACACAGGCAGATCCTGTTTAGGAAGTTTCTTGGGAAAGCAAATCAAATGATGACCCTGTGGGTGTAAATTAATGTTAGTAATTAGACTTGTGAGGTTGTGGACGTTGTAAAAAAAAAAAAAAAGATCACTGCATGGAAAAGAATAAGTACAAAGATATGAGAACACATCAAAACGGAGAGAATTGAAGCTTGTACAGGTTGGTCATTTTTATTTGTTTCTAAAATATTCTGATTTGGGATATAAGTCAGTGTTGTGAGAGATTTGTTTATTCAGTGTAGATTTTATGTTACTTTTAGGGAAGGGCTGCAGACGTAGAGGTGGCAGGAAACATAACAAGGAGGTTGGATCTCTTCTGTGAATAGTTTCAAGAGTCATGTGGTTTCTCCCTGATGTCATGTGTGACCTCTGAAAGAGTGAAAAGGCCCTTTCTTGAATTTGTACTCCAAAGGAAAAAACAGGGATGGCAGATAAAGGCAGGATAGCATAAGTTTTAGATGCATAGGGAAGAACTAATGTGATGCTACGCAGTAGAAAAGACAGCCTCTGCATGGTCGTTAGCATTCATACTTCGAAACTGTGTTTCCTATCGATGCAAATTTAGAAAGGTGAGGCATACCCACTATTTTTCCAGAACAAAGGTATTAACTCCTTGCAATCCGTGAGGTTACAGATAGGGTCAGTTTGAGTTCCCCTGAGCTCTGCTGGGATTCTAGCCAAGGACTGCTGTTTCTAAATCTCCAAATGTTCTACTGGATTTCTTTTTATGTTTTCCACAGAGAATGGGAAGCATTGTACCTATTACAGATGAATTTGTTTCTAAGAAAATTGTATCCAGGTTGATGGGATTTAATAAGTACCATGCTCTCACGTTGTCAATCTGTAAATCCAGTTGATTCCAGCTCCTGTTTATCTGAAGGTCATGTTCACTTTTATCTAGTTCCAGGGGCTGCTTCCTAGGCCAACCACTGTGTTCTCTGTCTGGAATTTCACAATAGCCTCCTATGGTCTGTTTCCGCGTACACTTTGGCACTTAATAGGTCCATATAGTCAGAGCTATGATTTTGTATCTAGTCACATACAGATGTGAGAGTTGGACCATAAAGAAGGCTGCGTGCCGAAGAATTGATACTTTCAAATTGTGGTGTTGGAGAAGACTCTTGAGAGTCCCTTGGATGCCACAGAGACCAAACCAGTCAACCCTGAAGGAAATCAAGCCTGAATATTCATTAGAGAGACAGACCCTGAAGGTGAAGCTCCAGTACTTGGGTCACCTGATGCAAAGAGCCAGCTCACTGGAAAAGACGCATGCTGGGAAAGCTTGAGGGCAGGAGGAGAAGGGGCTGACAGAGGATGAGATGGTTGGATGGCATCACCGACTCAATGGACATGCATTTGAGAAACTCCAGGAGATGGTGAAAGAAGAGCTTGACATGCTGTGGTTCATGGGGTTCTCAAAGAATGGGACAAGACTTAGTGACTGAACAACTCTGCCCTCTAACTACAGCGATGATATAAAAGTAAAAATATGGTCAGATTCCCTCCTTAATACATCTTGTTAGCTTCTAATAATACACTTATAGAGACCCGAGTCCTGGGTGTGGCCAGAAGGCCCTGTTCCAGCTCGCCATGCCTGCAAGCCTTCTGCACCCCTTCACTGGATCGCTGCGGCCACACAGCCTGCCCTGTGCTCTTGGTTTCTCTCCCATCACCTTGGCACACGTCGTCCTGGTCTCCATCCAAGTGAGCTCTTAGGTATCTGTCCCTTTAGTCTTGTCTCGTGTGCCTCACTCAGATATCCTCCAGCTTACATCAGGCACCCCGTCACACCTCTTCATCATACCTTTCTGTTTCAAGGGAGCTTTTTCAGCTCGCTGCCATGTCTGCCCTGCTAATGACCTAGCAGGTGTCACCCCCAGTAGAGGACAAGCTATCGACCCTCCGTCTCTTCAGTCCTGGATGTTCCTGGCAGGTAATAGGTGCCCAGTGAGAGTTGTTGAATGAATCAGTGAGTGATGAATAGAAATATCCCCATGGACGTGACCTAGACACCAGGGGTTCACACTGGAGCCTTTCGAGCCGCTGGTGATGGAACAAGTCCTGTTCCCATGATGCTGTGTCTGAGGTATAGTCATGAGAGTTCCTGCTTCTCATCAAAAATCACTCCTAATAGAGATCTGTTGATATATTACACGCGAACCCTTTTACCTTCTGCCTCTGAAGAGTGTTTAAGGATTTCTAAATAGGCATGCAAGATAACTTATCTGCTAAAATCCAAACATAGGTACATTGACCCAGTAAAATGGCAATAGCTTTCAACAAAAGCTATTCATGTGTTAGCACATTTTTCAGCTTTTACTTTATCATGATAGTTGTGTTTTTTTTTTTTTCAATTGGGAAAAGAAAGAAAACAGACATTTGAAAATCAGCACCTGCCCCAGTGAATGTCTCCTTTAATTTCTCAGTCTTGTGGAAGGTGGTAAATTGGGAAGGGTGGCTGATTTAATGTCACAACCAGGGTCAGTTTCACTCTATATAACAACCAAGTATATTTAAACAAGTGAACATTGTGCCATAAAATCCTGATGATGAGGGAATCAAAATAAAATTAATAAAAGGAAGCTACACTAATGCAGGGTCTCCCAGATGGAGCTTGTGGTAAAGAATCTGCCTGCCAATGCAGGAGACATAAGAGACACAGGTTCCATCCCTGGGTTGGGAAGATCCCCTGGAGGAGGACATGGCAACCCACTGCAGTATTCTTGCCTGGAGAATCCCATGGACAGAGGAGCCTGGCATGCTACAGTTCACGTGGTTGCAAAAAGTTGGACATGACTGAAGCATCTTAGTGCATGCGCACACACAAGCACATGCACACACACACTCACTCACTAATGGAGGAGACTGAAACCACTGGCAATGCCACTACACTCAAGGCCACTCACCAGCAGAATATTTCATTTTCCTTGATTAAGCAAGGTTGTGACAATTTCAGACTGTTTCTCTTCTAAATCTTTTTTCCATCTGTCTCATTTAATACAAGTAATTGAGCCAAGATACCATGTTTAACCTCTGAACAGTCACATTAGAAATCTCAGGATCTTGGAATAAAATGTTTTTCTAGGATTTGCAAAAAAGAACTACTAGCCTCAATAAAAGACCTGGCCAGTGGTTTAATTCTGAACCCTGAAACCTGACAGATTGTCTGTTTATGGTAGATAAGTCACAAAACTATGGAGACGCACTATTCTGTAAAGTTCTGGAGCGAAAATTCTTTTTTCAGTTCTACATACTCACCTTCAAAACTCGATGTCCCTGTACCCTAGCCCCATACGTATGCTGGAGTGGGTTGCCATCTCCTTCTCCACCATATGTATGCACTGTATATTTATTCATGGATTCCTCTTCTACTCTACAGTGGCACTCTTAATGTTCCTTTTTCTCAGCTTCTTAAATCCTGCATACTGAACTAGCTAACTGGTTGGTATTTTAACATAATTGTTCTTCTACACTGTGTGGTTATCAACTGGAGGAAACCCTCTGTAGATTGAACTCATCAATTGTCGAGCACGTTCTGTGCAGCTATGTATGGTAGGGAAGGCCTCTGCAGAAGATAACATGCTTGAACACTGTTTACACCTCCCCAGTTACTTACTAAGGCTTGGGTCCCTGGGATAAAGAAAAGGGTAGGTGAAGAGATGCTTCCCAGATTGCAGTTGCAATGGTTCTAGCTTGTTTAACCCGGTTCCTCTCAAACTTTAGTGTGCGTCTGACTCTTTTGAAGATCTTGTTAAAACGCTTGTTCCTGGGCTTCATCACCCCTCAACCCAGTAAAGGTCCTGACTCAGTAAATACTACCTAGGGCCCGTATATGGTCATGTTTAAAAGCTTCCAGATGCTGCTGCTGCTGGTGGTCTGATGACACTTTGAGTAGAGCTGGTTTAGTTTAGCCAACAGCAGGAGCAACCGACACATAATTATCCTCTCTCCATTCTCTTTGCTACCTTTGCAATCCGTTTGTGTTAAAAAGAGGAAGACGGAGAGCTGAGAAAACTTAGGAGAACCTCCAGGTATGTAACTCACAGAGTTGTGTGCTCAAAATATGCGGGGCATGGAATTTAAAACAGTGTATTGAGTAGCGAGTTTGTCAGTGGCTCAGATGGTAAAGAATCTATCTGCCTGTCGTGCAGGAGGCCCGGGTTCGATCCCTGAGTCGGGAAGATCCCCTGGAGAAGGAAATGGCAGACCCACTTCAGTTTTCTTGCCTGGAGAATCCCCATCTACAGAGGAGCCTCGTGGCCTGTAGTCCACGGGGTCGCAAAAAAGTCAGACACAACTGAGCAATTTACAGGTTCACTTTCACTTCATTGAGTAACAATGCTATTTCCTGGTGATCTCTCAGAAACTACATTGTATATCCAGATACGGAAAGTATGTTGCCAGAATCTGAGTAGGTGGGAAAGCACAAGATATCTCTGAAGAGATTTAAAAAACAAAACAAAACATGTCGCTTAACTTTTGCAATAAGAATGCCAATCACAAACTCCTTGGTAAGGCTCAATGATGATGCTTAAAATCAGTGAAGAGTTCTTAACACACTGGAGGCCCACCCTATCCTTGAAGGGTCTTCCTTGGGTAAAGTCAGATACTTAGAATGCTCAGTTTTCTTGGGGAGAGGTTCCCTGCTGCCCATGGGTTACTAGCACCATGTTTCAGAAACGTGGATGTCCACTCCCTTGATACCCCAGAGAGCCTTTGCAAAGGCTTTCTACACCAGCTAGAGGATGCTTGTCAAACTTGGGCTAGCTGGGAAAACATTGGTATTGCTTATTGACCCAGACCTGCACCTCTGCAATTAGACTAGCACTTGCCTTTGTTTTCCCTGGGGGTGAAACAGTTGCCAAGTCTTTAACAAGCAGCCTCTAACAAGCCCCATGCAAGGAGCTATTGATTGGGCTGGAGGAAAAAGCAAGTACAATTAAGCCTCAAACTAATCATCAGAATTCAACATTGACTGAATTGTTCCAGTGATTCATTAAAAATGCTCTCCTTGGCTTGGAGTATGGGAGTTTCTGGGTTCGGTGGTGAGGGTCATCTGCAGTGTGAAAAACCATGGTTCAGCAATTTGGAATATTTTCTTATTCTCAAAGGATCGAAAATGGAATGAATAAAAATGGTAATCTCTGCAGTAGGTTTTGTAATTAGAACGGAAAAGCAGGGAGAATTTTAGTATTTAACAGCATAGCCTGTTCATTCACTGTATTTACATGAAGAAGTATGTGTATTTTCTTTTTCGTTTTTTTTTTTTGGCTTGAGAACATTGCAGAGCAACCAAAGCTGTTGCCACATGCGTTGTAGATGTCTGGATAGACTGAGTGCAACCTCGAGTTTGTACACAATTGGGTTGGAGGGGAAAAAATTAAGTTTCCATAAGTATATTTGCATTTAGCAGCAAAAACCTATTTTGAAAAATTCACACAACATCCTGATGTAATAGCAGTGTATACTACCCAGAGAATGTAATTGATATTTCATTATACATGACTCATAAGCAAACCGTGCCTTTTAAAGCAATCTCTAAAGTGACAGATGGATGGACACCCACTGCCTAGTTTTTGGCCAGTCAACCTCTATCCAAGAAGGGTACTCGCTAAATGAGCTCATGACCTTAACTTCTCTCTGCAGAGCAGGCTGGTCCACACTGCACTATATTATGTCTTCATGGAGCGGCGCAGTCTTCCCAGGCTCAAATGTGGNGTCAACCTCTATCCAAGAAGGGTACTCGCTAAATGAGCTCATGACCTTAACTTCTCTCTGCAGAGCAGGCTGGTCCACACTGCACTATATTATGTCTTCATGGAGCAGCGCAGTCTTCCCAGGCTCAAATGTGGCTGGAATTCATTTTATGATACCATCAAAACAAAAAAATATATAAATTTCTACTTAACTCTGCCTATTAAGGTTATCACACATATGGCTTGGAAACATTCTATGTAAATTATTTTGCCCTGTTGGGAAAAAGTGCCATGCTGTTAATTTTATTACTTTTCTGGCAAACGTATTAGTGTTAAGCAGTAGAATTGGCTGCATATTATAATTTAGATGTGACCACTGTGAACCCGAGATCTATACCAACTTTAGATAGAGGTAGTGTCTGAGTTCTTTTCCAAGGAAAAACTGGAGGGACAGTTTTTCCCTGTCCCTCCTAGGTCGTACTAAGCACAACCCTAGCAGTGGTTGGTTAATTGTTGCGAGAACTTAGAAGTACTTTTCACTAAGTTGGAAGGGTGATTATATGACTTTTGTAATAAATCATGGTATAAATAGCAAGTGATACAGTTTATAGGACTACTGTTATTTTCCTGACACCCCCGGGACCTATAGTAACTTCCTAAAATGGATTTTCTCATTCCAGACCAACTGAACTTTTTTAAGCTGTGAAAAATATTAATATGGGGTGGAAATGCTTCTTTGCTTTGAACTTTTAATTTTGAACTAATTTTAGGCTTCTAGAAAAGTTGCAAATATAGCACACACAGCAGTTCCTTATATCTTATCCTTCCTTGCTTTACTTAATGTCGGCATCTTATATAACCATGGGGCTTCCCTAGTGGCTGAGACTGTAAAGAATCTTCCCGCAGTGTGGGAGACCTAGGTTCAATCCCTGGGTCAGGAAGATCCCCAGAGAAGGGAATGGCTTACCCACTCCATGGACAGAGGAGCCTAGCCGGCTACAATCCCCAGGGTCACAGAGAGTCAGACACAACTGAGAGAATAGCACTTTCACTCACTTGCTATATAACCATAGTACATAATCAGGGGGAGGATATTAACATTGNCCTGTTATGAAGACTGTTAATCATGACTGAATCTATTTTCCCTTCTCACATGGCTGTCCTCCTATAAACTACATTTCATATCTTCCCTTGTGGCTAGCAGCAACCATATGAGCACATTCTCACCAATGGAATGTGAGCAGAAATGATGGATCACGGAAAACTTAAAACATCTATCTGCAAATTCTTTGCCAGTCTTCCAATCAAAAGATGAAATCTAGGTCCCCTGCTTAAAGGCACCCTTCCAACCAAAAAAAAACAAAAACAAAAACAAAAAAAACGCAGCACAAGTGACCATGGGTGACGCCTAGGCTACATTAGAAAAACCCATGTGACTCCTGCCTGTTTCTCTTGGAAGCTTCAGCTATCATGCAAGAACTCCCACCACCCTGCAGCCTCCATACAGAGAGAATATGCAGACACAACCACACAGAGAAAGATATGTGAACAGAGAGTCCCCATCATTCCAGCCTCAGCTGTATGAGTCTTCTCAGTCCAGGTACCAGAAAAGTGGATAAAGAAGCCTTTCCGATGAGCCACCCTCTGCCCTTATCCAAATACAAGGGAGAACACCCAGCTGCACCCACCCACCTCCAGATGCAAAAGCCAAATTGAAAATGGTCTTCAATTGCTTGAAACCACTTTCAGAGTGGCTGTTAGAACTGGAACGTGTATGGAACTTCTATGTCATTTGTTGAAATGTCCTTTTTTAGATTTTAGCTCTGTGTTCTTTTCATCACCAAAATATGGAAATATCTGTGATCCAGCTTGAATGGGCAAAGAAGGATAATGTCCTTCAACAGGACAGAAGAAAGCTTTGTGGTTGAATGAACATATGGAGCAGAACCACCAGACAACCTGGCCCACAATGAAATCTTCTCATGAGTGAGACAGGAGCTGCTGATTTTTTTAAGCCATATATTTGGGATCATCGTTGTTACAGCAGCTTAGCCTTCACTTTAAATAACACCCATAATAAGCCCTGAAGAAAAGACCTTCTGGTACTAATGGATATAAATTTTGAGAAACCCATCTTCCAATAAAAAAGCCAGCTCACGACTTAGAAGAGTCTGATAGTGAAGCCCAAACATCTGAGTCAGGTACATAGAATGTCAAGCAGCTTTTAATGTCTCACTCTCAATAATCAAAAACACTAAAGAGACAGCCAATAATCAATAGACCTTAAAAGAAAGCTCCCTACAGCAGAAGCTATGATCAAACAAATAAATTAATAAAAAGAAGAAAATAGATTTAGAGGAAGCATAAATGGTACAGAGCATAAAAAGGAAACAGTTAAATGATTATTAACATCCTCTAAATGAAAGCACACTGCATCTGTGAAGAAAATTCAATTTTACAAAGTACAGAACAGGGACTTTCCTGGTGGTCCAGTGGGTAAGACTTTGCCTTCCAGTGTAGGGGGTATGGGTTCAATCCTTGGTTGGGAGCTAAGATCCCACATACCCCACTGCCAAACAGATCAAAATATAAACAGCAGAAGCAACATTGTAAAAAATTCAATAAAGGCTTTAAAAATGGTCCACATCAAAGAAATCTTTAAAAAAATTTTTTTAAGTATAAAACTCACTGAAATAAAAAATATTCCAAGGAAGGTTTGAAAGATGAAACAGAATAAATATTTTACAAATTACAATAAAAATGCAAGCAAAATAAAAAACAAGGGAAAACTGAAGATCAATTAGAAAGGTAAAACACTTATCTAAGGTGTTTCAGAAGGAAGAGAGACAACACAAAATAAATCTCAGAACTGCAAAGCATGAGCATACTGGCAAAATATTCTCCTAATTGCCAATAAAATAAAGGTGAAAGGACTGACTCCAAAGTACATAATTAAGAAATTTCAGAATTTTGTGGATAAAAAGAAGATTCAGAAAGGGGAAAAGAACAAACACATAACATACGGAGATGAGATCAGAATGACATAAACTTTCCTAGCAACAACACAGGAGAAGGCAATGGCACCCCACTCCAGTGTTCTTGCCTCGAGAATCCCAGGGACAGCAGAGCCTGGTGGGCTGCCACCTACGGGGTCGCACAGCGTTGGACACAACTGAAGCAACTTAGCAGCAGCAGCAGCAACAACCCAGGGGGCTGGAATACAGTAGAGCAAAACCTTAAAAATTCTGGGGGAAAAGTACTTTTCAACCTTGAACTCTACACCCAAGCTATGAGTCAAGTATATGACAAGCAGAGACCCTTTCAGACATGAAAAATTACTTCTTCCAGTGTATCCTATTTTAGCAGTTCTAGAAAATAAAGCAACAAAAGCAGAGAAACACAAAACCAGGAAAACAAGGAGTTCAGAATGAGAAACTGCAGCAGTCCACACTGAATGGAGGACACGAGGCTGTGGAAATATCTCCCAAAGAAAAAATATAACAGAGTGTTTAGAACTGTGCTGAAATTTCAAAAACTAATAACGAGCATGTCAACTGGAGCATCGGGGGAAAGCCGCAGTAAACTCGAAGGCAAAGCAAAGAAAAGATGAGGTAATTTTTAATTTCTATATAAAACAAAAAGTTGAAAGGAGGCTGTAGTACACTGCTTGGCTCAGCAGAGAACGGTATCTATGTAGAAATAATAATACAGTCACTGTTCATTGATATAAGTATTCTAACTGCTTTCATGGGAGGCAGTAAGTAGGGAAAGAGGTAGGTAGATGAGAGCAAAAATCTCAACTAACATAAGAGAAAATCAATTGCAAATATTCAACATATAAATCAAAGAACATCAATAATGAGTACATTACTTAGAAATCTGGAGGTAAGCAAAAAGTCGAAACTAGCTGCCTCTGAGGAAATTAAATAGAAGACAACATGCAACTGTAATATCTCAACATAAGAATTACAGAAGTAAATTTCTTACTCTGTGTACCTATTTTCTTTTTATAACAGTTGTGTTCATTGCCTTTTCCAGAGATGATAAAAAAATGGTACTGGAACCAAGGATGATTAATTTTCATATTTACTGATTTAAAAGTTTGCCTTTGGGTTTTATCATTTCATATCCTTTCTTCAGTATATAGTTCAGCTTCTACAACAACAAGGATCTTATGTTCTATTTCTTTGGTCTCTTTACTCTTTACTTCTCACCTTCCATAAGTACACACACACACACAGAGTGGTCCTCAGTCTACAAGTACTTAATGTGCTAGGGATAGTTTGTGCAACAGGTATTCATGTTCTAGGTACTGAGAATGTATCAGTGAATAAAATCGATAACATCTCTTTCCTCAGGGAGCCTCTATTTAATACTATTTAGAAAAAATCAGTGATTTAGTTCAAATTATTCAGGTAATATAGACTTTTTCTGGCTTACTGAGAGCATTATAAAATTAGTGCTTACGGTCCTCAAGTAAAAATGGTTAGACATGAATCCCATTCCATGTAAGTCTACGTTTTTTTTGATATCACAGAAATAACACCACTGAGAACTTATCACACATATGGTTCTAAGACAAATTAATATCAATAGATGTAACCAAATGATTCCAATTTAATCAAATTCTCAGAAGAAATATTTCACAAAATTCTAGCACATATTAAAAAAAATCAGGTTTCTCCTAAGAAAGTTGTACTGTCTCTAAGATTCCTAAACTTAAATATATGCAAATATATATAATACCATTTTTCCTTAAAGTCCTTTCAACATTGAAAACATTATTATGTAATCTGCAATTAAATATTAATCTAAGATCCTTTTTTCTTACCCAACATCATTTTCATAATCTTTTTTCTTCCAAAAAGATTAATTTTGACTTATTAGTTTCTAGAACACAGGTCATTTTTTTCACCCTTTTTATTCACTGGGAACGAGCTACTGAAATTAAACTTTCTAGGAGTCTCATATATAAAGTTTTAGAGCTAAAAAGTCAGACAGCTTACTTGTGATCATTTACTAATAAAGTACATATAGCTGTCAGATTGATCTCACCTCTTTTTGAGTCTAAAGGTAAAAACTATACAAAATTGTATAACATAAAAGCAAGAATAAATATTTCAAACATCAAATACTATATAGCAATGATAAAAATAACAGCTAACATTTATGAGCAGCTACTATACACTAGGTTTTTCAATACATTTGTTTTATTGTAATTTTCAAAACAGTTCTCTGAAGTATGTACAGCCCTCATTTTGATAGATAAATAGGGCTCAGAGAAATCAAAGAACTTTCTCCACTCTAGATCCTTGGGACTTGAATGGGAGTCTGCCTGTGTACAAACTATACAAGGTACACTTTGCCTAGTATACTGAGTGATCTCTGAAGATGACTTAAGATCATTAGAATAACCTCGCACAAAGAAACAAAAATACAGATTTTTTTTCTTTCATACCTCATTATTCATAGCAAATAGTTTCCCAGTCTTTTTTAAATACTTGTAAAATGTAATTTGGAATAGTGAAAATGTTCTGGAACTAGATAGTAGCAATATTTCCAACACACCATGAATATACTAAATGTCACTGAATTGCACACTTTAAAATGGTTAAAATGGTAAAGTTTATGTTATGTATTTTACCACTGTAATTTTTTTTAAGGCATTTGGCCCCAAAGAAGTATGTTAGAAACTTACCCTTTACCTACACAGGATTACAGATTTCAAGGCTGCCTCTATATTTCTAACACTGTACATTTAAATTTGACCTCACTGATATGGACTTCCAAACATCTGGTTCTAGGAGAGACCTGCCTCCTGAATTGAGACCCAACTTCCTGATCAACATATCCATGTGAGTTTCCAACAGACTTATAAATCGAACCTGTCCTATGCCAAGCTCCTCATATTCCCCCACGCAGGCTCCTTCCCAGTCAGCCAAGGTTAAATGATGGGAACTCCACTCTCTGAGCTGCTCAGGGCAAAGCTTCAGGACACTGCCCTTGTATCTCTTTCCCTCCTCCTCCCTACATCAGTAAATCATGATGGTTTTACCTTAAAACACTGTTTCTCAACCTGGGCACTATTGGCAAATGGGGGAGGGATAATTCTTTGTTGTGGGGGTCTGTCTTGTGCATTTTAGAATATTTAGTAACATCCATGGCTTCTACTTTGATGTTGGTAGCACACCCCAGTTGTGACAACCAGTTGTAACAATACTAAATGTCCTCTGCTGGGCAAAAGTTTCCCTGATTGAAGACCGGACCTTATATGTAGCCAAAACTCAACCTGTTCTTACCATCTTCACTGACATGACCATGGTTCAAGCTATTATCATCAACAGTCCTTATTTCCCTGATGTTCAAGCTGGTTTTAGAAAAGGCAGAGGAACCAGAGATCAAATTGCCAACATCTGCTGGNCTGCTCCAGAAGAGCTGGACTCTTCTCTGGTCCTCAAACAAGTCACACCCACATCTGTCTCAGGGCCTTTTGACCTTGTGGTTCTCTTCCTGCGGAATATTCATCCTGATATTCCCATGGCTGGCTCTCTCACTTCCTTCAGGTCTTTACTCAAATTCCCTTCCTCAGTGGGGGAGCCCCTAGCCTATCCATTTCAAATGTCACTCTCTCACCTATCACTTATGTGTGGACTGTAAAAATTGATATAAATGAACTTATTTACCAAACAGAAACAAACTTACCCACATAGAAAACAAACTTATGGCTACCAAAAGGGAAAGGTGTGGAGGAGGGACAAATTAAGAACTTGGGAGTAAGAGATACACACCACTAGGTGGCTCAGACGGTAAAACGTCTGTCTGCAATGCTGGAGACCCAGGTTCGATCCCTGGGTCGAGAAGATCCCCTGGAAAAGGAAATGGTAACCCAGTCCAGTACTCTTGCCTGGAAAATGCCATGGACAGAGAAGCCTCGTAGGCTACAGTCCATGGGGTTGCAAAGAGTCGGACACGACTGAGTGACTTCACAATACGTAAAACAGATAAACAATAAGAATCCTCTGTATAGCACAGGGACTGCTACTCAATATTTTGTAATACTTATATGGAAAAAGAATATACATATAACTGAATCACTTTGATGAACACCTGAAACTTAACACAATATTGCAAATCAAATATATTCTAATAAAAAATAAATTTTAAAAACTACAAAAAAATAGTCCTCTCTCATCTATCATTGCACATCCCTCCTCCATTCCTTACCTTTCCTTCTAAGCCCTCATCCCCAACCAATACACTCTCCAGTTAACTTCTGGACTGTGTTTATTAATCTGTTCATGAGGATCAAGGATTTGTCTCTTTTATTCTCAACTTATTTCTAAGAACACCTGGCACATAGTGAGGTCTCATCAAGGATGAGAAGAATTAAGCAACCTCTCAGAACCAGTACTGAGGAACTTTTAAAGAGATCACTAGTCATCATAGCTTCAGAGACTATAATCTGCTCATCTCTAGGAAGCAAGCAGACAGCAATAGTATATGCTTACCTAAAACAACAAACAGCATCACTCCTTATCTGATATTTTTGCTGACATGATCCTTCTTTCTTGGCTGACAGAAGCCAAACACTAAATATAGATCAATGGATCTCATCACAATGATGACAGGCATTCAATAGCCTTGCTGGATCAATGACCCCACAGCCTGTACCTCACCAGATTCTCTCTTAGTAGAGAAAACATAGCAACATAATATATCACTCACTTATTATTCATCAATCCATTGTTTTTCCACAGCCAATACACACTTAGAAATGCCTCTAATTTGGCTGAGGTTGACTAACACTTAATCTATGGATTCAGGAAAAACAGTAGATACAAGCAAAGAGCTTAAACGACTGGCACTACAATCTAAATAGGGAGAATGGTTTCTAGGTTTCTAAAATAAGGCATATTTATCTGGGTCTCCATGGAAATCTGTTCAAATTCCAGATTATACTGGACCTGAGTTTTGGAGTTTGATAATATACTCCAAAAATGCAGCTAATTTCAACTGCAATTGAGTTTTTAATTCAAATAAAATACAATAAATCACACATAAGTAGGTACAGAGTCTAAGCCGGCTAACTTGCTTCAGTCATGTCTGACTTTTTGCAACCCTATGGACTGTAGCTTTCCAGGCTCCTCTGTCCGCAGAATTCTCCAGGCAAGAATACTGGAGTGAGTAGCCATGCCCTCCTCCAGGGGATCTTCCTGACCCAGGGATTGAATCAGTCTCTGGCACCTCCTGCATTGGGAGGCAGGTTCTTCACCACCAGCAGCACCTGGGAAAGCCCTGAGGTTATCTTTCAAGGTGATGACCCAGAATTGCTCTAGGGCATATGACTTCTCAAACTGATTTATCTCTTACCTTTAAAAGGATAGTGCATTCATGTCAGTACTATTCATAATAACAAAAAACTAAAAGCTGGTGAAATGGCCATGCAATAGAGGAAGAATAGATAAGCAAATGGAGCACTGATTAAATAAATTCATAAAACTGCAAAAGGAAACTATGCAACCAATAAAAGATGAAATTGACCCATGTGCACTAGTATGTAATATTCACCAAGTCATCATTACATGCTGAAAGCAACATGCAGAGTAAGATACCGCCAAGTATGATTCTGATCGTATGAAGTACTGTTTGTATGTACATGCTGTTGCTGTTGTTTAATCACTAAACTGTGTCCGACTCTTTTGCAACGCTATGGACGGTAGCCTGCCAGGCTCCACTGACCATGGAATTTCCCAGGCTCTAAGAATACTGGAATGGGTTGCCATTTCCTTCTCAAGGGATCTTCCTGACCCAGGAACCAACCAGCATTTCCTGCATTGGCAGTAGAATTCTTTACCACTGAGCCACCATAAAAGCTCATATGTACACATAGCTATGTACAAATCAGAAATTTTCAGATCCACATTCTCTACAATTCCACACTCAGCTTCCCATCCAGAAGGCAGAACCATAACTAGTAATAATAATAAAACATATGTGTGTGTATTTTGTGTGATTTATATACACAATTATGCATAGAGAGGTACTTCCTTACATGTGCAAGGGATATTTCTGAAGGATATATAAGAAATTGGAATACACAGCCTAGACTTTGGTTTTTAATTTTATATCTCTGAGATCTTTTTTACTTTTAAAATGACTGATCACATACAAGGAATAAATTCATAATTTATAAATGAAACCATACAGGAAAACATACATTATTACCTTTTTGATGGCACATAAATGAGAGAAAGAAGTAATGAATATCAGGGAAAATGAGAGTGATGACATGGATATTCATTTTGAACAGTACAAAGCATCTGATGGGAAGGATTCTCACTTCTACAACAAATGTGACAGTTACCACAGTGTCCTTCACTGTAGAGTGGGTCTGTGCCATTTTGTTCCATTGACCTACTTTTAGAAAAACAGACCTATTTTTAAAATTTGCTTCAAAATAAATCCATTTTCTTAATGCATCCCATTCACATTTCAGATTTTCTACTTTCCATCTTAATTGCACTTTTGGGGGGACTTTAGACCAGAGTACAGTCATATAAATGTACTTATTTAGATTTGATAAAATGTGTAGTCTTTTCTGACTAAAATAAAATAGTCCCTTTGCAAAAATGTAATCTTGACTTTTAGAACTATTTCCAAAGCTTTCTAAAACTACTGTGAGGTAAAAAATGAAAATCACTAATGTGGTATTAGAGTCCACAATTAAATTAATTTATAAGGGCTTTAATGCAATTAAATTTCCTTCAGACTGTATCTCTAATGGTGTTGGGGTTTTACTTAATTTACTTTAAAGCATAATTCACTTTCATTTTTGCAAAGCCATTTAAATATTACAAATATCACTTTTATATATATTTCCATGGTGACATAATATGTTTGCAGTCTATTTAATTTACAGATGATGAGCCTAAAATGAAAATTATCCAAGGACCATAGATCTTCTATGACATCACAGTTTCCAATTCTAAGATATTAGGTGTATAAATTATCTGTATTTGCTAGAATGGACTCTTGAAACAGTAATAGTATTTTAAATGATCTGATTGTGAAACTTGAAGAAAATTAAAATCTACAACAAAGAAAAAACATCAGTGATACAAAGAGCCAAGATGTTTGGGTTTATAATTTAAGTCGATAAAGTATTAGCCTTTAAAATTAAACAGTGCTCTTCCACAGTCACATTAAGGAAATATTTAGAGAAGAACATAATTTATATGCAAGTCTCCAAACCTCAACTTATTCATATACTCATGTACAAGGTAGCTAAGGATCTCAAAATACATTAAGGCCACTGTATAATCACAACTAATGGGCCAAGCTGTTGGGATAATTTTTCATGCTTCAAAATGTATATATATAGAATGTATGCTAGAAAATGTACAATAATAAAGACCTAGCTAGTTTATACAGCAAAACAAAGAGACACGCATTAATATTTCAAATCATTTTGAGGATATCGACTAAATTCAGATGCCATTTTCACTACAAATNAAATGTATATATATATAGAATGTATGCTAGAAAATGTACAATAATAAAGACCTAGCTAGTTTATACAGCAAAAGAAAGAGACACACATTAATATTTCAAAGCATTTTGAGGATATCGACTAAATTCAGATGCCATTTTCACTACAAATGTGTTGCACAGTGGTGATATACTGACAGAGAAGCAGACGTAACTATGGCGATCATAACTTTAATTGACAACAACATGGAAATTCACAAGGATAACAAGCATCACGGTTGGAGGTGACAATTATACAGGAATAAGAATCAAATGTATTATAAAGAAGAACCTATTTTTTTTCCTCTTTTGAGATTTCCCACTTCTCCATGAGTAAGAAGGACATGAATGGAAAGAATATTCTTCTCATTAATGAAAATGGGACAAAGGAACATCTAGGACATGCCTACCTGGTTTCCAGATGAACTGATTATCCTTTTTGCCTTCCAAATGAGCCGCATGGGACAGCAAGAGAGAAAGTAACAGAAATAGCTTCCTCATGCTCCTCCATACCCAGCCAGTGACAGCCAGATTACACTTTGGAAACATTCTTAGAATTCAGCCTCTTGACTTTCCTATTCCTAAAAGAAAAAAAAAGAACATCATGTAAGTTTCTTCTGTAAAGAAATTATAAAAACTCACTTCAACCACTAGAACTTTTAGCAAAATGGCATTATAAATGTTCAAGATCATAAAGAGAGTATATAGAATATTGTTAATAATATTTTAAGGTCAGAGGTGAATTATTCCATGTTTTCAATCCTGACCCATGGGAGGCGAGTTCTTTACCACTAGTGCCACCTGGGAAGCCCTTATGCATGGAAGGTGCTATCAGTTCTAAGAACTCTGTGTGTGAGTGCACTGTCCACAGTCCCCCAGTTTATCTTTGTTTTTAAGAGCAGGGTTGGCAGATACCTAGTATACTCCCTCCTACTCAATCAAACTCCTTGAGGATCCCATGATTTGGAGAGAAAGATCAGCATACACAGCAAAGTCCAAAATAGGGCAATGAATGCTCTAACAGTGGTATTAAGAAAGTGAGAGGGAACGATTTAGAAAAAGGCAATTAGTTCCTCTGTGATGAGGGGAAAAAAAAATAGGGAAATCTCACACAAGGTAACATTTGAGATAAGCCAGAGGAAAAGGGCTTGAATGTGTCAGGAAGGCATTTCAGGCTGACTGAGAGAACTAGGTGCTGAAATGTATTTGAGAACAGGGAGTGGGCCAGTGGCTACAATGAAAGACACAAAGGGGAGAGTGGAATGGACAGAGATGAGATTTTGCATGTAGGTTGGAGAGCAAATTATAAAGAGCCTTGCATGTCTTATGAAGGTTTTGGGGTCCATTCTGTAAATAACAATAAGAATCACAGGAAAGCTAATGAATTGTGAATAACTGACATCAGTAAACAAAATGAATCACAAAGAAATTGAGGCCAGTTAGGAAACTAGATAAATATTCCAGACAAGTGCTGGTAAATGAAAGGATCAGAAGAAATTTCAAAAGTTAGTTTACAGGCTAGGTGTGATGGATTTGATTACCAACTGGTTGGGATGTATGAGAGATATAAGATAGAAAAGACAAATTCCAGAGCTGACGGGACCCCTCGACCAAAAAGGAAAAACAGGAAGAAGGGCAGATTTTCAAAAGAAGATTAAGACAATTTCCTTAAGAGAATACCAAATCTGTTGTGCCTGCAGGACACAATCCTGCAGGTGGTTTCCCAAAAGATATAAGAAGATTCTACACTGAGTTAAAGAGATCTAGGATGAACATGAAAGTTAGTCGATTAGTTGTGTCTGACTCTTTGTGATCCCATGATTGCCAGGCTCCTCTGTCCATGTGATTTCCCAGGCAAGAATACTGGAGTGGGTTGCTATTTCCATCTCCAGGGGATCTTCCTGACCTGCCGCAATACATGATGTTAGAAAAATATACTGATAGGTAAAAGGCAGAAAAAGGATATGTTAGAAAAATGTTACATATGTTAGAAAAATACATTGATAGATAAAAGGTGATAAAAGGATAAAACAGTAAGAAAGACTGTCATGGATAGAAGTTATTGCCCATAAACATTTACCAAAGAATTGCTGAAAGTGGGGAGTAAGTCTGACTGTGAATTTCCTAGATGATTTTAAAAAAAAGACAAAAAGCTACAGCCCTCATATACAGAGGAGTAAAGTATATGTTCTTTTCATATTGTTTTAGGAGAAGCCATTACCCTGCTCCCAAGCAGTGGTGGAATCAACCCCGAGAGTTCTCATCAACACAGATGCCACGCTGAGTCATGCACTCAACGCATCCCTTCATCAAAAAACAGACAACAGCAATCTGTAGTCAGTGGGGTCTCGGGCTTTTGTAGAACACTCCAAGGGTACAGTGGCAAAGTACAAATCAGTGAAAATGATGCTGCAAGGAGTCAAGCAACGAAGTTCAAGTACACAGCTCTCTGATGACTTGACTTGATCCAGGGATGAAGAGAATACTTGGATAAGCAACCAAAAGCTTCTCTTCTGTTTCTGCATTGCATGCCAATATCGAAGGAGTGGAGTGCTGCTGCTAAAACGAAACAGAGCTCCCCTGCTTGACTGTTCCCAGGAGTGGCCTATTAGACTATCCCATGGAACCTGTGAGGCACTGCTGGACACACTTTATAAACCTCTGGATGAGACACACGCTGTACCCCTACTTGAGACACTTCTGTGCACATATACATATATACACTTTCGATGATGGGTATTTCAGGTTGTTAATGGCAAAACCACGTGCTTAACAAGCAAAACAACAAGGAAAGGTTTGGGAATTTTATTATGATAGTTTAAAGTCTGCACACATACACACACATGCAAGTAGTCAATTCATTCTTCATAATATAGATTTGCTACAAAAACTTTGGTGTGCATATTTTTTGGAAGGTACCATTGCCATTAATTTTTTAGAAGGTACCAATGCCTTCATGGGAAGGCAGCTGAAAAATACCTAAATACTGCCCCCATAATACAACATGGGTAGACCTAGAGCAGACAGAAAAAGACAAATATCATATGATGTCTCTTATATGTGGAATCTAAAAAAGAATAATACAAATGAACTTATATACAAAACAGAAGTAGAATCACAGAGAGGGAAAACAAACTTGATTATTAAAAAAGAAAAGGGGAAGGTATAAATTAGGAATTTGGGATTAAAATATACAGACTGCTATACAGAAAAAAGGTAACTAACAAGGACCTACTGTATAACATACACTCAATAGCTTTTAATAATCTATAGTGAAAAAGAATCTAAAAAAGAATGCATATATAATGTATAACTGAATCACTTTGCTATACACCTGAAAATAACACAAAATTGTAAATTAACTATTTTCAATGAAAAAAAAATTTTAAGACAAGACAACTTCCTAGTGAATCCTATGAATCAAATTAGCCTAAAAAAAATACCCCTGGGAAAGCAAATGAATTGGCTCTCTGTATAATGATGGATTTAAGTCATTGTAATGTTAGAGAACTTTTGATAAAAAGGATGATTCGTGTTTTAGGGCAGTTAATCATATGCTATTATTATTACTATTAATATACTAATTAACCAGCAGGACCAGCTCTCTACTGAGACCACTTCTTTGTGATAGGAAATCATCAGGGTATAGGTGATGACTTTGTTCCTTCTCATTGTGAGAGAGACTTTCAGCATATCTAAGAGCATATTCATGTCATTACAAGGTAAGCCAAAGAGATAGAGGACCAAAAGCATGTTTGTTCAACTCTAAATGGCCATAAGTGAGAAGCCAAAAAAAGATTTAAAAGAATTTGGAGTTCTAGTGAAACTGCATGTAAGTGTAACCTGGATTGATTAGCCAATAATTTATGTATAAATAAATGTATATATAAATATTTTGAATTTTGCATCAATCTTTGTTTTTTCATTGCAAGACCTAAACAGAGTTGCTGTAAGACTATATGATGTAGGCTTCCTCACTGGCACAGAGCTCTGTACTAACTCTGCAAAGGGACCCACTAGCTTTAAGGGTCCTTTTGTGTTCTCCTAAGCTGCCAGTGGAAAATCCCTGAAGAAAATAGCTTACAGACTCTTGTCCTCACCATTATCTCCTGGCTATCATGGATTAATAAGGATTATGACAGTAAAGACATAGAGAAGAGACTTGTGTTTTTCAAGGGGAGGGAGCCTGGGACTTTGGGACTAGCAGATGCAAACTATTATATAGAGGAAGGATAAACAAGGTCCTACTGTATAGCATAGGAAACTATATTCAATGTCCTGTGATAAACCATATAAAGAACTATATATGTGTGTGTGTGTCTATGTGTATATCTGACTCACTTTGCTGTACAGCAGAAATTAACACAATATTGTAAATCAACTATGCTACTACTGCTAAGTTGCTTCAGTTGTGTCCAACCCTGTGCGACCCCATAGATAGCTTCCTACCAGGCTCCCCCGTCCCTGGGATTCTCCAGGCAAGAACACTGGAGTGGGTTGCCATTTCCTTCTCCAATGCATGAAAGTGAAAAGTCAAAGTGAAGTCACTCAGTCGTGTCCAACTCTTAGCGACCTCATGGACTGCAGCCTACGAGGCTCCTCCGTCCATGGGATTTTCCAGGCAAGAGTTCTGGAGTGGGGTGCCATTGCCTTCTCCAAAAATCAACTATACTTCAATAAAATTAATTTTTTAAAAAAAGGATAGTGACAGTAGCAACCTACAACTAAACTTGATTTTTAAAAAAATGAAATGGAGATCTTAGAGAATGCACCAAAGCATCTCAGTTCAGGAGGCCACAGTAATTTTACTCCTAAAAACATCCACACATTTTTAGCATCTGTACTAGCTAAAACCCTATACCTCGTTACCTCTCTTTTTCCAAGAAACTTGAGAACCGAGGATGGGAAATTAGGTTTGAAGAAGTCTCTACCATTCACCATGCTTTATATCCACTAGTAAATGGAGAATCTCTGCTGAGTTGATGGAGCGTGCAGGATGGAGTTTGAACACAGGTTTGTCTTACTCAACTAAACTATGCTGCCTCTACTCCCTCTAAAGACCTGAAACTGACTAAATTATTCCTGGGAAGACACTAGGAGTCATACTTGTATCCGTGACTTTAAAAGCCACATAAGAGTTCAGAATGAACACAATGAGAGGAAACAAGAAACAACTAGAGCTGCCACTTCTCTGTTTGTAAAACACAACTGGAAAAATGCTGTAACTACCATGAAAAAATATATTATTCAGGAAGCATGTGCTACTCACAACGGCATGAATAATTTATATCAGGAAGGTCGTTGAGTCTCCAAATCGACTTATTTACTATATATCTTAGCATCCAAAATGTATTTGCAAGGTTAGCTCTAAACTGAATACTAAGAGAAATTAAAAAAATAGTTTCTCCTTTTAGCCTCAGTTTTCTAATCATTTAAAGGCCATTCAAACTATGAAAAATGTGCTTTACACTTCATATGCATTTCATTTTCCTTTAAATGTATTCTTATCATTGAAGTCCTTGAATATTTAAAAAGGTAAAAAACTTATAAAATAAAAACTGTTGCAATTTGCTTACAGCCTGACGGAACAGCAAAGAGGAGAAATGCAAACCTGAGTGTGCACATCCCCATAGCGCCATCTCATGGCAACTCTGCAGAGAAGATGCCTGAGTAGCAGCGGCTAGAGGGGAGGATGCCCACACTTCAGATCAACTCTGTTGACCAGGACGGGAACTCCAACCAGTTGCCAAGGGCAAGTGATTGTTAACTAAACACTGGAAAAGAAACCAGAGAAGCATTTCCTTTTTCTCAGCCATTTGCCTAATTTCTGATTGCAGTATTGTGCACTGCATTCCATCCCGCATAATCTGTCAATATACAAAATACTGACCTAAGCACTTCACTGAACTCTCACTATAGCCCTATGAAATAGATATTCATGTTATCCCTGTTTTAGAGATAAGGAAACTGAGGCACGGAGAGGTAAGTGACAAGCCCCAGGTCACAAAGGTAGTAAGTTGTTTGCGATTAATCTCAGTGACCCTCCTCTGAAACTAGCACTGTGACCCAATGCCAACATAAGTCATTTTTCATAGCCTTAAAAATGTAGATCCTTTCTAACCCTGTGTAGGGTCTCTCAGCAGTGTGTACAAGGCAATTAACATATCATTTCTCTTCACCCTCACATTATACTATGAGCAACTATTCCTATTTTTCAGATGTAAAAGAGACCGATTATTGAGGATGTTAAATAATTATCCTAAGGTCACCTCAGCTAGAAAACATCAAAGCTGAATTACAAAATGGCCCTGACTCCACAGCCCATATCTGTTTATAGCATCACACGTGGTGACTCTGGCAGGTCACCATGATGAAGGCCATCATCTCACTGTCCTAAGGGGTAAGGATGGAATCAAATGATGGAGGGAAGATTCCCAGATGAGCACCTGCCAGGCATCTGCCAAAAAGTGAGCACTCCCTAACAGGGTATCATTGTTCTTATTACCATGAGTGCCTGCATACTCACTCAGTCATGTCTGCATTTTTGCAACACTTTGGACTGTAGCCCACCAGGCTCCTCTGTCTGTGAGATTTTTTAAGCAAGCATACTGGAGTGGGTTGCCATTTCCACCTCCAGGGTATCTTCCCTACCCAGGGTTTGAACTCAAGTCTCCTGTGTTTCCTGCACTGCAGGCAGGTTCTTTACCTGCTGAGCCATCGGGGAGGCTATTATCATGATTCTCTCAAAATTCAGAAGAGCTCTGATTCTGTGGGACTTCCCTGGTGATCCAGTGACTGGGACTCTGCACTCCCAATGCAAGGGGCCAGAGTTCAATCCCTGAACAGGGAACTAGATCCCACACGCCTCAACTAAAGATGCCAAATCCTGCAACAAAGACTGAAGATCCCACATGCTGCAACTAAGACCCAGCACAGCCAAATAAATAAAATAATACTTAAATAAAAGAGAAAAAAAAAAAAAAAAAACTCTGACTCAAGGAAAATTCCAGGGAGGTTTGAATGTTATCCTGCCCTGCAGCAAAGGACTGGGCGATGATATTTTCAACCTCCCCATCTGTGACTTTGTGCCTTATTTCTGAAGAGCTAAAAGCACTCTATACCAAAGTGAAAAGTGAAAGTGAAATCGCTCAGTTGTGTCCGACTCTTTGCGACCCCATGGACTATAGCCTATCAGGCTCTTCCGTCCATAGGATTTTCCAGGCAAGAGTGCTAAGAGCCCCATTAAAGACTCACACAGACACTGTGAAGGAGAAAACAGGTATTATCAACTCTCTTCTATGAGAGGGTAACCTTTAGCCTCACAATCACAAGATGTTTAATAACTTCCTTAAGTCTTTTAACCACCAGCCTCTTCCTCCACGAACCTCACTGCATAATCCTAAATTATATCAAATACAAGCATGGGGGACCTGTAGGCATATCACAAAAAATATCCAATCATGTGGTTTTTGGTTTACAGTATGACTCAAAGTCACAGGTTTGCATCACATAATAAATTCTGAAAATTTTACACAAAATACACACAAATGCTTTACACGTCTTCAAACAAACTTTTGCCACAGGACATACTACTGATAGAAGTCAATTTGCCAAAACCAACTTGGTAGCTGTGGCAGATGGTGCTATTTTTACCCTGTCTTCCAGAATTACAACTTTTAAATAATGTCCACCAGCCCTGTCTGAAAGCAAATCACATTTGCAGACTTCCTTGTAGCAAAGGTGGCCACATGACACAGTTCTGGCCAATGATCTACAAATGTCAAGGAGAGGAGGCGATTTTTCTTTAAAAAAAAAAAATATATATATATATATATATATATATATATATATAACCCCCCAAAAGTGTGGGGGGGAAATGTGGTTCTTTGCCATTGGCCCCTTTTCCCATGATCCCTGCCTGGAACACAGACAGTAATGTCTGGAGGTGCCAGAGGTATCAAAAACCATGGGATGAACACCACCCACTAAGACAGATGGAGTGGGAAGCAGACAAAGCCTGAGACTCTAAAGGAACTACTTCTGGACTCTCTGATCTGTCCTAGATTGTCAGTTTCTAAACTTTCTGATTTGTGTGAAAAACAGAATCCTTTGTTCCAAGCCACATTTTTATGTGTTTTCTGTTACAGGAGCTGAAAGCAACTCTAACACCTATGGCACCCAGGTCCCTGGATTCATGGTGTCTATTTATAGACAGACCTATTTGCATGTGTGTTTCTGTCTCTGCGACTTCTACAGATAGAAACAACTTCTCTCATGATTCAAGCAACATACCTAACTTCTCTGGAAACTTGGACAAGTATGTCCCCATTTCTAAGAAGGCGAGGTTGGTTTATTCCCTGTCCTGGCTTTTTTAGGTAATATGTGCATCATCCAAAGAAGAGCAGCCAGATCTGTCATTATTTTTCATGAGTGTCATCACAGTGAAAAAAGGGGCACGTCCTCTATGATGAACTATATGTAAGAGAGAACGGTAGTAATTATCCTAGCAAGCTGCCTCGGATTCCCTGATAAGAACAATCCACCCATAGAGACAGAGTCTAAAATAAGAACATATTTCTGGAGCAACCTTCTACACAGTTGCCAAGCTCTCCCTGGTTTGGAAGGTATTAAGACACATTCTTGTAATTTTGGAACCAATTCATCATCACCTGATGGAAAATCATCTTAATACCTCATGGCCTCACATCCTCATGACTAAATTCCTGGTTGTTGCTCAAATCTTTCATGATTCCCTCCTTAATGGCTTTTTTCAGTCATAACTGAGCCACCAAATCTCTCTCTCTCTCCCTTATTTTTCAACTTCTCACTAGCCACTTCTTCTCAGCTTCCTTTCTAAATATTTCCTCTTATTCTGAGCTCTAAATGAGTATACCTCTAACTTGGTCCTCAAATTCCTCCTCTTCTCTAGCTTTGCTCACTCCCCAATAGATCTTATGTAGCCATTCAATTTTACATACTATGCTTCATGATTCTCATTTCTCTATATTCAATCCCATATCCCCAGTCCTGACTTCTTTCCTTAACTCACACACTCAACTTACCAGTGAATATCACCACTTGGATATCTGAGAGCAACTTACATGGAACATACATCAAGATGCTTGTGATTCTCCTGTGTTATCCATGGTCTAATTCTCCCCTCAGTGTCCCCATTTCCATAAAGGCATCACACTGCCCAGAAGACCAGGAGTTCTCCTAAACTCCTTTCTTTTTCTCACACCTGAAAACCAATCCATCAGCCAAACTAGTGGGCAAAACCTTCTCAATCTGTTCAGCATCAAGTCACTTCCTGTCCTCTTGCTTAGTGCCAGCCGCCATCGTTTCTCACCTGAGCAATGGGGATATTCTCCTCCTTGGTTTTCCTGCCTTTACTCTGGGCTGCTTCTCTGCATTCTCCACAGAAAATACAGGATAACCTTTAGGAAGGAAAATGCACCTTCCTCTTTAAAGTCCTCTCGTGACTTTAGAATAAAATGTAAAGATTCTGTTGGTTGGACTTTTTCTTTCTCTCGTTCTGACCATTCTCCACTCATTTCTGTAGCCCAGACACACTGGACCTTTTCTTGTTCCTCAAGGCCCTTGCACTACTGTTTCTTAGAGACCCATTCACATGACTTGCTTCCTCAGTTCATTAACCTCAAAGGCTTTCTCAAACCCATCTGTTCAGCACAATTGCAAGCACTCCATCCCCTTGATGTGTGTTTCTTCTGTTTCTTTGTAACACTTAGAACAGATATACTTAACAATCTAGTGTGTATTGGTTTATTTATTTTCCCCTCCTCTAGTATCATCTAATAGTTTACCTTGCTCATTGTTATATGCCCAGCACCTAGTATATTGCCTGAAAAACAGTAAATGTTCATTAAATATTAGCTGAGTAAATGAAAGGATTATGGAGTCTACATTTGTAGATTTTTTTCCCTAAATTCTCTTGATCTCGGACCACAGTCCTGAGGAAAAGGCTTTTCCATATGACGGGAGACAGATGGATGGAGAAGCCCATATTTCCACATTAGTTTGAATTTCTGAATTCTTTTCTCTGTGCTCAGTAAAGTTAATTTAGGTAATGTGAAACTGTAAAAATCAGTATGGACAACAGTAAATAGCTGAAAGATTCTTTCTACTTTACAAATAAATTACAAACATCCCAGTGTACTACAAGAAAAGATCCAAGAATTTAAAAGTTTGATACGGTCTATGCTTTTTAAATCTTCAAGCAAAATAATCTATTTTTTATAAAGTAGAAAAAAATGTTAAATAGATTGATGGAAATTGTATGAAAAAAACATAATGAAGTCATTAGAGAAAAAATAAAATCTATGTCATCTCCTGTTCGGAGAAGCTTAGGTTAATAAAAAGAAATTGCATTCAATTTTAAAGCACTGCATTCTAGAAGAGTAATAAAATTAGTACAATCACTTCTGGAGATAGTTTAGGAAATAAAATAGGCACCTAATGGTGTTAGCCTGTAGTAGTCCAGCCTTCTTGAAGATGCAGGGAAGGATTTGATAACCTCTTTTCACCAAATCTTACAAACAGATAAATATTCATTTATATGTGTTTTATATGTATGAGTGTAGACACAGCATAATTTTATGTGGGCTTATATTTAACAGTTACTCTAAAGAGGTTTATAAGAATTCAGGAGAACTTGAATGTATGAACAAGATAAAATTCTCTGATCAAACACTGTTGACCTTTGAAATTAAAAAAAAATAATTACTCAGTAATATTTTTTCCAATATAAGATCCTAAATATTTAATGTCAGGAGAATTATCCAGTTAAACTGTAAATATAGCTTTGTGTTCTCTTGATTAATTATGCATCTACTGTTGCAAAGGAAACTTTTTGAATTGTGTTAACAGCTGACATAAAAATAATAACATGTTTATAAGCCTATAAAATAATTCTCCAGCAGTCTCTTCCATTATCTTTTATTAGTGTTCATTTATTACGACTGGGCATTGACCATTAACAAATTGTTTATCACATGCATGAGATTTGATAGAAATTATTTTCATCCTGTCTCATCTCATTCTTCCCAAAAGGATGGAGTGATATCTGCAAGACAATATTTCAAACGAAGTTGAAGTGCAAATTGTGATTTTAGATTCTTCCTTTATTGCATAAACTATAAGGAAAGTTGCAAGAACATGCTTGACCAATGGAAAACAGACTATATTCTTTATACCAGCATATCCAAGGGTTTTGTTTTGGTTTTTCATTGTTTCTAGCCATTTCAAACAGATCAGCAAAGACTGAAGGCACTTGTTTTGAAATACATTTCATTTACCACCTTCATATCTTAAAAAAATGCAGTACATTTATTTAATCAATACTATCTACCTCCAATTTCACAGAAACAGGCAGAAACTGATGATACTAAATAAAAAGTACTTTACAAAAGTGCACATACTTGAATGCACACACAGATACTTTTTTAAAATAATAAAATGATCAAGAGCCAAAAGACAAAACCAAAATTTTCAAAGAGTGATTTCTCTCAGAGAAAAAGGGAAAGTTCACTAGGTACCCTGGCAATTTTTCACTGCAAATTTTACATTTAGAAGTTTAATTACAAACTTAGATAAGTGGATTATAATGAAAGATATCTCTAGCAGGGGAGCCCAGACAGAAGCATCATGAATGCATTAAAGAAAACACCAGAGAGAGAACTCTCCACCAGCAGAAAAATTTTAATTAAACAGCAATAGGATGCATCTCTTCTGTGAAATTATATTCCTGTTAACCCTTAGTTCATTAAAAATATTTACTACATATTACTAATATATTCTTTGAAACCATCCACTCTGGAAAGCATGCTTAGACCATTCATTCTCAGTTATGAGGGCAGAAAACTAGGTATGGAGGAGAGAAAAGGTCCCCTGGTAAAATGTGCGAATGAAAAAAACATCTCTTCGCATGCTATCCTCGGTCAACTGAGCCGGAAGTGGTTCCTCACTGCATGAAGACCCATGGCTTCAAGAGAAGTCAAATGAGCCAGTAGTGACCACCTAAGTTATTCCCCTAAGTACACTGAATGTTAGCACTGGTCCGTTAGGAACAACCAAGAGGATGGATAAGATCAGTGTAATCCTGTCACTTGTCTGCATTTCTCTTTTTGGCATGAATTCAAATATTTACTTGGGGTACTATGTTGGGGCTTCCCTGGTGGCTCAGATGGTAAAGAATCTGCCTGCAATGCAGGAGACCCAAGTTCAGTCCCTGGGCTGGGAAGATCCCCTGGAGAAGGGAATGGCAACCCACTCCAGTATTCTTGCCTAGAGAATTCAATGGACAGAGGAGCCTGGTGGGCTACTGTCCATGGGGTTATAACTAGTTGGACAGGACTGAATGACTAACACTTTCACTAGGGTGCTGTGCTTAGTCAGTTAGTCATGTTGAACTCTTTGTGACCTCGCGGATTGCAGCCGGCCATGCTCCCCTCTCCCTGGGGATTCTCCAGGCAAGAAGAGTGGAGTGGGTAGCCATTTCACGAGGTTGTGAAAGACATGCATTTTCAAAATCCTCAACACTATTCCTGAGTTTCTGTAATGTCCAACCAAAAAGTTCTTTCCTTTAGGGCAGGGGTCATATTTTCTCCATTTTGTATTTTGAGTTTGTAGTCTGTTATCTAGACCCAGCAGGTACAAAGCCAATGTTGAATAAATGAAGGAATTAATGAAGTGAAAGGGTACAAAAGGATGCATTCTATTCTAATAAAATCATAATTAACAGAAAAAATTGGGCTCAGAAAGCCAGTAACTTCAAACAGATGCAAATATATATATTTATTTATTCTAATTATACTTCCCCCTGAACACTGTAAAATTCCATTCCCACAAACTTTCTGATATCTAATGTTTACTCTCCATCCTGTCAACATTAGGGCCTGCCTAGGTGGCTCAGTGGCAAAGAATCTGCTTGCCAATGCAGGAGATTTGGGAGACAGCGGTTTGATCCCTGGATTGGGGATCTTCCAGGGGAAGAAATGCCAATCCATTACAGTATTCTTGCCTGGAAAATTCCAAGGATGGAGGAGCCTAGTGGGCGACAGTCTGTGGGATCACAAAGCATCAGACATGACTGAGCATGCACAATGTCAACATTACACTTTTTCTAACATACACTTTCCAGACTGTTGCCAATTCCACAGCTGGAATGAGGTGCAGTGTTGCAGGACCTTATTAGGGTCCCACAGAGGGTAACTTTTTTGAGTGTAACAGTACATAGAAAATGAAATGCCAAGCACATATTTTGATAAAACAAGCAAACATTAATTAAAAAATCAGTAAATTTCATAAAGAAAACTATTTCTGTCCCCTGGGCTAGTAGTTTTGTTGAACTGTCAGATGCCTTATAATTTCTAGAAATAAGGACTCACTTTTCCTGAGTTAAATCTCAGGAAGCCATCAAAGGATCTGTATCTTTAATATAATATGTTAGCACAGTGTTTTTTATTAAAATTCAAAATATAACTTCCTACACATCTTCTCTATTTGCTGTAACAGAGCAACAGATATTAACAGCCACCTGTTATGACCTCTAGTTGGTTAGACGGAGAGGAATAATGCTCAGAAATCTGAAGGTCAGGAAAAGATGTCTGTGGGAATAAAAGCTATGGTCTGAGAGAGAGAAACCTCTTAAAGTCATTCAAATGAAAATGATGGAATCTGAATGCACTAATGCAAGCACAAGATGAGCTTATGAAAAACTAAGTAAATGACAAGAGTGAAACTAAAACACTCATTCTCACAAATATTTTAAAAAGGAATCTCCATTTCAACCTGTTGGTCATGTCACTGAGAAAGTACAACCACACTCACGCCATAGGTGTTAATATTTTGGAGTGAAGCAGAGGATAAATTTCATCATCCAAGCTATTCAAAGCATACTCAGGTGGAATTGCACATTAATGAGACAACAAGTAGAATAATATGTCACCTGTGGGTCATTTATATCACTTTGTTCTGTGGCCACAGATGTACTTTAATCCACCATCTGCTTCAGAAATTTTCATTGTCAAAGGTTGTGGGTGTTGACTAAGCCTATATAAGGGGAGGTGATTCACTCCAACAAATCTTTGACACTGTTTTAAAAAGCAGACTGACATTTACATAGGATCAATAGTCTTAAGAGAAGAACACCACTTCAAACTGGTGATGTCACCTTCCAGTGATGACACCACTTCTTAACTGATGATTTCATAGTCCCTTGACAATTTCCAATATATGCCACTGGTTTTCTATACACCTGCTTCTCTTCTTCCTGGAGAGCAACTTTTCTTGCACCTTCTAGCTCATAAACACAAAAAATAGATGCTGAAATCAATGCTGAAACATGTAAAAGAATATTAATAGTACTGACACAAACACTTACAAAGGTCAAAGAATTAAAAGGAAGTTAGAAGAGATTTCTATAATTCAAACCTTCTCAAATACTCTTAGCAGTAACTNCATAAACACAAAAAATAGATGCTGAAATCAATGCTGAAACATGTAAAAGAATATTAATAGTACTGACACAAACACTTACAAAGGTTAAAGAATTAAAAGGAAGTTAGAAGAGATTTCTATAATTCAAACCTTCTCAAATACTCTTAGCAGTAACTCAATATTTTCAGTGACAGGGAATTAATTCAATGCCCGACAAAGCAACCCATTCCATTTTAGGAGAGCTCCAATTACTAGGACATGTGTCTCAGCACAGAATAGTTGTTCTTTCCTTATCTAAAGCTTTCAATCTTAACTCTTTCCTATGCAGTTATAGCTAAAGGATATCTCATCTGTCTGCAACAAGACAAAACTCCATTTTCCTCTTTTCTAGGCTAAACATGTCCAGCTCTTTCAACTATTCCCATTATTCTTGGTTTCCACATCCTTCACCAATATGAACTCTCTATCCAGACATGCCTCCAGAAGGTGAAGGTCAGTTCTCTGGAGAAGGACAGGGCTGTGAGCCACTGGCACCCAGAATCACAGTCGCTGGCTATGTAAAGGGGATTTGGGTGGGGGAACAATTGGCCCAGAAACAGGGGGGGAAGTTGTGCACAGAAGTATTCTTATCAGGGATTATTATTAACATTAATTAGAAACATGGTTAATGTTAATTAGAAAGACAGTAACCTAAAGGTTTACTCAAAAGAAATGATTAACACTGTTACATCGTCTCAAAACCATATCATGCTGTTAAGTAGGGTATAAAAATATGGAAACTGTGCATATGATCTGTTTTTTTTTATTTTTTTNCTCCAATGCATGAAAGTGAAAAGTGAACGTGAAGTCGCTCAGTCGTGTCCGACTCTGAGCGACCCCATGGACTGCAGCCCACCAGGCTCCTCCGTCCATGGGATTTTCCAGGCAAGAGCACTGGAGTGGGGTGCCATCGCCTTCTCCGGAGCTTGTCTCTAGGAACTGTGTGAATTCTATTCTCCACGAATGTGGTGGCGCCCTCTGTTGGCTGCTGTAATGGCCGTCTATTAGCCTATCTATCTATACATTATTTGTTAAACTTTCCTGACATTAGTCCATCTTTGGCACCGAATATAATTATGTGACTAGGAACATTTTAATTTCAGTTAAAATGGCTTTTAAAATAGGCCCATGCACAGTCCTTATCTCCTTACAAAAATTATTCACAAGCATGTGACAGCCTCCTTTCAGACACTTTAAAATAGAAAATATTGGCTCTTTCTGGAAATGATGAAATCATAGTTCATCAAGATTAAGTGACTTCTCTAAAGCCATGATTCATAGTTAGGACTGAGGGCTCCTGGTTTAGTAACCAGTTGGCACATTACATTTAAATAAATAACAAGCTCATTGATAACAGAGTCAACAGTAAAACACTACTAATTTCAGAGGACATTAGTTTGTTGATATGTATATCGCTGAAACTCTCACATTTCTCTCCATGCATGTGAGAGAAGAAGTTGTCAGCCCAACCCAAGTTTCCAGGGAGGTCATACAAACGCAGAGTTCAAATTGTATCTCTCCTCCAGTAATTTGTCCTTCCCTGCTGTCACTCCCATTATGGTTCAATTAACAGTGGAAGCCGGGAGCGACTTGATGAACATCTGTCGCATCCACCTGGAAATAATTCAATAAGAGCACACTATGGGAAGATATTATGGGACACCAGCCTGAGGTTTTGGTTTTTTTTTTCCCCATTTGCACTCCAGGCAGCAAGAGTAATTCAGATAATGGGAGGGAAAAGGGTACTCTATCACCTGGAAATATTAGGCCAATTTCCCAGTGTAGCATTCTAACACATACTAAAAAGTAATATAAAAATAATAACAAATGGATTGGACTCATGAAGCTACATGATCACACTGGCATCACTGTTATAGATCATATAAATAAAGTACAGCATTAGCAGAAGCTGCTGTCAAACAAAGCATGTATGTGTATGAAAATCACTCAGTTGTGTCCAAACCAACTCTGTGACTCCATGGACTATACACTCCATGGAATTCTCCAGGCCAGAATACTGGAGGGATAGCCATTTCCTTCTCCAGGGAATCTTCTTAACCCAGGTCTCCTACATTGCAGGTGGATTCTCTACCAGCTGAGTTAAATGGTGTATATTGTATAAAAGAACATATTTTTGACATATTATCTAAGCATTTTATGGGATGCCCAAGGTTGATCTGGTAATGGACAAAAAACACTAAAGGACCATTAGCCCCATATTGTGTGGAATGAACAGATAATGACAATAGCAATTAAAGTCTAGAAGGAAACACACTTTTGTGTGTCTGAAATTCCCAAATTAGACACAATTATCACTGGATAGATCTATAGATTCATTTTTTAATGTTCATTATTTGTTGATTTCTTCAAACTAGATTATTTTCAATGCCCCAAAGAAAATATTCCAAAAACATAGTAAAAATGTGCTGCCCAAGCCTAAAGAACTATTTATTTAATAATCACCACTCTAAATTGTTTTTAATTAGCATATCTAAATAAAAATCTCTTTTCATTTAAATTGTTAATTATTTCCCTCAAATGCTATGCTCAATTATGTTTTTAAAACATCTGTTTGTAACACTATTCCCATTCCGAAAAAAAGTTGTGATGCTAGGCTTAGGAAAAAAGGTTACAGAAACTACAAATATTTCAGAATAAAAAGAGAAGACAGCCAGTGAATAAATATAATCGCCTTCAAGCAATACAATGGGTAATAGGCAAGGAAGGCAAACCACTATTCTCTACAGATGCTAGAACAGCAAGAAATGGGCTTAAACTGCAGGTGCAGGAGACAGGGTTTAGCTTAGGCAGAGGAAAGATGATACATCATGTTCAACAATAGAGAACCATTATTTTGAAAGATAAGACTCCTTTTTCTCCCTCAAATTATTGTAAAACTGTTTCATTATTGTGTGAGGTTTGTCAGAGCCATATGAATTTAGCAACCGTATCTGGTAGACCACAAATCACTCCTGCAGATATACGATACTACCTCTGCTTGATAATTATGCTAGCAGATTTCACAGAGGTGTAGGAACAGTTCAGAGATATAGACTAGGAAAGATCCAAGGGCAAAATTAACCCCCAGGAAGAAAACATTCACAGTGTGCCTAAAGAACTTAGAAAAGAAGCATCGGGTTTAACACTTTCAGTGTTAGGGAAAGAGACACACAGGTGGCTATCACTTTCAGCCACCGACTGCTGCATCGAGCGGAAATGAAAACATGGATTTGCCGTGGGCATGTGAGTCCCATGGGATCAGAGCACTTCCACCCAACAGCCTGAGCCCGGGAAGGACACGCCAAACGTCACAAGGAGAGCCTGATTCTGGAAACTCAAGAACTTGTCATTTTGTTTGGTCCCCTAATTGTATGAACTATTTCCAAATTGGCGACAATTTAAAATCAATATACCCAAGTGAAATTTTAATTTAATGCTTATATATCAAGTGATTTTTCACAGAGGATGAGCCACATTTCTGGTGCTGGATGAAATGAATTCGCTCAAAACAGAGCAATATCACGTTAAGAAACCAATCCAGATCTCTATTCTNACTCAAGAACTTGTCATTTTGTTTGGTCCCCTAATTGTATGAACTATTTCCAAATTGGCGACAATTTAAAATCAATATACCCAAGTGAAATTTTAATTTAATGCTTATATATCAAGTGATTTTTCACAGAGGATGAGCCACATTTCTGGTGCTGGATGAAATGAATTCGCTCAAAACAGAGCAATATCACGTTAAGAAACCAATCCAGATCTCTATTCTAAAAAAAGTGAAAATTATGCATGTGTAAAATGTAGTTTCTGAAATCTTGGGCTTCCTCTCTCTCTCTCTCTTCCCATCCCCCTGCCTCTCTCTCTCTTTCTCTCTCTTTCACTCACTGAAAGTATTAAAATGAAGATTTAAGGAAAACAATCCACAGGAATCTGAACACTACTTAAATATGAAGCTCATGGTAACTGAGTGATCTATCACTTCAACAGATAAGTAAATTGACCTAAGTTCAAGAGAGGATTTAGCACTGACATTAAAAGTCATTTCACAGAAAATTTGGAAAAAAACCATGACACAGCAGGCAATAATAAGAGCCTTTAGGTGAAATGTAACAAGCAAGAGCTGGCCTCAGCCTATAAAAACGGTAATTGAGCTTTCTCAGCGGCTCAGAGGGTAAAGAATCTGTGTGCAATGCAGGAGACACAGGAGATGCAGGTTTGATCCCTAGGTTGGGAAGATCCCCTGGAGAAGGAAATGGCAACCCACTCTAGTATTGTTGCCAGAAAAATCCCATGGCCAGAGGAACCTGGCGGGCTACAGTCCATGGGGTCACAGAGTTGAACATGACTGAGCAACTAAGCATACAACTCCCTAAATGCCCAGTCTACATTAATAATGTAGAAATAATTCAGTCTTTCATTTGACAGGCATTTATTACAAATCTACAATATGCCAATAACTATCTTTAGACCACAAGGGCCCACTCTGTACTGATATGAAAGATATTAAAAAGTAAATAAATCCTTATACAGACATCTTTCTAAGAGTGATACGTGCTATGAAGGAAAACAGAGTGATACAATACATAATGGGAGTGTGCAGCCCAATCAAAAAATGGGCAGGACTTCCCTAGTGGCTCAGTGGTAAAGAATCTACCTGCTAATGCAGGAGACACAGGTCCCATTTCTGGTCTGGCAAGATCCCACAGGCCATGGGGCAATTAAGTATATGTACCACAACTACCGAGACTGTGCTCTAAAGCCTGACAACCACAACTACCGAAGCTCACACACCCGAGAGTCTGTGCTCTGCAACAAGGGAAGCGACAGCTATGAGAAGTTGGTGCACTGCCATGAAGAGAAAAGGTCACACAAGAACGAAGACCCAGTATACCCCCCCCAAAAAAGATTAAGATGGTAATTTTTTTCAAAAATGGGCAGAAGATCTAAATGGACATTTCTCCAAAGAAGACACACAGATGGCCAAGAAAAATATGAAAAGATGCTTGACACTGCTAATTACTGGGGCTTACCAGGTGGCACTAGTGGTAAAGAACCCGCTTACCAATGCAGAAGACATGGAGAGTGGGTTTAATCCCTGGGTCCAGGATATCCCCAGAAATGCAAATCAAAACTACAATGAGATATCACCTCACACCAGTCAGAATGGCTATCTTTAAAAAGCCTCAGTTCAGTCGCTCAGTCGTGTCCGACTCTTTGTGACCCCATGAATCGCAGCACACCAGGTCTCCCTGTTCATTACCATCTCTTGGAGTTCACTCAGACTCACGTCCATTAAGTCTGTGATGCCATCCAGCCATCTCATCCTCGGTCGTCCCCTTCTCCTCCTGCCCCCAATCCCCCCCAGCATCAGAGTCTTTTCCAATGAGTCAACTCTTCGCAAGAGGTGGCCAAAGTACTGAAGTT
>SJYV01020954.1:0-27889 GCA_006410875.1 Neotragus pygmaeus | reverse complement strand
AAAAAAAAAAAAGGACACATGCACCTCAGTGTTCACTGTAGCAGTGTTGACAATAGCCAAGACACAGAAAGCAACCTAAATGTCCATCAACAGATGAATGAATAAAGAAGTGTGCATTCCCTGTTAGAAGTGGTGTACAGTAGTCATATAAGATAATGACCTCGTCTCTGGAAGACACACACAGGGTATTTAGAGATGATGTGCATCATGTCAGAAAAAGACCATGTGTGCGTGCATATCAGTTCAGTTCAGTCGCTCAGCTGTTTGCGACCCCATGGACTGCAGCACACCAGCCTTCCCTGTCCATCACTAACTCTCGGAGCTTACTCAAACTCATGTCCACCAAGTCGGTGATGTTGTCCAAACCATCTCATCCTCTGTTGTCCCCTGCCCTCCTCCTGCCTTCAATCTTTCCCAGCATCAGGGTCTTTTCTAATGGGTCAGTTCTTCACCTCAGGTAGCCAAAGTATTGGAGTTTCAGCTTCCGCATCAGTCCTGCCAATGAATATTCAGGACTGATTTCCTTTAGGATGGACTGGTTGGATCTCCTTGCAGTCCAAGGGACTCTCAACAGTCTTCTCCAACACCACAGTTCAAAAGCATCAATTCTTTGGCTCTCAACTTTCTTTACAGTCCAACTCTCATATCCATACATGACTCCTGGAAAAAGCATAACTTTGACTGGACGGACGTTTGTTGGCAAAGTAATATCTCTGCGTTTTAATATAATGTCTATGTTGGTCATAACTTTTCTTCCAAGGACCAACTGTCTTTTAATTTCATGGCTGCAGTCACTATCTGCAGTGATTTTGGAGCTCCCCCAAATAAAGTCTCTTGCTGTTTCCATTGTTTCCCTATCTATTTGCCATGAAGTGATGGGACCAGATGCCATGATCTTCATTTTCTGAATGTTGAGTTTTAAGCCAACTTTTTCACTTGGCTTGTGTGTTATATATACACACACAGAGAGATGGTCAGGGGAGATGGGAGAAATACAGCAAAATATTAACATATTTAGGGAAACTGAAGAAGACATAAGCATTCCTCTACACTTCTTTTAGCTGTTCTGTTGAAACAATTTCTAAAAATTTTAAATTACCTACAAAGTTTTGTAACTGAAATTTCAAAAATAATGAATGAAGAAATTTAATGGTAAGAAGACAAGCCAGTATCTCAACAAATAGAACCTGAATTAACTCCAGAATTTTGTGTATAACCATAAAAATTAAGTTATCTAGGACACTGTTTCGCTTATAAAATAAAAATGACTTCTAGTAAAAAGAGAAAATAAAGACAAACATATATTACATTAAAAGATGTTAAATTATTATAGAAGGAATACAATTGAAAGCATGGAGATTAGATTTGTTTTATATGATTGATATAACAAATTAACACACATTCAGCAGCTTAAGAACAACACCCATCATCATTTCACAGTTCTTTGGGTCATAAATCTGGACACAGCTTGGCTCACCTGGCTCCCCTGCTTCAGAGTTCACAGGACCAAAAATAAGGTGTCACCAGGGCTGAGTTCCTTTCTGGAGGCCCTGGGGAAATCCGCTTGAAACCTATTCAGGTTGTTGACAGAAGTTAGTTCCTTGAAGAAAGACTGAAGTCTCTATTTCAAGGGAATTCCTCCCATAAAAGCAAACTATATCTCCACATCCCTTGACTTTGGGCTCAGGCAACAAAGATTACTTTGTCCATGACAAAGCACTAGAAATGAGGCAAGACTAAGTCTTAAGAAATTTTGAATGTTTTAACTTGCCTTCTTGTACCTCTACAACCATCATGAGAAGAGCATCTCCCTCTGGCTCCCCAGGTCAAGATGAGAGACACGTGCAAAACAGCCCAACCCAGCTGAGCCCAATCAAGGTGAGCTGATTTCCAAGTGATCTACAGATGTCTAGGCAACATAGTTGTTATAGAGATCTTTGTTTCAAGCCACTGAATTCAAAGATGATTTGAAGGAACAATAGCTAATAGTACAATGAGTTAAATGCTAGTCTACACTAATCTGAAAGTATGTAAGAATTCACCCAGAATCCATACAAAGACAAAGGAGAAAATAGCAACAATAAGGAAGCTAAGAGACATGGAGGGTAGGATGAAGGCCAACATAACATGCAACTGATATCTGCAAAAAAATAATAAAAGGAATGATGGACAAGAAAATTTACAGGGATAACAAATGAGAATTTGACATAATTTAGGAAAGACATAAATCTTCAGATCAAAAGAATATGTTTGGCCCAAGCAAGAAATTAAAGACAAATTTATATCTGGATATATCACAAAAAACAATAGAACACAACAAATTTTAAAGGAATATAAATCTTCAGAATTAAAACAAAGATGATTTATAATGGATCAATTACTCTAACAACAGAGTTCTCATCAGCAGTTTGGTTTTTTTTTTTAATGGAGAAAAGTCTTTAAATGTTTGAGGAAAAATCAATTTAAATATCTAGCTTTATATCCAAATAAATTATTGCCCTGAATCAATATAGTTTTAGACATACAAATACTAGAAAAAATTTAAACTATTAAAGAATACACTTCAGAAAGAAGAAAAGTGAAAATAAACTTGATATGTAGGATATAAGTAATAATGAACACAAAATATCGATGCCAGTGCATTAGTGAATTTAAAACAATTAACTATAAAATAATTCTTCCTCCTGGTTCAGAAGAGGTAAAACCATCTTTTGCACGTGTGCATACTCAGTTGCTCAGTCTTGTCCGACTCTGTGCAACCCTATGAACTGTAGCCCACCAGGCTTCTCTGTCCATGGGATTCTTCAGGCAAGAACACTGGAGTGGGTTGCCATTCCCTTCTGCAGAGGCTTTTCCCAACCCAGGGATTGAATTCAGGTCTCCTCCTTTTCCCATTGCCAAACAACATATGAAAGAAATGTTCAGCAACAATAGTTACGAAAATGAAAATTAAGACCACATTAACATATCATTTTATATTTTCCATACTGAAGAAAATGTATCTGATATTATAGTCTTGTAATAAAGAACCCATACACAGCTAGTGATAGTGTCCATAGTGTCCACTGGTACAATCCTTTTGGAAAAGTAGCATTATCTGGGAAATTCAAAGATGTATCATCCATTTATGCCTGCAGTTCCACCTCTAGTTATCTTAAATTACTTGCCTTACCTTCCTTTAGCATACTACAGAAATCTTTTGAAGGTACTCAAAGAGAAAAATATACAATTTTTTTGTATATAAAAAAGCAATCCTTACTACATCATTGTTTTTAATAGCAAAATATGGAATCAATCTAAATGGCCGTGAGAGAATGTATAAATCACCTTTAGTGGCATACAATAGATCATTAAAGGGTCATGAAAATCGAATAAATTACATTTATCAACATAGATAAATCTCCAAATACATAAAGTTAAGTGAAAAATCAAGTTGCTGAATCATGTATGAAGCAAAAAGCCATTCATGTAAAGTTTAAAAACATCAAACAGTACAACATATTTTTATAAATGCATATATACACAGCAATAGAACAAAAATACCTATCAGAATTATAAACACCAAATAAAGCCTAGTGCTCACTCAGCAGAGGAGTAAAGAAGAATGGGTTTGAAACAAAATAAGAAACTTCCAAGGTAAAAAAAAAAAAGAGTATTAGAAAATCTTCTGAAGCAAGTATGAAAAATTACTAAGACTTGATAAAGCTGGGTGTTATATACACACATTATATTTTTTGCTTTATTTTCCTGTATTTCTCTCATATTCTGTAACAAAAAAATATCTGAACATTTTTTTTTTTCCTGAAGCCCATTCAGCTTAATTCAGGAGAGAGTAAAATGCAATCTGGAAGGGTGTTTTAGTGGCAGCAGCCCTCCCAAGAGTGGACATGTCCGTTAACAGATGACCAGAGAGAACAAGGCTGCATTACACCTATGAAACACTAATGGAGAAACGACAGCCCTGGAGTGGTTTCCCAGAGAGGCAGCGGGGAGACTGGACTCTATAATCCACAGATCTCTCCAGCAAAGTTCCTAACTGCCCGTAAGACCGACTATAGTGAGGGGAACTCATCGCAACAGTCATCAACTTTAATAACCTTTCAAGGAAGACCATTTCAAGGCTAAAGGAAAGACCGTGGTATCTCTCGAAAGGATTTAGGGGCCAGAAAGACTGAAGTTCAAACACTGCTCTGCAAATTTTTTAGGTAGGACTCTTGCTCTTTCTCGAAGCTTAAAAATTCTCATTCTCAAAATTAGGTTAGCTTACTTCATTTGCAGGGTATGCTGTCCAACTCTGTGCGACCCCATAGACCACAGCCCACCAGGCTCCCCCATCCCTGGGATTATCTAGGCAAGAACACTGGAGTGGGTTGCCAGTTCCTTCTCCAATGCATGAAAGTGAAAAGTGAAAGTGAAGTCATTCAGTCGTGTCCGATTCCTAGCGACCCCATGGACTGCAGCCCACCAGGCTCCTCCATCTTTACTTCATTTGGTTAACATTACTTCCTCTTGACCTCCCTCCTCTGGTTTTAGCAAATGATACACTGATGAAAACAACAACAACAAAATATAACTACTATTTATTGAATGACAGTGCTTTTTATTCCGAGCACTTTAATGTATGGGGCATCTGAGTCTCCCAATACTTTTGTAAGTTAAAATTTTACTTAGAGGTTAGCATTACTTCATTTGCAGAGTATAGTGAGAAATAAATTAACTCACATATATAAAATACATAGCATCACATCACTCAATAGGTGACTATATTAAACTTCACTCAAACAATACTGACATAAACAAAGATAAAGTGCTTCAGAAACTAGATGTATTATTTGTGGAAAACGTGTTTTGTAATAAAGAAAATGCTAGTCTTTACAACCTATCAAATTGCATACATTTCTAAATAAAGTCTTGTGACATTTCTTAGTATCAGTCTCCTCACCTGGAAAACAGAAATTTAAAAATTTAACTTACAAAAGTATTGGAAGACTCAGATGCCCCATACATTCAAGTGCTAGGAATAAAAAGCACTCAGTTACTCAATAAATAGCAGTTGCTATTTTGTTGCTGTTGTTGTCAATGTTATTATTCGCTAAAACCAGAAGACAGAGGACAAGACAAGAGGAAAATAAATTGGGAATTTGTGATCACAGAGTAAGAAATTAATTATGAATTTTGAAACCACTGAAAATCCTGTTCAATCTAATATATCTCTGAACAAACTTTCAAGAGAATAAGAACATTTCTTCCTCAACAAAACTTTGCATAACTAATACCCCTACAGCTTTCTCCAAATGATTGGCAGACTTGCTTGTTGGCAAAAAGACGAATAAAAAGGATCTGATAAATGCTCAGGTCTTAAGTCTTCCTTGCTCTCAACAAATACATTCAGAGGAGCATAATAAAATCTAAAATTAAGATTGTCAAATGAGAAGCATACTTGAAAAAGTTATTAGAATTTATATTGTACACCTAATTTAGCATATGTCTTTTTATTGTACATTCTTTTTTGTTCATTTTCAAATCTCAGGAACCATCCAAAACTGTAGGTTATATTTTTGGTTCTCAAAGTATCATCTCCATACTAGCAGCACTCAGGGACTTGTTAGAAATGCATATTTGAGGGCCTCATCTCAGGCCTACTGAATCAAAAGCCACAGGAGTGGCTCCAGGAGTCTGTGCTTCACAAGACTTCCAGGTGATGGGGCTACAGGTTACAGTCTAGAAGCCCTGGGTCACATCATAGGAAATCGCAGTTTCCAAATCTCAAGAGTTACTTGTGGTGCCCTGACCACTCCGGCCAGAGGCAGGCTGTGCAAGGAATTCATACACTGGTCGGCAGCCTGGATTAGAAGACCTCTGAGATTCCTTACATATTTGATGCCGCAAATAATGGTCTCTGTAGTTTCCCATGATCAATAACCCAGTCACGAGAAGAAATTTCAAACACACATGGCAGCCTTAGCAAATGCCTTTCTATAAGAAGAAACAACTAGAGTGGAGATGGGCTCTATGCTATTAGAATTCCACATGTTTTGCTTCTAATGTGTTCATCCAAACTAAATAAAAGCCTGGAGTGGAAAAAGAACCTGCCCAGCATCAAGTAAAAATCAAAGTCATAGACAAGAATCTCAAAGCCAAAGATCTGCTGGCCTGCTCTTTGACATGTTTCTTTTTTTTTTAAGATTTTTCTTTCTTTCTTTCTTTCTTTCTTTTTTGATATGGACCATTTTTAAAGTCTTTATTGTATTTGCTACAATATTGCTTCTGTCGTTTATGTTCTGGATTTTTCCCACAAGGCATATGAGATCTTAGTTCCTTGACCATTGATTGAACCCACACCCACTGCATTGGAAGGTCTTAATCACAGTACCACTAGGGAAGTGACTTTGACATGTTTTTGAAGGATGCAACTTAGGTTAGGCCTTATGTGGACACTGACAGAGAGACCCTATTAAGTTCAAGGACTCTGAGCCCCTCTTGAGAATCAGCTGATAATCACATACACACAAGTCTTACTCAGGCCTACCACAGAGAAATCTCTTAAAGCAATATTAATATACTATATATAGAAAACCACACAGTTTACCAATTCCAAGTTAATACTAAATCCAGAAATAAATTAACTTTATTCCAAACTGGCCAACAAGATTTTCTCTGAAAGGCATATTACCCCTCCCAGGAACACCTATCCCATTTGTTCTAGGAAACAAAGCATCATCTCACGCCTCCCAGAATATCCTTGCCCCTCTCAGCCTGCAGTGCCACTCAACAGAAGGAGACTTGGTGACTCCAAAGATTGCTTTGCAGAGAGTTCTAGATGGAGCTAAAATCAAGCAAGCCTCAATGCACATTCATTTCTGTCATGGAAGATCCACTCTCAGATTCCAGATGGACTCTCTCATTCTGGGCTTATTCTTGGTTTTCCCTGAGTTTATTAGCATGGTGGCACCTTAGCCAGGCTTAGAGTCTCTTTTTAAAATAGGGTAGCAGGCTTCCTTGCCGAAAGGTTTATTCCCAATCAAAATGATTTCATTTATTTCCATCCACACTAACTATGTATTCATAATACATCTTCCTTCCAACATTTAATTCAGCAATAAAAGTTGGGGAAAGGAAGGCAGATGAACACAGGAAAATTGTATCAGACAGAAACTTTCAAATATGTCTCCTGTGGGCAGAAGTAAGCTTTACATAAACTCTAAATAACCTATATAGTTACATATGGATCCAGTAGGATTCATTTTCATATAAAAATTGAAATCTCAACTTTTCACCATTATTTTTATTATTGATATTTATTGCACATCAATAGAGTACTGGGAAAGAGAGTTGCTAATAAATTCTAATGCTGTACTAAAGTTAATATGAAATTTGTGTATCATAAAACCCATGCTTCAGTGCATGATTTTCTTTTCCAAATACCAAGTGTGGGTCATATTCTTACTGAATTCTACATCATAGGAGTAAAAAAGTTATATCCTAGTATGGCAATTTTCAATGTATAATTATGATGATGTCTTTGTAACTTTTACTCTGGATAAATTACTAAGTAAGGTTAAAATGGAATCACGAAGTGCTTTTTAATAAAACACGAGCATCTATAAACAATTCTCATGTTGATTATTTAATATCAGCTTCATAACTAAAGAAAATCAGTCAGGTACTAGGGTGTTGCTCCTGCTCCTTGCAATATATAAAGTTTATTATAAAATTACCACAGCAGAAAGTGTTTTCATTTCTTTAATGAACAAAATGATTGCATTGCCTAGTTATGGCTCCCTTCCCACACAACACTAAGCATAAAATAGAATCCTAAGATTGTCTTTCAAAAATTTGCCTCAGTACCTGGTATCTCCCTGGCCACTGTATTTAGATCTCTATCAGAAAAGACAATGGCTTGGGAAGCCCACCCACCTCAAGCCCAGACTGCTGTGGATATGGCTAGCAACTGGGGCTTCATTTTATCAGGAAGGCTATCCTGTATTGCTTTGACCTCTGGTGATAAGTATCCACCATGGATAAAATATAGTATCTTTAATTGGTTTTAGAAATCTAATGCGTGTTCCCTAGAGCCAAGATGAGGGACAGTCACAGAAAGATGTCCGACCACCTCTTGCACTCACCAGAGTTCTCTCCTCGGGTCACCCACCATGGCCAGTAATGACAATGGCCCTAATACACCTTCTATGTATACAATACATCCTCAGGTTGTATAATATCCCAAGAAATCAGTAAGAACCTTCCATTTAAGCTCCCAAATGTTCAGGAATAATTTTTGATGATACCTCTCTTCCTCAACACAGCTATAAAATATTATTTGCATTTTTAGCAGGGTTATCTTCTTTAGAAGCCTGATAAATTCATGCTCACAGACTACCTAAATCTACTCTGGAAGAAACAGAAAAAGCACACCTTGCCTTTCTGTACTATCACACAACCCCTTTCCTATACCACAGTTCATTATAGGTTAGCACACCATTCCATTATGGAATGGCTTATAATTGTGCCTTTCTGATTTTCTCACTTTCTAATGTGAAATCCCAGAAAATTAAAAAATAATAATAATTTGTATTTAAACAATGGCTTTTTCTACCTGGTTCAATTATGCTACTGTGATTAAAGGTTTTTATGGGGCAAGAAAAAAAAATGAGTCAGTATGCAAAATCTTGTTAGAAAGCTTATTTAGAATCCACATGCCTCTTTCTGGCATACTGTGAAATATGTTCCCCCAGACGCTGCTAGGTTTAAAAGAAAAACCTCTTTCTATTATCACAGCTTCTAGTCCTCCCCTGGAGCAGAGTTTAGGACCCAGGACTGGTCCTAAATTCTTGCACTACCTCTTGCACTAAGCATGAGAACTCTCACTATTATACCTTCAACTGAGCTCTTCATCTTTTCCAGAATCCCCCATACACAGCCACTCACCTATTCCAATCCCCCACTCCTTTCTCCTCCTCCATAACAATGGGTCCAAGATCCCAGTGTTCAAAGGATTTGCCCTTTTCTGGCATATCTCTTACCTGTACAGAGAATTATGATCTGGTTTCCCCTCCCAGATCCAAGATCTGTACATTTGTCCCTCTGTCCTGGATCCTGTCTAAGGTTTGAGCTGCTAAGTATGTCTGATTCCAAGTTCAAGCTACCTAGAAGCAGATGCTGAGAAGGAGTTTGAGGTACAAGACATTTATGAGGAATCAATATCTGTGAAAGGAAGAAGGGCGAAGCAGAACTGGGCCTAAGGAGAAGTCTAATTGACCTTCAGACTCCACAAGTCTCCAATCCATCTTGGAGTTCTGAAGAGAACACTGCTCTTAGGTTCATGCCACCTCCAACCTGGAGGACTGAACCTTTCCACACTCTCTCATTTGGGCAGCAGTTGTGGGCTGCCCAAGTCGAGTGTGCCCCCAGGCCACCAGGTTCTCTGTAGCTGGGACAAACTGAAGGAGCTGACACTTGCAATGTCTGTTGGCCACCCTTCCTTCGGCTAGTTGTTGCCTAGAGAAGGGTCCCCCCTCCATGCTGGTCTCAGAGCTCATCACCTGTCTGCACTCAGATTCAACCTTGACTCTACTCTAACAAGCTACATTTCACAAGTTCTCAGTTCCCTTACTAGGTTCCAACAAGAAGTGATTAGAGAGCAGGAGGAAGAAAGCCTGGGTACTCTTTCCCTGTCTCTCTGTTTGAGGGGGCCTCTCCTCCCTGGTTCCAGTTCCTGCTGAAAAATTCCACCCTCTGGAGATTCAGCATCCAATAGGTGGGCTGACCACAAAGCCAGCCTCCATCAAGTGGCCCTAACTCCTGGGCTTCAGCAGCACCTCTCCCTCCCCTTGTTTCTCCAGACTCAAGAATGGTAGTAGCTTCTAGATGTGACTTCCTAGTAGCCACACTGTCCATTGTTTGGCTTCTCTGCTCTTTCATCACCTATGTTACCAATCTCCTATGTTAAATTCTGCTGGAAAAATCTAGAATGGTTTTTGTTCACCTGACTGGATCCTAATACAACTTTCTCAGAAACAAAATCATATATAGAAACCCTAAAAAAGATGAAAGTCCTGAAACTCTAGCCACATGGTATAGGGAGCACTGTGCTCTCATCCCAGGGAGGTTTCCGGCATCACCCACCATGGATGATCCTCATTACTACTGGCACTTTACACATTGCCATCATGCAGGTAGAGTAAACCGGAGCTCAAAAGGGACTCCTGTGCTCCTATGAGAACAGGGACCATTCCAGAACCAGCCAACTACATGACAATACAATAGATAAGCAGCCACCTCAGAACCATCAGGGGGCCTTATATTGGATACTTCCTCATCTGTCCAACACAGACAAAAAGTTTTACAGTGGCTCAAACAGTAAAGAATCTGCCTGCAATGCAGGAGACCTGAGTTTGATCCTTGGGTTGGGAAGATCCCCAGGAAAAGAGAATGGCTACCCACTTCAGTATTCTTGCCTGGAGAATTCCATGAACAAAGGAGCCTGGCAGGCTACAGTTCATGGAGTCAGAGAGTTGGACATGACTGAGTGACTTTCACTTTCAACATTATGTACCTTTCATCTTCAAACCAGGGGATAAGTTACTCACATGGATCATCTTTAGATACTTACAGTAATGGAGGGCATGACTCTGTCATACCACTGATTGTCCTGGGTCTTCATATATCTATCTCTTCTATTAGAGTATCACAATAATTATGTTTTATCTAGCAAAAGTCACCCATAAGGGAGTGCATGGCAGTTAGTCAATTTTTAATTTTCCCTTGAGTGTTAACTTTTTTTCCCCCATTTTTATGGTTACCATGCAGGAGAAAAGAACAACAGGACATTCACAAATAAGATTCATGAGGAAAAACATGTTAACATGAGTCTCATCAGAGATAACTTTAGATGNTGGGTCCACAGGGTCATAAAGAGTCGGACATGACCGGGCTACGGAGCGTGAGGTATTACAACAAAAACTTCAGGAAAGCTGGCCAGCAGGCAAAGCATCGCTGAGTGCCGCTGTGCCGTTTAGTTGCTGAGTTGTGTCCGACTCTCTGCAACACTATGGGCTACAGCATGCCTCTGTCCATGGGAGGCTTTAGGGAAGAATGTTGGAGGGGCTGCCATTTCCTTCTCAAGGGGATCTTCCTGACCTAGGGACTGAACTCAGGTCTCCTGCTTGGCAGGTAGCTTCTTTACCACTGAGCCACCTGGGAAGCCCATCACTGAGTGTGACTTAAAAAAACACACAGAGGGAGCAGTGGTTTGAACAGCATCCCTCCTCGATGAGGGCCAACTCCGCCTGGACCCGAGGGCGGCCCCCAGCCCTCCCAGGGGAACTAGTGCTAGTAATAGCGTTCCCGCCACGGGTCTGTGCTCCTGGATTGACAGCGCCTGGTGCTATCTGTCCAGGAACTGACACTGCTGCAGTCATCGGCAGTGTCTCCCAGGACCCCCTTGGAGACCTCCCATCTTGAGTGATGGGCTGGCTTTGTGTTTCACTTCTAGCAACAGGAAGCAGGCCACTCACTCCAGCTCAGACATATCCATCCAGGAAATTTGGGGGTCACTCCTCAGGGCCCCTGCTCCCTCACAAGTCTGGTTAGGAATCCCCAGCCTGCAAGATCCTGGCTGGTCTTGAGCTGGGCCTTTGCCCACAGCTGTGTTTGCGTGAGCAACCTCGCATAATGAGGGCCCTCCGCACGCAAAGGCAGAGCTGGCTAGCTTATCAGCTGCTCTCAAGCAGAGGGTCCCCGGGACCACGTTCCTCTCCTGTGCCCACAAGTCTCCGAGCCTTCAGCACCCCTGGGGTGATCCAGGCTCAGGGGCCGGATGACTTTGCTGATGCTGGTTGCTTCTCTCTGACCCACGAGTCTCCTGTCTTCTGGAAGCATCCAGGAAGCCCATACGCCAGATCTGTAAGCTTGCAAGTAAGGGAGAATCCCGGATCCTTCACCGTTGCTAACATTTTGCTCCTGGCATATTTGACTTAGAAGTCAGAAGAAAGCAGGTCTGAACACTAAAGCCTGATCTCCGCTGCAGCACATACACTACCACGCATAAAGCAGACCACCCGCAAGGCCCTACCGCAGAGCACCAGGACTCCCCCCAGGACTCTGTGAAGACCTTTATGGGAAAGGAGCTGAACGAGAGGGAGTACATGTACACGTAACTGATTCACTTTGCTGTACAAGAGGAACTAACACAACACGGTAAATCAACTATACTCCAATAAAAATAAAAATAAATAAATAAATTTTAAAAGAATGCTTACGAGCCAAACAGGGAGTTTAGGAAACCTAAGAACTGCATCCCTCTGGACGCATAAAGCTAAAAAGAAGCCAACGATGTGAAAATCTCACTACAAGACTAATTCTGTGAGGAAGAAAATACGAGACCCTATTTAGAAACATGCCGAGTTTTCATTTCAGCTAATTCTCATGCTGGAATAAAGGGGCTGAAACTGGTCGCAGAAGGGCCTGAGGAAGACGCCCGGCTCTTCAGACGTGACTGACGGACAGACAGAGTGTGGTCAGTGAGGGTCCACTGGCTTCAGAGTCCCAGCCGGGCCACACCCAGGGGGACGGCCTGATCAGCGTCCCGACCGCTGTCAGGGGGTGACACGTGGCCTCTGTGGGCAGCGCTGCCCTTGGCTGGGGAGCCCCCGCGCTCACCTGTGGGAGCTCAGGACCACAGCACAGCCCTCCTCAGCCTCCTTCCTCACTGCCTCCCACAGGTGCCGCTTGGAGCAGGGGTCCATCCCCGAGCTGGGCTCATCCTGCAGGAGAGAGAACAGAGGGTGAGGGGAGGGAGAGAAGGCTTGCGGGAACACGCTCCCCCAGAGCAAGGGTGCAGGCTGGAGGGAGATCCAGCCCAGCTCCAGCCCACGCTCTATGCTCAGCAGGCACCAGGACCCCTCAAGTTTGCTGGGCTCCCCTTGGAATCCTGGGGAGGCAGGCCTACCCTGATGTACCCCAACCTCTGTAAAACACCAGAAGCATCTACCCTAGAAGATATACAAGAGCAGAAAAAAGCTTCATTGATGTCACAACATCAAGGACAGTGAACTCTCTTTTAAACCCAAAGCTTCCTCCTTCAACAAACACTCAAGCACTTCTTATCTGAACCCCTTTAGAGAGAGATGTATGATACATTTCTGTGCTCTTGCAGTCAGGGAGCACCGAACATATTTTTCTTAAGAGCTGAGGTCATCAACTGCCCCAAAGAAACAGAAGGAGAGTGGACAAGCAAAGGCTGGGTCTTTTGTGCAAATCACGTGACACAGTGAATAGTTATAAACCAACTAAGTGGAAGGCGTGATTGGCCACCGTTCCCCTGAGAGAGTCGGAGGCATCACTCCACGTTTCCACACACGTTGTCGGCAGGGGGACACTTGTCCTGTCTCTGGGGAGGATGCTGAGCGTCCTTCAGCGCACGCCCTCCACCAGATGCACACACTCACAGTCACCCCCGTCACTAACGTGTCACATGGAGGGTTTTGAGGGTGACTTCAAGGACTCCGAAAGACACACACTGTGGTCAAGGACCACTTCTGATGAGGAGGAAACATGCACAGGACTTGTGAGTCCCCACCCAGGTCACTGCGCCCAAGCACGGGAGACCTAGCGAGCTGAGAGTGGGATCGAGGACCAAAGTGCCAGCCAATGCAGGATATGGGGGGCAAGGCTGAGCAGAGGATCCTGCTGAAGGCAGGGAACAGCCCCGCCGGGAACGCTTTAAGGCAAGCCGGCCTCTCCTCTTGTAAGGAAAAGGCCTTCTGCAAACCGCAAAATCATGCAAGCGTAAGCTTTGGTTACCCGGTTTCAAAAGATGCAATTACACAGTCGTCTTGTTTCTGGATCTTGGGAAAAAGCAAGCTTAGTGCAAGTAAGAGGATAATCCAGCTCAGATTCCAGAAGACACTCTATGATGATGGGGCCCTTTCTTCAACGCAGGTCTTCTGAATCTCCCTTAAGTCCCCCCACTGAAACGCTGTCTCCACTGAACAAACAAGAACAGGCAAAGAAAGGCTGTCTTTTGTCTCCCATGCTGCTCCATGTTCCTCAGATTTCCTTCCCGTGCAAAACCCTGGGAGGTCCTCTAATGGTTAGAATCCAGTCTATGGCCCACAAATAATGACTTCTTTTTATTATTTAAATGATATTACTCTTAGCTATTTTTGAAATGCAAAACAAATGGCTCTGTTTATTGACACCTGGGCCACCTCTAACTCATGCTTCTATTCAGCCAAACTGGATTAATTTCANTGGAGATTCAGCATCCAATAGGTGGGCTGACCACAAAGCCAGCCTCCATCAAGTGGCCCTAACTCCTGGGCTTCAGCAGCACCTCTCCCTCCCCTTGTTTCTCCAGACTCAAGAATGGTAGTAGCTTCTAGATGTGACTTCCTAGTAGCCACACTGTCCATTGTTTGGCTTCTCTGCTCTTTCATCACCTATGTTACCAATCTCCTATGTTAAATTCTGCTGGAAAAATCTAGAATGGTTTTTGTTCACCTGACTGGATCCTAATACAACTTTCTCAGAAACAAAATCATATATAGAAACCCTAAAAAAGATGAAAGTCCTGAAACTCTAGCCACATGGTATAGGGAGCACTGTGCTCTCATCCCAGGGAGGTTTCCGGCATCACCCACCATGGATGATCCTCATTACTACTGGCACTTTACACATTGCCATCATGCAGGTAGAGTAAACCGGAGCTCAAAAGGGACTCCTGTGCTCCTATGAGAACAGGGACCATTCCAGAACCAGCCAACTACATGACAATACAATAGATAAGCAGCCACCTCAGAACCATCAGGGGGCCTTATATTGGATACTTCCTCATCTGTCCAACACAGACAAAAAGTTTTACAGTGGCTCAAACAGTAAAGAATCTGCCTGCAATGCAGGAGACCTGAGTTTGATCCTTGGGTTGGGAAGATCCCCAGGAGAAGAGAATGGCTACCCACTTCAGTATTCTTGCCTGGAGAATTCCATGAACAAAGGAGCCTGGCAGGCTACAGTTCATGGAGTCAGAGAGTTGGACATGACTGAGTGACTTTCACTTTCAACATTATGTACCTTTCATCTTCAAACCAGGGGATAAGTTACTCACATGGATCATCTTTAGATACTTACAGTAATGGAGGGCATGACTCTGTCATACCACTGATTGTCCTGGGTCTTCATATATCTATCTCTTCTATTAGAGTATCACAATAATTATGTTTTATCTAGCAAAAGTCACCCATAAGGGAGTGCATGGCAGTTAGTCAATTTTTAATTTTCCCTTGAGTGTTAACTTTTTTTCCCCCATTTTTATGGTTACCATGCAGGAGAAAAGAACAACAGGACATTCACAAATAAGATTCATGAGGAAAAACATGTTAACATGAGTCTCATCAGAGATAACTTTAGATGAAGCTAGAATTCCTCTTGGGAAATGTAAGAAATGTAAGATTTAAGTAGACTTGATAAAATTCTAACTTTCCCCTAACAGGCACCAATAAAAACAATGGGGCATTGCCTTACTTCAAAATGAATGATTACTCTTGACAATATAAGTATAAACAGTGCTTTTAAATCTGTTAAGATATATGAAAGAAAAGAAAGCAAGATCTTAGTAGGAATCAAAGTAAAGCAAAAAGAAAAACCATTTGGTATGAGTGAACAGTTATTTGCTCATCTTCAAAATTACAACAGCTATTTTTTTGGAAAGGGAGACCAGTCAAAGATTTTATTAGAATTCATCATTCAGGGGAAATAAAGAACACTGACTGAATAATTGCAGTACATGAAGGATTGTGTTTGAAGCTTTCACATGTTTTCTTGTACAATCCCTAAAACAAGTTTGTGAAATATCCCACTCCACTTCATGGAGAAAGAAACAGAGACCTGTAAAATTTAAATTACTTACCCAAAGTCAAGTAGTGAAGTTATGGGATCAAAACCAAAGTAATCTGATGTCAAATCCCCATTCTATCTTCACTGTATGAGGATTTGAGTGAAATTATTGCTCCCTTATTGAAAACATTTGGCCTATTATTTTTAAAAAATGTTTTCCCAAAGAGAAAATAATCTACTCTGCATTCCTCTTTCAAATGTCAATTTTAGGAACATAGCTTACTTTTTATTTTCCTGATAATACAGAGGGAGAAAATAGAAGCTGTATTTATGACATTTTTTTCCCCTGAAATCATCTCACTAAGTAATTGTTCTAATTATTGCTTTCTTGCTAAGATAGTATCTGTTAAACACACGTCTGTTTATGAACTGGTATTCATCCACTTATTAGAATTAACCTATCTTTGACCCTCATAATGGGGCCAGATTGATATAGTTGAGATTAATGAGTCAATTATTTTTGGACAAGGTATAAGGAACACAAACTGTTTCACACCAATAGGACCTACCATGTGGTATTCTTTACTTCCTGTGTATTTTGACATCCATAAAAAATCTGGCACAGCATTTTTTGCCTGCAACTTAACAATGATGAATACTGATATTTTCCTAAGAACACAGAAATCATCTGGATGAAAAAGGAAGTGATAATGTAAGAGCACAAACTATTCTTTAAAAGCAATTGTCTTTAAATCTTTTTACTTGACAAATTCATGCTTCCACAGACTTAGGTGCCTCCAGTGTCATTTTTATAGTTCAATTAGCCTGCCAGAAGAATTTAGGTTCCATTATTGGTGAGACAGGAGACACTGACAAATTAGCAACAGACTAATGTGAGAAAACACTAGAAATCTCCAGAATCGCTGAGATATCTTTCTTGTGAGAAATAATATGAGATATAAATCTGCTTATATAATTGATCCTTTCATTTATTCAGACACAATCTAAAATCTTTGTTTTCTTCATAGAAGGTCAGGGTCCATACAGTCGCATGGACCCCGATGATTTTTATGGTTTCCAAACCTATCTACTGATGATTTCCAAATGTTTTTCTGGCTCTGATTATGAGTCTGAGACTCAGACTCATATATTCAAGCATCTAGATAATATTCCCAGCTGTGTACTCTGGAGACATCTCAAGCTCCCCTCACCCTACTTGAAAGTTCACCCACAACAATGAAGCCAAGATTTGTTTTTTTGTGTAACAAGACCCTGAATGACCATTTTTCCTGCTCCTGTTTTTAGATATTTTCTCTTTTATATAATGAATGCTCATTTCCTTTAAAACAGAGCAATACTAAACAGTAAATAACTGTGTGCTGTGTTAAGTGTTAGTCGCTCAGTCGTGTCTGACTCTTTGCAATCCCATGGACTGTAGCCCGCCAGGCTCCTCTGTCCAGGGGATTCTCCAGGCAAGAGTACTTGAGTGAGTTGCCATGCCCTCCCTCCTTCAGGGGATCTTCCTGACCCAAGGACTGAACCCAGGTCTTTTGCATTGTAGGCAGATTCTTTTTACCCTTTGTGCCACCAGAGAAGCCCTTAAACAATAAATATACAAATTTAAAATATTTTTAAGGAGATCATGAAGTCAGTAACATTGGCTTCAAATCTTATATCTGACACCTCTAGTTATGTGACTTGGGCGAAGGTAGAAAATCCCTTGGAATTCTGGTTCCTGGTATGTAAAATGGGGGATAGTAATGGTTCTTATGTCATAGGACTGTTAGCAGACTTAAGAGTAAGGAACACCAAGAGCAAGGCACCCAACAAGTGCTCAATAAATGTCAGCTGCATAGATGATAGTTTAGAGAGCTCTTCTTGCTGACTTTCCTATTGTTTGGTAATACCACCAACTGTCCAATCACACAAACCAAAACCTCTGGAGTCATTCCACATTTTCCCTCTCATTTCCCACAGCCCTAACCTCCTGAGCTGTCACTGTCATTACTGCAGGCCTCTCAACACCGTCTTTCTCCCTTTTCCTATGTCATCTTTTGCCACTTCCAACATGCTTTCCCAGAAGGCTCATTCTCCAAAAGGAAATTCTCAAGGCAATGCCCAGAGAATGTTCACCGGAACTTAGTCAGACCATAACTCTTCTATGTTTAAGATTTTCCAATAGCCCCCATTTTCAGGATAAATTTCAAACTCATTTGTAAGACATCTGAGGCCATTTGTGATCTGATCCTCATTTCTTGCCAATTCCTCAAAATTCCTATGCCTAAAACATGTAAATCTATTTAAAATCCCTGAAACTGACCATGTTTACTTCCTTGCTTCTGCTTGCACAGTTCCCTTTCTGCCAAGTTTATCTTCGACCTCTGATTCCAGTGGTAACCTCCCTAGAGAGCCTTTCCTGACCTGCCCTAAAACTACCCAACAGAAATGGCATTTCCTTGCTCTGTATTCTGTATGTCTTCTTATACATGTTTCTATAGCTGTGCTATCAATCTGCCATGTACTTACTCTTTTATCTTGCCGTTTACTAAACTGAGTTCTCCTTGAAGCCAAAATCCATGTCTTTTCAATTTAATATCCCAAGAGCCATAACACAATATCAGACGCATAGTCAGCCCTCAATAAATGCTTAGTGAATAAAGGTTTAGCTTTCACTGGCTTCCCTGATGGCTCAGACAGTAAAGAGTCTCCCTGCAATGCTGGTGACCCAGGTTCAATCCATGGGTTGGGAAGATCTCCTGAAGAAAGTAATGGCTACCAACTCCAGTACCCTTGCCTGGAGAATTCCATGGACAGATGAGCCTGGCAGGATACAGTCCATGGGACCACAAAGAGTTGGACACAACTGAGCAACTAGTACACAAACAGCTACTGAATATTTAGCTGTTTCAATTTATGTAGACTATAACATGCATTTTAAATAATCTGCAACTAAAGCTTGATGAATGAAAAATGTTCAAATTCTATATAAAATATGCTATATGAAATAAAATATAAAAAGTATTTAATAAACACATGTCCTTAAAATAAGTGAAAAGTGTTAGTCACTCAGTTGTGTCTGATTTTTTACAACCTCATACACTGTAGCCTGCCAGGCTCCTCTGTCCATGGAATGATCCAGGCAAGTGGGCTGTCATTATACTGGAGTGGGTTGCCATTCCCTTCTAAAAGGGATCTTCCCAACCCCAGGATTGAACCTGGGTCTCCTGCATTGCAGGCAGATTCTTTATAGTCTGTGCCACCAGAGAATATACCAACTGAAATAAGACATACCTGTAAAAGATGTCATTTTAAAGCCCGCCAGCTCCACTTCAAATATATATATGTCTTTCCAGATCTGTTTTATTTATTTTCTGGACACCATGAAATTAGAACAAGCAACATAAATGAGTGAGTTCTAGTTGCTCATCAGGCCCCACAGACCTAACAGAAAAATGAGATTACAAAACATTTTCATGCAATGATATTACCAATACATTAAGAGAGGCACTGATCATTTCTTTGAAAATCTTTTCCCTTATCTCCCACTCTCACCCTACTTTTGAGGTCAAGTGTCTCCTGAGAAGACGAGGGAGGTTTCCACCTCAAGGAAGATGGTCAGTGCTACATGTGGAGTCTCAAGCTTAAGTTAACAAGTCCACAGTGTGACGATCTCCAAAGTCAAGGTTTTATAGCAAAACTAAGAAGTCCTAAGTTTTCTCTAGTATAAGCTCCGATTTATATAAGAAAAGTAAATCTGTTTAATTCAGATCATAGGGTTTTACTATAAGCCATAGGGGACTGGCTTCCCTAGTAGTTCAGAAGTTAAAGTGTCTGCCTGCAATGTGGGAGACCCGGGTTCAATCCCTGGGTTGGGAAGATCTGCTAGAGAAGGAAATGGCAACCCACTCCAGCTTTCTTGCCTGGAGAATCCCATGGATGGAGGAGCCTGGTGGGCTACAGTCCACGGGGTCGCAAAGAGTCGGACACGACTGAGTGACTTCACTTTCACTTTTCATAGGGGATTTAAGCTGGAGGATGTGATTCCAGGGAAACTTGTACCTGATTGGAAGCAAAAGGAATTATTTTTTCCCCTGGTCCTCATTAGCAGCAGCTAGAGAAAGAGAGGGAGAAGAAAGAGATGGAAAGAACATCCTCCCAGTCAGGACTGACTCTCAGGCCATGGACAGGATGTAGAATCCTTCAAGCTGAGGAGGAAAATCCGGATGAGGGCCACTTGGTCTTTGCTCCTCAGAGCATAATCTAGGAAAATCCGCCAGCTTCTTTGTCTCAGCATGGCAAGGGAGCAACAGGACAGTGTCTCATAGGTGATTTAGAAATGGATGACAAAGGCTTTGAGGTGAACGAGCATGCTGTCTCGTGGACTCTGGATGTCCGGCCTGGTGAGGCTAAGCAGCTGAGAGGTCCTGGCTTCCTCCCCACTCTCCAGGAGTCCCCAGGGGCTGAGAGAACAAAGGAATCTGAAGAGAACTGTACATACAGATAAGGCTGGTGGAAGATATTTAAACTCAAAGAAAAAAAAGATTTTAGTAGCAGTGCCCCACTTCCCAAATGCATGCCAGGCCTGTCACACCTCTACAAACATACCAGATGCCCAGGACCAAAGCCCCTCATACTCCAACAAAGGCTTGAAGGCAGGATACCAACCTCACAAGCCTCTCCTGCCATGGGGACCTAATCCTGGGAAGGAGGACAAAGAGAGGGGAGAAACTCCAGAAAGGTGGATATTTACCTGCCCCCCTCCAAAATTAAATGGCCAAAATATGATTACCATTCACCCTTTTTAAATGAAAAGCGGCTGGTGTGCCTTTTTGTTTGCAACTTTCTTTTTCCCCAAACCCTGTACCAGGTGAAGAGCAGTTAACGTGCAAAATGAGATCAACTACAGAAAATAAGAAAGCTACATTTATTACACAGCTTCATTTGTATTTGTTTAAATATTGACTTTATTCATATGTAAATGATAAAAGGCCCACTGTGCCTCTATGGAATCCCAAAATACCACCTTCCTCAATTAGGAATGGTGAAGCAAACTGCCCACCCTCCTTCCCTCTATATTTAAATCATAGTCAGAGAAAGCAGACCCAAAAAAAAAAAAAAAAAAAAACCAACCAGAATAAAACCAGATGACCAAACTTAAAAAGACTGACAAATGTGATTACGTGATGATCAATGATTTGATCACCAAAAATTCTGTTTACACAGTCCTTTCATACCAGAGAAATGACAGCAAGTACCCTAGCATTAACTCTAACCTGGGAGCGCTAAGTGTGTGTGTGCGCACATGGCCAGTCATGCTCAACTCCCTGTGACCCATGGACTGTAAGACCACCGGGCTCCTCTGTTCATGGAACTTTCCAGGCAAGAACATAGAGGGGGTTGCCACTTCCTACTCCAAGGGATCTTCCTGACCCAGGGATAGAACTGGAGTCTCTTGCATCTCCTGCATTAGCAGGCAGATTCTCTACCGCTGTGCCACCTGGGAAGCTCACTTAAGGGCTCTATATACATGATTTTATTTATTCTTTACCACAAACAAATAAGTTGAGTGTAATGTCATTACCCCCAGTTTACAAATAAGGAACGAGGTCAGACGAAGTGAAATTGTCCAAAACGAACAAAGTCATTATTAGACAGCCAGCATTAAGCTCAGATCTGTTTCTGAGTCCTGTGCCTGGACCCATTAGGCTTTTTTATTGCCTCTTCAATCAGAAGCTCCTCTGATCTAAAGGGACCAGAACACTGTTTATTCAGAGCAATGTAGGCTAGGATATAAAGAGATATTTTAAATTACCACAAGATGAAAATTAGAGAATAGGTAAGGATATCAAGGAAGAAAGATTAACATAATTACATCATTTATTCATTCATTCATCACATGCTGGAGACACAGCAGCAGAGACACACCGTGTCATGTCCAAAGGGAGCGTCCACACTTTCTGAGGAGACAGACAATGAGCAAACAAGTGAAATGGCCAGTATGACTTCAGGTAATGAGAAGTGCTATAAAATATTCAGCAATGATGAAGAATTACAGGTTGCTGTTTTAACTAGAATAGTCAAGAACAGAGTTCTAAATGAGATGAGGAAGGAAGCCCTGTGGGCATCTGGGGACAAGGAAAGGAGGTCTGAATGAAGACAGGGAGTAGGGCTTGTCCATAACTAGGGGAAGCACATTGAAGGCAGAGGGTAAAGAAGCCCTGAGATAGAAAGCTAGTGGCCAGAGGGAGGCCTGTATAGCTAAATAAAAGTGAATAAAGCACGGACAGAAGTGGTAGAAAATGTGCAAAGAATGACAGATGATGATGCCCGGACTATGGCCGCCCTTGCAGACCAGGATAAAGACTTGAGATTTCATTCTCAGTAAGACAAGACGCCTTTGGAAGACAGGGAGTGGCAGATCCATCTTACATTTTCCATGGTGCCCAGTGAATACAGAAGGTGGAATACTGGCCAGGTATTCAGGTTAAGAGAGGACACAAATCTCTTGAGAAGATGAAGTCAGTTCAATCTAGGAAAATGTAANGAGAAAGAAAACACTGCAGTGTGTACTGAAATTCTATTTTCAAATACTTTAAGGTTAGTGAAACTCAAAACACCATAATGCACTATCTATGTAAGCTGAATAATAAAGGCAGAGATAAAGAATCCCAAGAGAAAATAAAAAAAGAAGTGTGAGTACTTGAAAAAACACATTCAGGAGATCACTTAGGGCTGAATTAAGTTGTTTGCTTAAGTTTCCCATTTTATTCATTTTCAATCGAAAAAAAAAATGTTCATTACAGGATGCAGCTAATTTTCCATCTTTTAACTTAATGTACTAAAAGTTTTACATAAAAAATTTCATTTGTCAAAAGCCAAACATCTGCACCCTTGGTTACGGCCTTACTATTGAGACTCTGGTTTTTCAGGTACCATATGTCACAGTATTTCACTTCAGTTCAATCTTTGTTTATGCACATGGAGGGAGGTGGTTGTCTATATGTGTGTGTGTACACTCACAAGGGTACACAAGGAAGAAAAAGGCATTTGGTATCTAGAAAAAGAAAAGGAGCAGAAGGCCTGGTAGGAAAAGCAATCAGATTTGTATGTGAACATAAACTCAGCCACACAGACAACCATTCATAATTGCCAACAATGACACCCTGTGGGGTCACAACTTAGAGTTTGTATAATATATTTAAAAAAGCATAAGAGGAGGCAAGAGCAATAAGAAGACTTTTTTAAAGAAATGTTTTAACGTATATTCTATAAATAAAAAGTGGCAAAGCAAAAGGAAAAAAGATAAAACATATATTCTCCAAACAAAAATAAATTCTAAACAAAGTTTTCATCAAATATATAACCCAGCCCTCCCTCACCTTTCACCCACACACCCATATGTCCCCCCCAGGATCTTCCTGGCTTTCCCTGCCTCGATTAACTTAGATTGCCAGCATGTGTGCCTCATCCTATTAATGACGGCTTAATCTTTCTTCTCTAAATTTAAATAAGACAACCCAGCAAAGAACAATGGGCCTGGAGTCAAGGGACCCAAGTTATGGCCACAGCTTTTCTTCTAATTAGTTATGCAATCTGGTCCAATTTATTGCACACCTGCCTTCTGAAAGGCAAGAGTGGCTCCTCTCTGGTTTCAGTCTCCAATCTGAAAGGTGAGGACTGGAAGCCTACCCTCTCTCAGGTTCCATAAAGCTCCTGCAGAGAAGTGAATGCAAATTAGTAACCCTACTGCCACCTCTTATCTGTCTCCGCATGAGCTCTGTGTCCCAGGGCAGCTGGAAGAGAAAGCCAAGAAAAGAGGTGCACGCTGTGCTAAACCACTTCAGTCGACTCTTTGCAACCCTGTGGACTGTAGCCCACCAGTTCCCCATGGGAGTTGTCCAGGCAAGAATACTGGAGTGGGCTGCCATGCCCTCCTCCAGGGGGTCTTCCCAACCCAGCAATCAAACCCAGGCCTCTGGCATTGCAGGCAGATTCTGTACTGTCTGAGCCACCAGGGAAGCCCTCCATATATATCAAACAAAGGTAAATCAGTACTCAAGTCTTGGCTCCTCAAGCCTGCTTTGTGCTAAGAATCATTAGGCACACTCTGGAGAATCTTTTTTTTTTTAAACATAAGATACGCTTCTTGTCTTCAAAGACAATGTGCCCTTATAGAACTTACTATCTAGTTAAAAGAAAACTCTAATACACGTGAAAGAAAAGAGAGAGCAGGGAAGACTCACACTGAAGTGATGGATATTTAAGAAGGGAGAACTTCATGTTATAATTAAGTAACAAAGACTTCATAGTAAGATTTCACTCACTCAAGTAGTTACTGACGGCACAATTTGTATCAGGTGCAGAAACAGGCATAGTTTCTGCTCTCCTAGAGCTTATAATCTAGTAGGAGACAGATACCTATTAGAAAGGCCCATACTCCAACATGAGAGACAAGAAGGGAAAAGAATCTACTTAGGGAACTCAGAGAGCACTTCCCAGAAGGGAAACTAACACTAAAATATAAGAACAGAAAGGCATTAAGCAGGTGAAGCAGAAGAGGCAAGGCTGTTTGAGACTAAGGACATAGCATGTGCAAAGGCCCTGTGGTAATAGGTGCTTAGCACATCTGAGGACATGAAAGCAGGCCACAGAGCTAACATACAGACAGCAAGGAACACAAACGATGCTCAGGAGCAAGTCAACACCAAGCATGCTGAGTCCTGTAGGCCAGGGTAGCACTTGCACCATGAGATGAGAACATCTTCAGAAGGAATGTCTGACAGGTGTGTGGGGAAAGGAATGGAACAGGACAAGAGTAGATATGGGGAGGTGTTTAAGAGACAACTTCAACAGATCTGATTAGAAATGATAACAACATGCAAGGCCCAGGTAGTAGCCATGGAGATGGAGATGGATGAGATAGATAACCAAATCTGTTGATGAAGTGGATATGAGGGTGTGAAAAACTGAAGTGGCCCAGGGCAGCTCCTGGGTTTCTGATGTGCTTAGCAGAATGAATGACAGTGTCATTAACTGAGAAGGGAACACAGGAAAGGCAATTTTGAGGACAGGATGATAAATGCCAAATGCCCTTGAAAGGGTAAGATGAGGACTTTGAATTTAGAGAACTAAAGGTTATTAGAGAACTTAGCTTTTTTTTTTTTTTTTCCTGTTTGCAGGTAACATGGCTTTCATTTTTATCTTTTTTTTTTTCTTCTTGCTTTCTATTGAAGTATAGTTAATTTACAATACTATATTAACTTCAGGTCTACAGCAAAGTGATTCAGTTATACATACACACACACCACATTTATATATATTCTTGTTCTTTTTATTTTCCACTATAGGTTATTATAAGATATTGAATACATGTTGATATTCTGTATTCAGACCTTAGCCACTTGCAGTGGAATGAGAGGTCAGGTGATACATCGGGATGGACTGAGGAGCTGGAAATCAGAAGTGCAGGGAACTTCCTAATCTCCAGTCGGCAAGTCTTCACTCATCTGTGAGCATTTTGTGGTTCCTATGTCATATGTCCACTCATACAACACACAAAAACAAAGGACAGACACATTTCAGATATTTTCTAGAAACCGCTACTCTCTCCCTGGAACAGCCAAAAAGGTAAGAAAAGGTCTAAGTTCAATTACTGTAATCTGAAATAAAGCATGAAATGATCTTCTTTTATCCCCTATCTATACTCATCTTTCTGTAGTTCTTTCTCTCTTGTCTGTCTCTCTCGCTTTGTTTTTCTCTCTCTCACACACACACACACAAACACATACACACAACACCTTTCAGTATAACTGCTCTAAATATCTCATATCTTTCTACTGACAGCTGCAGGCTACATCTTTGTAAGTATGAACTCAAGAAAGTTGCATGTATCTTCTGCTGAAGGAAGTGGTCCATGACACACCGCACTGGGAGAGCTTCTGGGTTTTCCACCTAGCATCTGAGGCTCTGAGGTCCTTTCTGGCACTCATCCCTTCACTGACCACTTCCACAAAACCGTGACAACATGCTGACAACAGAGGCTGGCCATCCGAGGAACATTCTTTCCTCGAATAAGACTCTGTTTTTATCCTCTGGTGTACAGAGGAATTGTCATTCACCTGGTTGGGGGAACTAAAGTTTCTCTCTCCTTGCTGTTTAAGGCCACACATGTTTCTTGTTCTCTTTTTCCTATATTTTATCTTTTTTTTAATGTTTACTGAAGTATAGTTCCTTTGCAATGTTGAGTTAGTTTCTCCTATACTGTGAAGTCAATCAATCATGCATACACCTATATTCCCTCATCTTTGGTCTTCTTTTCAATTCAGGTCACCACAGAGCATAAAGTAGAGTTCCCTGTGCCATACAGTATGTTCTCATTAGTTATCTATTTTATACAGAGTATCGGTAGTGGATATGTGTCAGTCCAAATCTCCCAATTCCTCCCACCTAAGGTAATGGCACCCCACTCCAGTACTCTTGCCTGGAAAATCCCATGGATGGAGGAACCTGGAAGGCTGAAGCCCATGGGGTTGCTGAGGGTCAGACACGACTGAGCGATTTCTCTTTCACGCATTGGGGAAGGAAATGGCAACCCACTCCAGTGTTCTTGCCTGGAGAATCCCAGGGACGGGGGAGCCTGGTGGGCTGCCATCTATGGGGTCGCACAGAGTTGGACACGACTGAAGTGACTTGGCAGCTCCTTTGTATCCAAACATTTATTCTCTATATCTGTGCCTCTGTTTCTGCTTTGCAAATAAGATAATTTATACATTTTTCTAGATTTCATACACATGTGCTAATATATGATATTTGTTCTACGTGTTTCAAGAACACTTGCTTGTCTTTTTTTCCTAGGATGTTGATCCACATAGGTCTGACAGCAGAATACCATACATATGAGTTTTCTAAATATCTTGGTTATTGTAACACTTTATTCTGCTGAACAGTCCAAGTCAGTGAGAAATTTTTAGAAAAATTGGGACAGAAATCCTGGGAAAGTCTGAAGCTGACCTAACATTGCCAGAGGGACTGGTGACTTCTCATGATTCTCTTTGCTGTGGTTTGACTGTAAGGTCAAATCTGCTCATTAATCACAGAAACTACATTAACCACACTAATATTTAGCATATTTTCTTTTCCTCCACTTGTTCTGGTTTTCTAATACTAGATTTCTATTTATCAGCACTGCCTTTCGATAAGAGAAGTCAGAAACTCTGTTGTCAAAGAGAAAGAGGTATAAATACATAAGTGATATAAATATAGAAATTAACCAACTAATCAATACGTATACCTAGAGTTAGATCTTATGCTCCAAGTTATTGCTACGGTAACATCAGGTCACTTCTGTTCTATCACCGGACATGTAGAGATGGAGACATATCCCAGTGCAGAGAAAATCAGGAGTCTACTGTGATTAGGGAACCGCCAGGAAAGCACTTGTTATTGTTCAGTCCCTAAGTTGTGTCCAACTCTTTGTGACCCCATGAATTGCTGCATGCTAGCTTTCCTTGTCCTTGACTATCTCCCTGAGTTTGCTCACACTCAGGTCCACTGAGTCAGTGATGCTTTCCAACCATTTCATCCTCTGTCATCCCCTTCTCCTCCTGCCCTCAGTCTCTCCCAGCATCAGGGTCTTTCTCAGTGAGTCAGCTCTTCACATCAGGTGGCCAAAGTATTGGAGCTTCAGCTTCAGCATCAGGCCATCCAATGAGTATTCAGGGTCGATTTCCTTTACGAATGACAGGTGTGATCTCCTTGCAGTCCAAGGGACTCTCAAGATTCTTCTGCAGCACCATGGTTCAGAAGTACCAAGTCTTCATCACTCAGTCTTCTTTATGGTCTGACTCCCACATCCATACATGACTACTGGAAAAACTACAGCTTTGACTATATAGACATTTGTCAGCAAAGTGATGTCTCTGCTTTTTAGAATGCTATCTAGGTTTGTCATAGCTTTTCTCCCAAGGAGCAAGTGTCTTTTAATTGTGTGGCTGTAGTCACCATCCACACTCATTTTGGAGCCCAAGAAAATGAAGTCTGACAGTTTCCACATTTT
>SJYV01020953.1:0-14578 GCA_006410875.1 Neotragus pygmaeus | reverse complement strand
TTGTACTAATGACTATGGTATGCATGCAAACAAGAGAATAAAACTGGCTGAAAGACCAAACCTAGAACAAATGTTTTATTGGAAAAAACAACAACAACAACAACAATGATTTGCATCTTGTATTTTCAATGAGCTTTTTAATACTCATCTGCAGATGAAATAGAATCATTCCTCATGGCACAACAGATACCTTTTGTTCCTGTTCATTTATTTTGTGTAAATTATATATGCTGACCTTTAATTGGCTATAACTGGAGCACATTCTGAGCAACACTTTCATATTGATTTGCTTAGACTTCTGCAAGAGTCTAAGAGAAACAAGACTGACGGTTTCTATTCACTATTTATATAGCGAGCCATCTTTAAGATGTTCTCCAAGTCTAAACTGCATATTTGTATTTGATTCCTTCTGCATAAAGAATTTCTCAGGTAACTTATAAACACATAGATCCAGAATACCTTGGCAAGAAATTTCATCCTCTGCCTATTTTAATTTTCTTCACATAAAAATGCTCATAATATATAATTATGGCTGATCTGTGTTGTTGTATTGCAGAAACCAATACAACAATGTAAAGCAATTTTCTTCAAATTAAAAAATAAATTAAAAATAAAAATAAAAAGATCATACGGAAAAAAGGCTCATAAGAGTCTGTTCATTGAAATCCAAGATGTGTATAAGAGNCAATACAACAATGTAAAGCAATTTTCTTCAAATTAAAAAATAAATTAAAAATAAAAATAAAAAGATCATACGGAAAAAAGGCTCATAAGAGTCTGTTCATTGAAATCCACACTCATAATACATTTATTGTGATTTCTAGGAATACTATAATCAAGAAACAAAGAGAATCAAGAAGCATCTTAGATGTTATTTTGAATATTTTTTGGTAGGAGAAGATATAGTAAGTCCCATCCATATGAACCTTTGAGTTGTGAACTTTCAAAGATGCGAATATGTTTGCATGTCCAATAATGAAAGTTAGCATACTCACTATGTCCTATCAAAGAATCAGATAGTATTTTAGAGAGAATACTGGCGTGTTTGTCAGAAACCATAGGTTTTACACCCTAATATGACATTAACTGGTTCATCTTTGGAAAATCCTTTGCCCTAAATCATATGCCTCAGTATTCTCATCTTCAAAGTAAGGAGACTACAACAGATCTTTGAGGGTTATTTCTAACCCTAAATATAAAGTAGAAAATTGGTTTAAAAAAGAAGCTTTAATAAAATTCAACATCCATTCATGATAAAAATTCTTATGAAAGTGGGTATAATGGGAACATATCTCAACTCAATAAAAGCTATTTATGACAAACCCACAGCAAATATAATACTCATCAGTGAAAAGCTGAAAGCCTTCCCACTAAAATCTCAAGTAAGACAGGGATGCCCACTCTCATCACTTAATTCAATACAGTATTGGAAGTCCTAGTCACGGCACTCATGACAAGAAAAAGAAATAAAAGGTATTGAAATTAGTAGGGAAGAAACATGATATTATATATCAAAAACTCTAAAGATTCAACACAAACTATTAAAACTCATACATTCAGCAAGGTAGCAGTATACAAAATTAACACACAGAAATTGGTTGCATTTCTTTATACTAACAATGAAGTATCAGAAATAGAGTGTAAGCAAACAATCACCCTTAAAATCTCGTTTAATACTTAGAAACCTCACCAAGGAGGTGAAAGACATATGCTGAGAACTAAAAAACATTAATAAAGGAATGAAAGAGGATTCAAAGAAAAGATGTTCTATGCTCGTGAATTGGAAAAATTAATCTTGTTAACATGGCCACAACTCAAAGTACTCTATAGATTTAATGCAATCAGTCTGTATCAAATTACCCGTGTTTCCCTGGTGGCTCAGTAGTAAAGAATCTGCCTGCCAATGCAGGAGATGTGGGTTCGATTCGTGGGTCAGAAAGATCCCCTGGAGAAGGAAATGGCAACCCACTTCAGTATCCTTGCCTGAGAAATCCCATTAACACAGGAGCCTGGCAGGCTATAGTCCCTGGGGTCACAACAGAGTCAGATACAACTTAGCAACCAAACAACAACAACATCAAATGACCCATGAAATTTTCCACAGAACTAGAATAAACAATCCTAAAATTTATATAGAACCGTAAGATATCCAGAGTTGCCAAAGCAAACCTGAAGATAAAGAACAAAGCAGAAGGCATAACCCTCTCATATATTGGATAATACTAAAAAGCTACAGTAATCAAAACGGGGTAGCACTGGCATAGAAACAGACAATGGATCAATGGAACAGAATAAACCCACACACCTATGTCAGTTAATTTTCAACAAAGGAGAGAAAAGTATACAGTGGAGAAAAGATAGTCTCTTCAGCAAGTGGTGTTATGAAAGTTAGAGAACCACATGCAAATCAATGAAATTAGAACACACCATCATACCATATACAAAAATAAACTCAAAATGGCTTAAATATAAGACATGATACCATAAAACTCCTATAAGAGAACAAAGGCAAAACATTCTGTGACATAAATCGTACAAATGTTTTCTTAGGTCTGTCTTTCAAGGCAATAGAAAAAAAGCAAAAATAAACAAAAAAAAAACAAATAGAACCTACTCAAATTTACAAGCTGTTGCACACTAAAGAAACCATAAACAAAATNGAATAAATCGTGGTGTATGATACTTTCAGTGTGTTGCTGGATTCTGTTTGCTAGTATTTTCTTGAGACTTTTTGCATCTATGTTCATTAGTGAAATTGACTTGTAATTTTATTTTTTGTGATATCTTTGTCTAGTTTTGTTAACTCGGTGATGGTGGCCTTGTAAAAGGAGCTTGACAGTATTCCTTCCTCTGCAATTTTTTTGAAGAGTTAGAGAAGAGTGAGTGTTAGCTCTTCTCTAAATGTTACAGAATTTGCCTGCAAAGCCATCATGTCCTGGACTTTCATTTTTTGGAAGATTTTTCATCATAGTTTTGATTTCATTACTTGTGGTTAATCTGTTCATATTTTCTATTTCCTTTGGTTCAGTCTTGGAAGGGTGTAGTTTTCTAAGAATTTGTCCATATTTTTCTAGGTTATCCATCTTATTGGCATATAGTTGCTTGTAGTAGTCTTAAATGATAATTTGTATTTCTGTGGAGTCAATTGTAATTTCCCCTTATTCATTTCTAATTTTATTGATTTGAATATTCTCCTTTTTTCTTGATGAGTTTGGCGAAAGGTTTATCAATATTGTTTTTGTTCCCTCAGAACCAGCTTTTTGTTTCATTGATTTTAGTTATTGTTTTCTTCATTTCTTTTTTTTTTTAATTAATTAATTTATTTATTTTTAAATTTAACTTTACAATACTCTATTGGGTTTGCCATACATCGACATGAATCCACCACAGGTGCACACAAGCTCCCAATCCCGAATCCCCCTCCCTTCTTCATTTCTATTTCATTAATTTTTCTCTGATCTTTATGATATATTTCCTTCTACTAACTTTGGGTTTTGCTTGTTCTTCTTTCTCTAGTTGCTTCATGTATAAGGCTAAATTGTTTATTTGAGATTTTCCTTATTTCTTGAGGTAGGATTACATTGTCACAAACTTCTCTCTTAAGACTGCTTTTGTTGCATCTCAAACGCTGAGCTGGAGGAAGCACAGGCTGGAATTGAGATTGCCAGGAGACATATCAACCTCAGATATGCAGAGGACACCACCATTATTGCAGACAGTGAAGAAGAACTAAAGGGCCACTTGATAAAGGTGAAAGAGGAGAGTGAAAAAGTTGATTTAAAACTCAACATTCAGAAAACGAAGATCATGGCATCCGGTCCCATCACTTCATGGCAAATAGATGGGGAAACAGTGGAAACACTGGCTGACTTTATTTTTGGGGGGCTCCAAAATTACTGCATATGGAGACTGCAGCCATGAAATTAAAAGATGCTTACTTCTTGGAAGGAAAGTTATGACCAACCTAGACAGCATGTTAAAAAGTAGAGACATCACTTTGTCAACAAAGGTCCATCTAGTCAAGGCTATGGTTTTTCCAGTAGTCATGTATGGATGTGAGAGTTGGACTGTAAAGAAAGCTGAATGCTGGAGAATTGATGCTTTTGAACTGTGGTGTTGGAGAAGACTCTTGAGAGTCCCTTGGACTACAAGGAGATCCAACCAGTCCATCATAAAGGAAATCAGTCCTGGGTGTTCATTGGAAGGACTGATGTTGAGGCTGAAACTCCAAAACTTTGGCCACCTGATATGAAGAGCTGACTCTTTTGAAAAGACCCTGATGCTGGGAAAGATTGAGGGCGGGAGGAGAAGGGGAGAACAGAAGATGAGATGGTTGGATGGCATCACCGACTCAATGGACATGGGTTTGGGTGGACTCAAAGAGTTGGTAATGGACAGGCAGGCCTGGTGTGCTGCGGTTCATGGGGCCACAAAGTTGGACATGACTGAGTGACTGAACTGGTAGGTTTGGGGCCATGATGTTTTCACTATCATTTTTTGGATAGATTTTTAAAATTTCTTGTTTGATTTCTTTAGTGATCTCTTGGTTATTTAATAGCATGTTGTTTAGCTTCCATGTTAAAAAAAAATTTTTTTTTCCTTTAGTTGATTTCTAATCTCATAGCTTGTTGTTGGAAAAGGTGGTTGATATGATTTCAGTTTTCTTAAATTTGCCATTGCTTGATTTGTGGCCCAAGCTGTGATCTATCCTGGAGAATGTTCCATGTGCTCTTGGGAAGAAAATGTATTTTACTGCTTTCTGATGGAATGTCGTATAAATATCAACTATGTCTATCTGGTCTAGTATGTCATTTAAACCTGTATTTCCTTATTTATTTTCTGTCTGGATGATCTATCCATTGGTATAAATGGGGTGTTACAGTCCCTCAGTATTATCATGTTACTGTTAATTTCCCCTTTTATAGCTATTATCTTTTGCCTTATGTATTAAGGTGCTTTTATGTTGGGTGCATAAATATTTGTAATTGTTATATCTTCTTCTTGGATTGATCCCTTGATCATTACTCTCTTTTAATGGTTTTTATTTTAAAGTTTCATTTATTTGATATGAGTATTACTGCTCCAGCTTTCTTTTGATTTCCACAGAATCTTTTTCTATCCCCTCACTTTCAGTTTGTATGTCTCTGGGTTTCAAGTGAGTTTCTTGCAGAAAGCATATATGTGGGCCTGGTTTTTGTGTACATTAGCCAGTCTGTGTCTTTTGGTTAGAACATTTAATCCATTTACATTTAAGGTAATTTTGTGTATTTTTCATTATATTTACTGTGTTGTTTATCACTGTTTGCTCTTTAGTTTTTTAGGTCCTTGTTAAAATTTCTTGTATTTTCTGCATCTGTGCCTCCATTCTATTTCTGATATTTGGATCATCTATACTATCATTATTCTGAATATTTTTTCAGATAGGTTGCCTATCTTCTCCTCACTTATTTTATTTTGTGGGTGTTTTACCTTGCTCATTTTTATGTAACATATTTTTTGCTGTCTCATTTTTCTTGATGGATGAGGCTGTGCTTCTGTCTTGCAGGTTGTTTTGTCTAAAGTATCCAACACTGGAATTTGCAAGCAGGCGGGTGGAGTCAGGTCTTGGTGCCTACATGAGGATCTCCAGGGGACCTCACACTGATAAATATTCACTGGCACATGAAGTTCTCTGTTAGTCCAACAGCTTGTACATGGTGATTCCTCCATAGAACTGCAGGCCTGACTCCTGGCATGGTTACCAAGAGAACTATTCCCTGAAGTTTAATTTTGAGTGGGAATTGGTTTTCATCTAGATTTACTGAGGAATGGCCTCCTGTTCTCTACTCCTTGTGTAGACATCTCTGTATGGCCAAAAAAGGAACTTTAGAGTGGAATACATATCAAGAACACCTATGTGCTGCTCTAAACTCTTATCTATTTCCATTTTATGTGATATTTTTCCCTTCTGAGTTAGTACTCTATTTTCTGGGCCAGTATATTTACCAAGAGACCAGGAGCAAAAACATGTGAGTTCAACTTTAGTAGCTTTGAACCTCTGGTGCTGCCTTTTTTTTTTTTCCAAGTTCAGTTCAGTTCAGTTGAGTCGCTCAGTCGTGTCTGACTGTTTGCGACCTCATGAATCATAGCATGCCAGGCCTCCCTGTTCATCACCATCTCCCGGAGTTCACTCAGACTCACGTCCATTGAGTCCATGATGCCATCCAGCCATCTCATCCTCTGTCGTCCCCTTCTCCTCCTGCCCCCAATCCCTCCCAGAATTAGAGTCTTTTGCAATGAGTCAGCTCTTTGCATGAGGTGGCCAAAGTACTGGAGTTTCAGCTTCAGCATCATTCCTTCCACAGAAATCCCAGGGCTGATCTCCTTCAGAATGGACTGGTTGGATCTCCTTGCAGTCCAAGGGACTCTCAAAAGTCTTCTCCAACACCACACTTCAAAAGCATCAATTCTTCGGCACTTAGCCTTCTTCACAGCCCAACTCTCACNTCCAGGTTGTCACAGAACACCAGCTTTGGGTTCCCTGCACCAAACATCTAATTCTCACTGACTGTTTTACAAATGGTAATAAATATGTTTCAAAGCTATTATTTCAAATCATCCTACCTTCTCCTTCTCCTCCCACTATGGCCAAAAGTGAACACAGAAGACTTCTGCCAGACACTAATGGGAGATAAAGGACACTAGCAAAGGGAGAAAATGGGGAGACAAGGCTAATAGTCTGCACTCATGCTGTTCCAATCCACTTCAAGACAACTGTAAAACTGGCATTTCCTACCTTGTATTCCCATCAGTCTGCTTAAGGCAACATTGCTTTTCTATAGCCACAAAGGGTTATGAACAATGAGAACATGTAAAATAGAAGGGAATAGGTTTTCCACTTCAAAGTTTATTAAGAAGCTACATATTCCACATGTTAAAGATGTTCAAGCCACATTCTGACTAATCTGACCTGAGTTCTGATTGTGAAGATAAAGGCAGTGTGCAGATAAGGTGGTCAAAACCCACATGTGCTTAGCACGTAGAGACTATCAGTTCCATGAAATAATTGGTTTTAAATTCTCCAGATACATTATACTTGATAAGATGTGAACCTTTTATAAATAGGATGTAAGAGCAGGTTAGGTCTCTGCTCTTACAAGTGGAAATTAGACAGTATTTATTATATTAGATTAATACAGTCAATTGGTAGAATTAAAACACACTTGAGCACATGCAGGCCTGCTTTTCCTCAAAAACTTTTTAACTCTTTCCGGCTAAGAAACCGTAGACACAAACTGAGAACTCTGTTCCCGATTGCAGCTCTGAGTGCTGACAGATTAACACTGCTTCACAACTCAAGGGAGTGTTTCTGGCGCTGAAGGAAACTGGCTCTTGAAGTAGCTTTTTGTAAGTTACTAGTGTGCTGCTGTTGAAATAATTTCTTTTCTCCCACATTAATGTACCTCCTGCATTTCCCTTCCTGCTCATGTCAGTGGCTGCAAGCCTGAGTGAGACGCCAGAGCATCTTAAGGACTGCAAAGAGCTGTCAGCCACAGCTGGGACTCCCTTTCCCTGGGCAGAGAGCAACTGTCCAGTGGTAACAAGTGGGGCAGAAGCTGGGGAGATGAGAAATCTCAAACAAACAGATATTCTTTTAAGAGTGCTTTTAGCCAGAAATATGTCAAACTCAAAATAGCATTAAAGAATTACCAAGCAGACCATCTCGGAAGCACAGCTTCTCAGCCAGAGGGGAGCTGTCTTTTCAGTTTGGAGGGATTCTTTGTTTTAGGAGTAACTTGATTCTTTTAAAGTAACTTTTGGTATTCATACTTACAGTCTGAAAACTAACCTCTTCAACACTGTCAACGATCCATCAAACTCTGTTTGTTGTGATGCAGTTTAGAACCATTCCTCGCAGGACCTCCCCACTGATTGAGCTGATCTGATTTTCTTCCACTGCACAGCCTGGGCCCCAAACTCCCCTCATTCAAACTTGATACCCACAGTAGTGACTGAAAAACTCATGTGACTTATTTTTATTTGTACCTGGATGAGTTCCTTTTAAGGCATAAGTTTCTCAAGAGTTGTGTTCAACTTCCTATGTGTTCAGTAATGAGGGAGTTCTGACACTGAGTTAGGAGACATCATCTCAACAAGATGCTAAGAAGATTAAGACATCCGATGATATATTCACAATGTGAATTGCATCAAGCGGGTGCAGGAGAAATACTTGACTGAAAAGCATATGTATTTGTGCTCCCCTTTTAAGCGAGTATATAAAGATATGCCTCCATGTAAGTTCTAGCAGAAAGATGGTGGGAATCTAGATGTGTGAACTCTTATTTCTATCTGGAAAAAGATGACCTCAGAGTTTCAGTTTCTCCCACTGTACATAATGCGATGACAAGAAGTATGGATATCAAACAGCCTGTCTTTCCCCCATATGGTATTTATACATTAACAATGGGGGCTATTCGGGATTCCTGCAAAGTAATCTCAAAATCTGATCAGGGAAAGTCACATCAAGAACAAAAACTATCATTTACCATCCACCATGCTGCGTATTTTGACTTGTTTTAAGGCGGTCTTAAAGCCTTTAGAGTAATAATAAACAAAAGAGTTTAGATACTCTGTTATATTCCATTTAATTATAGCCTTTGCAAGAATCATATTGCAAACAGACTCTACTTTGGAGGAATGCTTGTTAACACTCAGAAGGACAAGTTTGTAAGAAATCTTGAGTATGTAATCTCAGTTATGATGATATCTCATTTTATGAACACTCATGCTTACAAGTTAACACTGGAAGGTTTATCAAGCCTTTGAAATCAACACAAAAGAGAAAGGAATACCTACTATGAATATACTGTGTATTTATATATGTATATGTATATTTTAAACACATANAAGTGTTGGAGATGCCAGAGACATGGGTCCAATCACTGGGGCAAGAAGATCCCCTGGAGCAGGAAGTGTCAACCTTTTCTAGTATTCTTGCCTGGAAAATCCCATGGACAGAGGAGCCTGGCGGGCTATACAGTCCATGGGAGTCTCATAAAGTCGGACACAATTGACACCTATATTCAGAAGCCCGCTCTGTATGTTTCAGAGGAATCAAGCAGGGAAGTAGTGAGGTCTAGAGGAGCAAACATGAGATCTTATACCTCGGGAAAACATTAACATGATATATTTCCCTTATGAAATAAAGACCCTTAAAACAGCAACTTTGGCCAAATGTTTTTCCACCTTGTTAAATTTTTATATTGAAACAAATTGAAATTTACATAAAAAAGGTAAAGAAATAGTACAGAGTTTCTATAACCCTTTGCCCTAACTCCTCAACGGTTAACATTTAATTACATTTCCTTTTTTCTGAACATTTTGAGAATAAATTGCAGACATGATAACCATTATCTTTTTATTTCTCCCTAATATTTTATTAACAACAGTTTCAAACATACAGAAAAATTGAAAGAATTTTACAGTGAAAACCTTGAAACTCACTAAATTCTTCTGAGCCACAAGCCCTTATTTCTCACTTACTCCATTTTTCAGATCTCCTGTCCATTTATGCATCCTTCCATTCATCCACACATTGATTTTTTAACAGCTTCATTGTTGTATCATTTGTTGTTGTTGTTTAATCTCTAAGTCATGTCCAACTCTTTTTGCAACCCAATGGACTGTAGCCTTGCTAGCCTGCTCTGTCCATGGGATTTTCTAGGCAAGAATACTGCAGTGGGTTGCCATTTCCTTTTCCAGGGCATCTTTCCCACAGAGGGGTCGAACCTGTATCTCCTGTACTGACAGGCAGATTCTTTACCACTCAGCCACCAGGGAAGCATGTTGTATAATTTACAAACCATAAAATTTACCTATCAAATAATTTTAATCCATGTTCATATCATAGAAAGTCATAGTGTGGTTTGGAAAATTCTAACAAAGCAGCCCTTTTCTGGGTATTAGCTACTCTCATCTTATAAGGAGGCTGATCTCAGAGAGGGTCTCTAGCCTGTAACCCAGGACCTACTTCTCTCTGGAGTCCCAGAAAATCACATTACCTCTTCTGAATCTTTGAAGATTCAGTTTTTGGAAATATGGAGTGAGGCCATTAGACCCTTGGATGAGTAAGTTTCTTGTGGCTTTAAGATGTTGAAATTCTAAGCTCTAGGATATAGAATTCCCATTCCTTATTCCTCTGCACAGAACACTACGTTACACCTTTTGTTTGCTTTTCTCAGAATTAATCCTGATGACATCATGTGGAGCAGGTTAGCCTGAACATTTAAGGGGATAAAACACTTACGCCTTAAGGACTCTTTGGGAGCGAATCATTTATCCATCGCATTTGCAGAATTCTTCTGTGAAATGGAATCTTGCTGTTACTAATGCAGAAGCCTGCTGGTAAATGTTCAGACTGTACATATTAGCCAGCTGGTGGCTGAATTCTGACTATTGAGCTGCCTAGAATTGGAATAATTAATTTTCCTGAAGAAAGTGCATTGTGTTGTAGCTTTTTGGGTTTGTGACTGTAATCTGTAATCACCAGGGAATTTATTTAGATTTGCAATTATACTAGAGTTAGTAATTTATAGTAAAGAGATGGGAGTTTGCTAAACAGAAGGCATAGAGCTGTGAGTTTTTCATTAATGGTTTTGGGAGCCTTGTATTATAATACCTAAACTGTTAGTGAAGAACTATTAGCTAAATAGTCGGTTCATGTTCGTCTTATCTAGTGAAAGCAGAACTTAATGTGTTTACCTCAGGAGTTTTCTCATTTATTTAAAATATGGCTTTCTTTTGCATGAAAAAGAAATGTTCCTCTAAAAGCTTATATTTCAAAGACATGTGATTATGAGTAATAGCTTCCTAGATATGTAGTATTATGTTTTAAACATATATTCCAATAATAATATTCTTATTTGCCTGAGGATAACATTCCATTCTCTATTAAGTACTGTATTTCAAATGAAAGCGTATATGAATTGACTGTTTTTTTTTTTAATTATGCATTTGTTTTAGGTAAAAGTAAGTTTCTTTAAAAAGAATATTCTTAACTAATAACAGTTATTTTGAAGAGCTATCCATACATGACTGTGGCATGAATCACACCTTATCGCTCATAGATAAGGCAGGAAAGCTGACCTGACTAATAGAAAATCATAAAAGTTATGAAGGAACCTTTATATTTAATTCAGTATAGCTTTTTTAAAACTTGCAGTGCTTTATTTAACAAGTTTGTGGTTATAATTCTTCAGAGTTGAGTAATGTATGTTATTGAATTGTTCATGAAACACTGTTGCTTAAATGATTAAGAATGACTTTTAAAAAGATAGATACCTTGTTTCATACGAATATTATAGATTAAAATGTTATATATGATAGTAACTATTGCCTGAGGAAGTCAGATCCCTGGGTTAATTTAAGGGGTCATAGCTGCTCATCTGATAAGAATCTGATGTGTTTTAGAATTCAACTTTTTTTTTTTTAATTTTAGAAAGTTAGTTCAGTGCCTATACAATGTGATAGAACATCCCCAGTCCAATCAAGCCAGCATATTTGTATTTCTGCATTAAAACATAGAGATATTCCTTTTTTGTGAGATCCATAGACTATAAGTAACTTTACATCAGTTTGGAAATTGGCTATCAGTTAGCAGCTTGGATTAATGACTGTGTTTTGGTTTTCAAAGAGTTTGAATTTTAGGATTACAGATACGAATCAAGGATTTATTTTGAAATAACTGATGATATCATGGTATATTTTTGGGTGAATTTTGTAGAGACTCTTCAAAATGCTATTTAAGCTAAGTATTATATCCTATGAACATCAAACATTAAATTTCAGGAAATGGTATGTTTTTAAAAGATTAATCTTTGTATGTTTCTGATAGAAGTATGAACTACTTTTAAACTTACAGTCAGAGCTGTAAAATAAGACATCTAAGGAGAATAGTTCATGTCTCATGAGCTAAAAAAAGGGAAAAGATCAGCATGGCTTTTTATCTTCTTAATCAAACAAAAATGTGGTGANGAATACCAGACCATATTATCTGTCTCCTGAGATACCTGTATGTGGGTCAAGAAGCAAGAGAATAGTTCATGTCTCATGAGCTAAAAAAAGGGAAAAGATCAGCATGGCCTTTTATCTTCTTAATCAAACAAAAATGTGGTGATCAAATATTATTATGTAGTTTTGGCATTCTAGCTCTAGGTAGTTTGCTTGAATTCTGCTTATATTTAGAATCTGTGTGAAAGAAAAACAGCCTTCTTTGACTTGAATGATCAGTGTTAAAACTATCGGTGACATTTATATTTCTACATGAATATTACATGATTTTATTAGGATGGATAAACTAAGAATAAATGGAACAGAAAAGTTAAAAATAATAAAATAAGTGAATTATAGAAACTATTTTTAAAGTGCTTTTGTGCTCAATTCTATATGATGAATTGATCAAGTACTTGAAATTAGTTCTACTACTTGTTGAGTCTTTTTAGATCTCTATTGGAGGATATTATTACATAAACATATTAAAAATACCTTTGTAACTGAAACCCAACTTTTATAATCATACTCAACATACAGAATAACTTGTCTTCCAAAATTCTCATAATTCCTTTCATCTATTAAACAAGGCAACTACCACAAAAGCACTTACATATGTCTCTCTTGCAAATAAAACTGATGTTGGAGCATCTAATGAAGAATTTAGATAATTTGACAATCAAGACTTTAAAAACCCTACACAAGATGTAGCAAGTTGAATCTCAGAGGGACAGACTACATTTCCTTTAAACCCCTTGTGGTAGACCCCTGTGGCTATTTAACATTAATCATTTTAAATAAACAGAAGTATCATTTCTTTTCCAATCACAGAACAACCTTTTGGAAACAATTCTGCAACTAAGCACAGGACATAGGATAGAAGGGCATTTGTATTGGATAACTACTTCCAGTGCTTATATGCATTAACATTTTTCCTGCCAGTGTAGCAAAAGAATGTATAGTCATCTTCCTATGTCTCATTCTGTAAAATCTAATTTCTGTTAGTTGTTCTAGTTGTACATCTGCAGGTGATGAGCAACCTAAATGAAACTGGAGACATAATGTCCTATCTAGTCCTCATTGTATTCTTCAGTATCACATAATTTTGAACTGTGTGGTTGATGGGCATATTACAGAGAATATTAAGTGATTTCATATATTTTCATTATCATCATACAGCAGGATTATCATGAGTTCCAACAGAATGAATGCTCAAATAACTGGCATTGTAATTCTTCCTCAATTAAAAAATATATACATATATGTCTATATGAAGGTGCATCTATTTACTAATAGGCATGTTCAATATATGGCAAAATCTTTGGGGACATAGAAAATGTAGATGTATCGTCCATTTTTTACATTGAAAAATGTTAGTCGTTCAACTGTGTCCAACTCTTTGTGACCACATGGACTGTAGTCCACCAATTTCCTCTGTCCATGGGGATTATCTAGGCAAGAATACTGAGTGGGTAGCCGTTCCCGCCTTCAGGGGATCTTCCAGTCCCAGGGGTTGAACTCAGATCTCCTGCACTGCAGGGAGAATTTTTTTACCATCCTATAGTATACAGCAGATACGAACTACTTCCCTCATGGACATGTTGTGTAGTTAACTCTCTTGGCCTTTGTTTGCCCAATCTGTCCTTGACTCCTGAGAGCAGGTAAGGTCTGGGAGTGGGATCAAATGCCTGAAGTTTAGATACCATGCTCCTCATTAAGGAGATCGGTGGAGGAGACCATGCAAGTAGTATCAGAATCCAACAGGTCCAGACAGTGTTTGTGTGCTGGCAAACCCCAGGAGGGCCAGGGGCAGGTATGAAAGAAGGAAAGGTACTGTGGAGATTAAAGCAAGTGCTTTCACGGGGAATGGAATAAGTAGCCTAGTAATAGCTAGTGTTTGGGTTGGCAAGGGCGTAATTGAAGAGGTGTACATTGTTGGCTGTTGGGACCAGGGCAGAGCAGACAATATTTGCCAAAATGATGTTGATTTTTGGGCCTTGGGGGCAGATATTATTTAGGGTTCTTCAGAGAAGCAGAATCAACAAGATAGATGTGTGTGTGTGTATGTATATGTGTGTATCTATATCTATGGAGAGAGATTTATTACAAGGAATTAGTGTTTGTAATTATGAAGCCTGAAAAGTCTCAGATCTGTAGTCACTATGCTTCAGACCTGGCAGAGTCAGTGCTGTAGATCCATTCTGAATCCAAAGGCCTGAGAACCAGGAGAGATGATGGTATAAGTTCCAGACTGAAAGCTAGCATGCATGTGACTCAAGAAGTGTGGATATCTTGGTTTGAGTTTGAAGGCAGGAAAGTACTGATGTTCCAACTCCATGGTCAGTCTAAAGGATTTCCCTCTTGCTTGTGGGAGGCTAAAATTTCATTCTAATCTGGGTATTTGCATGGGCTCCATCCATATTAGGAAGGGCAATCTGCTTTTCTTTCTCTGCCAATTCAGATGTTAATCTCATCAGAATCACACTCGCAGATACATCTAGAATAATGTTTGAGCAAATATCTAGGTATCTCACAGCCAGTTGACACATAA
>SJYV01020952.1:0-19500 GCA_006410875.1 Neotragus pygmaeus | reverse complement strand
TTCATAAAGGAGTAAAAATAACTTCAAAATCCCCCATAACATCTGGTATTTGCTAAACAAGAAAAGAATAAAATAAATCAGAAATAAAGAGGACTTCACTGGTGGTATGTGGATAAGAATCTATCTGCCAATGTATGCGACCCGGGTTTGATTTCTGGCCCAGAAGATTTCACATGCTGCATAGCAACTTAGCCCGTGTACCATTACTACTGAAGTCTGTGTGTCCTGTCTCTTATACACATCTCCTCCTCAGAGCTGAGTCTGTCTCCCTAGGGCGGCCCTCCTCACCTCCTCAAAGCTGAGACCGTCTCCCTAGGGCGGCCCTGCTCACCCATCTCCTCAGACCTGAGACCGTCTCCCCAGGGTGGCCCTCCTCACCCTCTCCTCAGAGCTGAGACCATCTCCCCAGGGTGGCCCTCCTCACCACCCCTCAGAGCTGAGACCTGTCCTCTGGCAGCTGCAGATGAGGAGGAGCAGGTTGTGGCCTCCGCTTGATGTCCAGTGAAGCAGGGTCCACCTTAGGCATTACTGGGGCCTGGATGTCCAGGAGCCAGAGCGAGGGCCTGCTGGAGGGTTAACAGCGCGTGAGGACTGGGCTGTGGCTTCAGATACCAGGTCAAACACTCGTCTGCTCGCTGCAGTGAAGGTGTGTTTAGGCAGGAAATGCACTGGATTTGGTAGACCCTAAGTGAAGCAGGCTGCCCTGCATGGAGTGGGGGGTCTCGTCCAATCAGTTGAAGGCCTTGCTAAAAACAGACTGAGGTCCCTGAGAAGGAGGGATTGTGCCTTGACTGTGTATGAACTTGAGCTGTAGCATTAACCCTCCACCCGTCAGTCTGCCCTGCAGCTTTCAGAACACCCAGCCCAACAATTACTTAAAATAGCCCCTTAAAATAAACCTCTCTCTTCCTGTCTGTCAACAGGTCAATGCTGCACAGGGGGTGGCCCATCTGGCCACACTCCTCCAGGAGCACACCAATCACACACCTTGCAGGCAAATGGAACTGCTGGCTCCTTGCTGGAAAGTAGGATCGGAGGGGGAGATGGTTGGGGGACTCAGAGCTGGGGGCGCGGGGCAGGAGGGGGTCTAGAGCAGACACGCAACCTCACGGCCCCGGATGAGAGTGGTCGACAAACCACGACTCCAGGATCTCAGTCTAACATGAAAGATAGTGATGATGACAGAAAAGAGAAACCCTAAATGGCAAAACGTCAACATTTTTNAGATGGTTGGGGGACTCAGAGCTGGGGGCGCGGGGCAGGAGGGGGTCTAGAGCAGACACGCAACCTCACGGCCCCGGATGAGAGTGGTCGACAAACCACGACTCCAGGATCTCAGTCTAACATGAAAGATAGTGATGATGACAGAAAAGAGAAACCCTAAATGGCAAAACGTCAACATTTTTGTTAAAAGATAAGCGTGTGGACGTACATGTGTACACAAAGACTCCAACTCAGAATGTTAGCAGCCTGGGCAGTGGGATTATGGGTGATTTTTCTTTCCTTTTCCTAGGAGTTTCCTTATTAGTTATATTTTTAATAGTTAAGTTTGTGACACAGTCAAGAAAAGGAGTAAGGCCGATTCCCTTAAAGAGCAAGGCTTTCCTGTTCCCTCTGTGAGCCCAGATCTAGTGGACACTTGTGACATTGCCTGTGAGCTCATCTCTGGCCCTGTGTCCATTGGCCCACTCCCTGAACACCCCGCCAAGCACGTGCTCTGATGCCACTGGCATGAGAGCTGCTCTGCGCCCTCAGCGTCTGCACAGGGGATGTTCACAAGGAGGGGCCAGGGCCGTTTCTTCTCTGCCGGCCCCTGCTGAGAGGCCTGGGTCCCCAGTGAGGCCAGCTGAACACTCAGTCCTGGGGGCCGAAGTCAGCGTCTGTGAGCGGAGCCTGGGATTCCAGGGAGTGCCTGAGGGAAATGCAAAGGCAGGCTTGGGGGAGATCCCGTCCTCGGGGCTGAGAACGCCGCCCTGCCTCCTGGCTCCCTGCGACATCGGCCATGAGGATAGCCTGGGGATGACTGCCGTGGGGTTGGCCAGGATGCAGGTGAGCGAAGAGCTGCCTGCCATGTGTTTCCCCAATGTGCTCCAGAGGGAAACACCCGTCAGGTTTGGTCAAATATTCTTTTAATTGGCCATGAAAAATCATGAAATCTCAGACACAGCCCAGTTCTCTTTTGGGTCCTCTTTCCGCTTCCCCATTAGGTTCACTAGTCCAAAGTTAATAAGAACGCTTTAGATGGCCTGGAAATTGGTACAAATCTATGATTTTCCAGAACATTTGCAAAACACTTACCTTCTACCCAAATAGTGAGCTAAGGCCTGGGTGCCCCAGGCTGTACCCAGGATGGAGGGAGAGCAGACGCTTGCAGAAACCTGCCTGGAGGCCCAGCAACCAGGGGTTCCGGGAGAGGCATGAAGCCCCTGTGGGCACGGGCAGGGCCTAATGCCAGAGGGAATGTGGGGAAGTGGCAGCCAGGCCACTGGCATGACAGGGCAGCTCGCCCACCACTTGGAAAGGGGACAGGAGGCGCGCGCTCTCCCAGCACGACGGACGTGGGCTACCCTGGGCAGGCTCAGAGGCAAGAACTAGGAAGAAGACGCGCATCAGGGTACCTGGAGAACCTCCTTCACTTTGGCTGAGAGAGGAGGACCTGTCCACAACTGAATAACGACCAAAGCAGACGCCTGAGGTCGTCTGTGACGTGGTCCAGCATTGCAGGAGTTGCACAAAATTAGACATTAGGCGGCAGGCACGGCCCCTGAGGAGCAGGAGCAGGGGGACGTGTGGGGGACGAGGCTGCACCCCTCAAGTGGTGAGGAGAGGCAGAGTGTTCAGCACATCTGTATGCTGAGAGAAGAGCGTGGGAAATGCAGAGCTGGAGAACATGGAGCCCAGGTCTGGATCGACGGCGGGGGCAGGTGGGAGAGAAGGCACGTGGGCCACCGTGTGTGGGGAGGGTGGGCATGCAGTCCTTCAGAGAGTCTCATACTAATGGTTCAATCAATAAGACCCATGCATCACATGCTGGAAGCCACGGCTCTTTAAAGGATATTAAAGTTCTTTCTGATTTCAGAGAGACTTTCATGAAAAAGAAATGTTGCTATATTTTACAATTAAATAAGATGCCTCACCAAACACTAAAAAACCATGACTTGTAAGGCTGGGAAGAGCACCGTAGCTTTAGGGGTTTGCATCTTGCCAGGAGCACGGTCCTTTATTAGAGACGTAGATACGTGAGTCACTTTCTATTTTAGGAAAAACTCATTGTGGTGCAAAATAAGAACTTTCTTTTTTTGTGAAGGTACATTCATCATTCTGACTTCAAACTTTCAGGACCTGCTGAGTGGGGGACTGGAGCTGGCACACAAAATTAATGCTCCTAAATCCTTTGTAACAATCTACTTTAGAAACATATGTCCTAACAAAAGATTAATAAATACCACATCAATTGTCCCAGTTCAGTCAAATCTGATTCTCAAAGGTTCATGATGTCAGTAAGTACAATTATGAGGAAAGAGCCAGTTCTCAATTCATACGTAAAATACACATCAGATATTAATATGTGATACTTTATGGAATGAATGAGGTCAATTAAAGCTATTCAGAATATAAATTTGGGTAACAAAGTCAGGATAAGCTTACATTTCATAAAGGAGTAAAAATAACTTCAAAATCCCCCATAACATCTGGTATTTGCTAAACAAGAAAAGAATAAAATAAATCAGAAATAAAGAGGACTTCACTGGTGGTATGTGGATAAGAATCTATCTGCCAATGTATGCGACCCGGGTTTGATTTCTGGCCCAGAAGATTTCACATGCTGCATAGCAACTTAGCCCGTGTATCATTACTACTGAAGTCTGTGTGTCTAGAGTCTGTGACCCACAACAAGAGAGGCCCATACAACCCAGCAAAAAGTAAACCCCCTCTCACCACAACTAGAGAAAGCCCACACGCAGCAACAAAGATGCAGTGCAACCAAAAATTAATTAATTGTTTAAAAAGGCTGGTAGCTTCTTCCAAAGAAAGAAAGGAAGGGGCTGCGTCGAGTCATCACTGAGAGCAGAGGCCCTGTCCCAGGGTTGGTGGGAGGCAGATGGGGGTGAGCAGAGGGGGCTGGGGCTCACGTCTCCCAGCGTTCACTAAGGAAGGCTTTTTGTGGAAAGTTACTTGTCCTTCTTATTTGAGGAAGATTTTTCTATAATTGACCACATTTCTTGTTGCCTTGACTGTTGTAAACCCAGAGTCCAACCTCACAACTAAGAAATCAATTGTAGCCAATATTTCTCTTCTGCTTTTTTATATGGATTTTGACATGCATTTTAACATTTCTATATAATTTATTTATAAGCCCATAACAGACCCTTTTATAAAGAAGTTTTATGTTTAAAGTTTTAAATGAGTAAGACTAGGAAATAATACCCGAATCCATTGAAACTGCCTTCATTTTAAGTGGTTTCAGGAAGAGCCTATTTGAGTTCTACTTTTCCCAAATCAAATCAGTCACTACTGATGATCTCCACAAAGTGCCATTTTGTTCCTACCGGGTTTCAAATCGAGGCAAAACCTTACATACTCCTCTTGTGAGATGACCACCTCCGGTATACACAGCTGATCTCAAATAAGCCAATTTAATCTTCCACTAGGAGACAACTGTGGATGGAGACAGACTGACACAGCTTGAGCTCCGAGGGGCTGAGCCTGGCTCATGCCAGTGTGGATTCTCTGGCAGGTGGGCTCCAGAGGCTGTGTTTTCCCTGAGTCTATCTGTCCTTGAGCGTATGACGGGTCTGTCTCCAGGAGCCCTGGCGCCCTCTGTGTAGAGGAGACACTTGCTCCACTGGTGCCAGACTTGCTGCTCCCAGCCTTGACCAGATCCAGACAGCACTGTCACCCTCCAATAAAGGCTTAAAAAACAAAGAGCATGTAGAAATCTGAAGACCAGAGTCAAAGAAAGGAAATTAAAAAAATAAGTCTGAACAGTGTTTTGTTTTTTGAAAAAAGTCCACGAAACTGTTTTTGAATTAAGAACACAACAAATTTTAAGCAAGTTTGCAACGTTCTACTTGAGTTCTGTCTTGAAAAGATTAAAATGAAAAGTGTCAGGAAGGCGTGTCCACTGCCTGCAAGCTTGTGTCCTGGGTAGGGGAGGGGAGCTCGCTGCTCTACTGCAGCTAGGCCCACCCTTTCCCAGAAGGAGCAAGGCCCCTTTCTGCCCTCCTTTCAGCAGAAGTGGGGGCTTCCTCTCCTGATTCAACCCAGAATTTAGGGGACATCTTCCTGTCACCTGATTAGGGCTGAGAAGACCAGGGAGAGACTGATATCAGCTTAGAAGCCACTCTCTTCCTTTCTCTGACTCTGTGGGTGACGTGACTTTCAGAACACAGGACGGTGTTTCCGGTTTTAGGGAGTTCCTAGTACTGTTGGTGACCTGCACTCAGGGAAGACTTACTCAACTGCCATAAATGAACAGAACCAGAAAGAAAAGAAGCACACTGTTGACACATTCCTCCTAAAATTCTTATGTAACCCATTACGCTCAGAAATTTAATGACGACAGTAGTGATGGCTAAGTATGATCGATGTGAGGGAACCATGAGGAGCACGTGTGGGTGAGCACTTTAATGTCATGTAAACCTTAGGAGGTAACGTTATTGTTACTATTGCTACTCTGATTATGACTATTACTATGATTTCAGGAACTAGCAAACGTTAAGAGGTACAGCAGGTTTAAATGTTATTATCCAGTTAAAAAATGTGGAACAACATATTAATGCAAATTTAATTAGATTTTGCAATTATCTCCTGAGTAAAGCCTATTTTAAATTTTAATATACCAAATGTAATAATACCTGTGTATGCAAATGAAATAATGTATGCATATAATTTTATATGGTTAAACTATCAAGATATCCATGGCTTCTCCATTTTCAAAAACATTCTAGATCTAGGTAATTTAGAAGTTAGAATTCCAGGCATTATTTTACTCTCTTAAAGCAACATTTAACACAATCTATTTTCAGTACAGTAAACAGGATGACTGCTCAGAGTGCCATGTAAGTGGATGTGACCTAGTATGGATTAACCACTGATGAGTTTTTTTTTTTTTTAAACTTGATAACATGAGCATCTGTGACTCATAACTAGGTCTCAGTAGACTGGCTCCCAGAGCCGAGAGGAAGCACGGGCTTCAGGGCCTCGCTCCACCCCGCGCTCAGCACCACAGACGCCTCAGCAGGCTCCATCCTCTGTCTCTCCCTCTCTGTCTCCTCATCCCATCTCTGCCCCTCTGCCCCTCTGCCTCTCTCTGATTCCATCTCTCCGTCTCTTTCTCTCTCTGATTCTGTCTCTATCTCTCTCCCTCTCTGTCTCTCTCTGATTCTGTCTCTTTCTCTCTGATTCTCTCTCTCTCCCCCTCTGTCTCTCTCTGATTCTGTCTCTGATTCTGTCTCTCTCCCTCTCTATCTCTCTCTGATTCTGTCTCTCTCTCTCTGTCTCTCTCTGATTCTGTCTCTCTCTCTCTGCCTCTCTCTGATTCTCTCTCTGATTCTGTTTCTCTCTGATTCTGTCTCTGATTCTATCTCTCTCCCTCTCCGCCTCTCTCTGATTCTATCTCTCCCCACCTCCGCCTCTCTCTGATTCTATCTCTCCCCCTCCGCCTCTCTCTGATTCTCTCTCTCCCCCTCCGCCTCTCTCTGATTCTGTCTCTCCCCCTCTCCACCTCTCTCTGACTCTGCCCCTCCCTCTCTGTCTCTGTCTCCCCTTCACCCCCGCCTCCGCCTCTCTCTGATTCTCTTTGTCTCCCCCTCCGCCTTTCTCTGATTCTGTCTCTCTTCCCCCTCCACCTCTCTGATTCTTTCTCTTCCCCCTCCGCCTCTCTCTGATTCTGTCTCTCTCCCCCCTCCGCCTCTCTCTGACCCTGCCTCTCTCTGATTCTGTCTCTGTCTCCCCTTCTCTCTCCCCCCCTGTCTCCCTCTGTGCCCTCTCCTCTGTAACAGTGTAACTTCTGCTCCTTTACTCTGCCCTCACTCGGCTCAAGGCTGAGGGCATGACGACTGGCTACCTTCACAGTGCACACCGAGCCAAGGCCCCCAGGCTCCAGGGAAGGAGACCAGCCCCGAGAGGGCCAGTGTCTATCTCACACAGCCCCGAGACTGTGACCTGCCCGCTCTGTGCCTGACAGCAAGCTCAGCACTCAGTGGGGGGAAAAAAGGCAGCAGAAAGTTCTAACATGGCAATCCACACGTGCTTGCCCCAGCACCAGCCCATGCAGGAGCTCGTCGGATCAGGCCTCCCCATTGCGCTTGAGTTCAAAACACAGGTTCTTAGCCAGACTCCATCTGCCATAGGCCCCAGCGACTTGTCTGTAGAATCGGGACCATCACCATGCCATGACACCAGCAATGCCAGGAAGGATGGAGAGGACCCATGTGAGGGGAGAAGGTGGGGGTGGAGATCATGGGCATTCCAGCCCTTGTTCAACCATTAGTTAACCACCTCCCGACCCATCTCGACAGATGGCAGTTTTTGGACGCCTGTACCACCGTCTATCAGGTGAAAATGACTTCTTCCAATTCTGGGGTGAAAACCTCAGCTGCACCTCAAAGTCCAATCAAAACCTACTCCCTCTGTGAAGCTGCACTGGTCCCTCAAACCCAGATCAAAGCAACTTCCTGTCCGAGGTCCCCATGGCTCTGTGTCCACAGGTTCTCAGGAGGGCGGTCTTGCTTGCCCTGCACTGATGCTATTTGTGTCTATGACCATCTTCCCAACTGGGTTATAACCACACCCAGTAAATGAATCATGTTTTAATTGCCTCTGTATCTCCAGAACAAAACAGCCTTCCTATTCATGGTCTACAGTCAGTGTGTGCTCAGTTGCTCGGTCATGTCCTATTCTTTGCAACCCCATGGACTGTAGCCCACCAGGTTCCTCTGTCCATGGAATTCTCCAGGCAGGAATACTGGAGTGGGCACCAATTAACCATGCTAATCTGACTTAAACTCTGTTCAAATATGGTTTCAATAACAACAAAACCAGAACAAATGAAAGCATTACTATTTAAGAAGATGTATCTATATACATACACATATACGTATATATTTATATTAACGTGAACTCCAGGAAAAAACTGGAGTGATGGACAGGGGGCCTGGTGTGCTGCGGTTTATGGGTTCACAAAGAGTCGGACACGACTGAGTGACTGAACTGGACTGAACTGAACTGAGTGCCTAAGAATGAAAAGGCAAGTCACAGACAGATAAAAATATTTGAAAAGCACATATCTGATAAAGGACAGGTATATAAAGAATTTTAAAAACTCAACGAGAAACAATCAACCCAATTAAAAGTGTAGAAAAGACTTAAACAGACACCTCACCAAATAATGTAAACAGATGGCAGATAAGCACATGAAAGGCACTAGCATCATATACACGGCTGCTGTGGAGACAGCCTGCGATTCCCGCAAAACTTAACATACTCTAATCACATAAGCCAGCCTTCACACTCCGTGGCGTTCACCCAAGTGAGCTGAAAATTTACGTCCACACAGAAACCTGCACTCAAGTTTTGTAGCTGCTTTATTCACAGCTGTCAAAACCTGTAAGCAACCAAGATGTCCCTCAGTAGGTAAGTGGATAAATAAACTATGGTCCATTCAGACAATGAATATTATTCAGTTAAAAAGAAATGAGTTATCAGGCAATGAAAAGACATGGAGGGACCTTATGACCACATGTAAAGGCTAGAGATGGTATGGTTCCAACTCCATGACATTCTGCAACAGGTAAAACTATGGAGAAAGAAAAAGGATCAGTGGTTCTCAGGGGCTGGGGGAGGGAAGGATGAGTAAGTGGAGCACAGAAGGTCTTTAAGGCAGTGAACCTAGTCCGCATGGCGCTGCGATGATGGATATATCGTGGATACACAACAGACACTGTAATGATGGGTACACGTGACTGTACACTTATTCCTATCCACAGAATGGACAATATGAACACTGAATCCTGTTGCAAACCACGGACTCCAGTCAGTAATATAACAATATTGCTTCTTCAACTGTAACAGATGCAACAATCGTGCAAGATGTAAAAATTAGGAAACTGCTTGTGGACAAGGGGGTACTTTCTGCTCAATCTTTCTATAAACCTACAACTGCTCTTAAAACTAAAGTTAATTTTAAGCCATCATTAATTTTATAATGATGGCTCTAGCTGCTGTGCTTACTTCATTATTAATATTCTTCTAGACAAGTAGAAACAGCAGAGTGTAGAGAGGCTGGGAAGATGGGAGTTCAGGCTAACTCCCATTTCAGAGCAGGGAAGTAGCAGGCAGGGGTGACCAGCCCCAAGACACAGCAGGTCCATTGGCCTGACCTTCAAGTGCATATCCAGAGCTGGAAACGGCCACAAAGCATGCAGCCTGAGGACCCCTCTGGGTGTGGGATCAAGTCTGGCTGGGGGAGTCTGTGCAAACTGCAGGACAGGAATGGAAACAGCCCCAGTCCAGGGCTGTCACCAGGAGGAGGGCAGTGTGCCAGGCTGAGCCACACATGGTGGGATGAAGGGCCACATGGGGGGTTCCTCATTTCCTTGGTGGGTGACGAAGGGTCACACCTGGGGCTCCTCTCCTCAGGGGGTGATGAAGGGTCACACTTGGGGGAAGGGCCATACCAGGGACAACTGCACAGCAGAAGTCTCTTCAGGGTTTCATGAGACCTTTTTTAGTACAAAACTCGGGTGTGGAATTTGGACAGATTTCCCAATAAATGTCACATGGCAACTGTCAGTTTACAAAGCCCTGAATGTGTGCCCTTCCAGGCCCCAGGTGAGCTTAGGCATCACTGTTGCAACATGGTTATTCTGTGGAGGAATAAAAGAGGCCTAACAAAGAAGACACATTCATCTCATGCTATAAATGTAAAGCGCACCAGGGACTTCTGAGGTTGCTAGTGGTTAAAGACTGAGCTGATGAGGGAGACATGGGTTCGACCCCTGGGTTCAGAAGATCCCTGAAATAGGAAATAGCAACCCACTCCAGTATTCCTGCCTGGAGAATTCCCTGGACTGAGAAGCTGGGTGGGCTACAGTCCATGGGGTTGCCAAGAGTTGGACACAACTGAGCATGCACACATGTAAACCCCATCAACCATGGTGCCAAGAACAGAATCGGGGTCCAGTGATCTTGTGCAAAATGTGCAACAGCTCAGTGACCATCAAATCAAGAAAAGGAGGCACTTTAACAGCAAAGGTCATCGCCACACTGCTGTCACCCTGCTCCCCAAATCGCAGGAGGCTACAGCACGGCTGTACCCTAGACCAGTTCTTACCAAGGTTACGTACTAAACTGTGTCCCCCCAAACCCACGTGCTGAGGTCCTGACCCCCAGCAGCTCAGACGTGACCTCACTGGAGACAGGCAGTCTCAGATGCCATCAGTGAGGGGGCGGGGGTCACACAGAGCCCCTACAGGAATGGTCAAGACCAAGGGAGGCAGTCTGGCCCCAGACACCCCTAGGGAGACCACCAGTGAAGAGGAAGGCATAGACGGGTGAGGTATGTCTGCACCCACGGAAGCCAACGATGCTGGCAAAGCAGGAGGGAGGCCTGGAACCTCAGGAGGGGCCCCAGGACACCCCAACCTTGGATGCCCAGCCTCCCACCTGTGAGACAACAGATTTGGCTGTTCAAGCCCCTCTCTCTGGATCTGGTGACAAGCCCAGGACCTCAGCACACGGAGGTCATTGGCCTGGGGCACGAAGACTCCTCCTTTCCCCAAATCCACACATTGCAGGGGGAGGGGGACAGACCCAGCTCACACGTGAAACCTGGAGATGATCCAGGCAAGGCCAGAAGCCCACTGTGTGGGGGGGGGGCGCACATGCAGGGACACTCAGCCCCTCCCAGGGCGGCCTCGCCCCACATCTGCAGGAGGATGTGAGCCCAGCTTTTCCACCCACCTGAGGGTTCTCAAGAGAGCACTCTTCCTAAACATCCCGTCTCAATTTCCTATCCCTAGGAAATGCTTTTCCCCTCTGCAAGACACACTTCACATGCATGGGTCCTCAGCCTCCCCACCCCAACCTGCGGACAANTTTCTCTCTCTCCCCCTCCCCGCTTCTCTCTCCTCCTCTCTCTCTCCCCCTCCACCTCTCTGATTCTTTCTCTTCCCCCTCCGCCTCTCTCTGATTCTGTCTCTCTCCCTCCTCCGCCTCTCTCTGATTCTGTCTCTCTCCCCCCTCCGCCTCTCTCTGACCCTGCCTCTCTCTGATTCTGTCTCTGTCTCCCCTTCTCTCTCCCCCCCTGTCTCCCTCTGTGCCCTCTCCTCTGTAACAGTGTAACTTCTGCTCCTTTACTCTGCCCTCACTCGGCTCAAGGCTGAGGGCATGACGACTGGCTACCTTCACAGTGCACACCGAGCCAAGGCCCCCAGGCTCCAGGGAAGGAGACCAGCCCCGAGAGGGCCAGTGTCTATCTCACACAGCCCCGAGACTGTGACCTGCCCGCTCTGTGCCTGACAGCAAGCTCAGCACTCAGTGGGGGGAAAAAAGGCAGCAGAAAGTTCTAACATGGCAATCCACACGTGCTTGCCCCAGCACCAGCCCATGCAGGAGCTCGTCGGATCAGGCCTCCCCATTGCGCTTGAGTTCAAAACACAGGTTCTTAGCCAGACTCCATCTGCCATAGGCCCCAGCGACTTGTCTGTAGAATCGGGACCATCACCATGCCATGACACCAGCAATGCCAGGAAGGATGGAGAGGACCCATGTGAGGGGAGAAGGTGGGGGTGGAGATCATGGGCATTCCAGCCCTTGTTCAACCATTAGTTAACCACCTCCCGACCCATCTCGACAGATGGCAGTTTTTGGACGCCTGTACCACCGTCTATCAGGTGAAAATGACTTCTTCCAATTCTGGGGTGAAAACCTCAGCTGCACCTCAAAGTCCAATCAAAACCTACTCCCTCTGTGAAGCTGCACTGGTCCCTCAAACCCAGATCAAAGCAACTTCCTGTCCGAGGTCCCCATGGCTCTGTGTCCACAGGTTCTCAGGAGGGCGGTCTTGCTTGCCCTGCACTGATGCTATTTGTGTCTATGACCATCTTCCCAACTGGGTTATAACCACACCCAGTAAATGAATCATGTTTTAATTGCCTCTGTATCTCCAGAACAAAACAGCCTTCCTATTCATGGTCTACAGTCAGTGTGTGCTCAGTTGCTCGGTCATGTCCTATTCTTTGCAACCCCATGGACTGTAGCCCACCAGGTTCCTCTGTCCATGGAATTCTCCAGGCAGGAATACTGGAGTGGGCACCAATTAACCATGCTAATCTGACTTAAACTCTGTTCAAATATGGTTTCAATAACAACAAAACCAGAACAAATGAAAGCATTACTATTTAAGAAGATGTATCTATATACATACACATATACGTATATATTTATATTAACGTGAACTCCAGGAAAAAACTGGAGTGATGGACAGGGGGCCTGGTGTGCTGCGGTTTATGGGTTCACAAAGAGTCGGACACGACTGAGTGACTGAACTGGACTGAACTGAACTGAGTGCCTAAGAATGAAAAGGCAAGTCACAGACAGATAAAAATATTTGAAAAGCACATATCTGATAAAGGACAGGTATATAAAGAATTTTAAAAACTCAACGAGAAACAATCAACCCAATTAAAAGTGTAGAAAAGACTTAAACAGACACCTCACCAAATAATGTAAACAGATGGCAGATAAGCACATGAAAGGCACTAGCATCATATACACGGCTGCTGTGGAGACAGCCTGCGATTCCCGCAAAACTTAACATACTCTAATCACATAAGCCAGCCTTCACACTCCGTGGCGTTCACCCAAGTGAGCTGAAAATTTACGTCCACACAGAAACCTGCACTCAAGTTTTGTAGCTGCTTTATTCACAGCTGTCAAAACCTGTAAGCAACCAAGATGTCCCTCAGTAGGTAAGTGGATAAATAAACTATGGTCCATTCAGACAATGAATATTATTCAGTTAAAAAGAAATGAGTTATCAGGCAATGAAAAGACATGGAGGGACCTTATGACCACATGTAAAGGCTAGAGATGGTATGGTTCCAACTCCATGACATTCTGCAACAGGTAAAACTATGGAGAAAGAAAAAGGATCAGTGGTTCTCAGGGGCTGGGGGAGGGAAGGATGAGTAAGTGGAGCACAGAAGGTCTTTAAGGCAGTGAACCTAGTCCGCATGGCGCTGCGATGATGGATATATCGTGGATACACAACAGACACTGTAATGATGGGTACACGTGACTGTACACTTATTCCTATCCACAGAATGGACAATATGAACACTGAATCCTGTTGCAAACCACGGACTCCAGTCAGTAATATAACAATATTGCTTCTTCAACTGTAACAGATGCAACAATCGTGCAAGATGTAAAAATTAGGAAACTGCTTGTGGACAAGGGGGTACTTTCTGCTCAATCTTTCTATAAACCTACAACTGCTCTTAAAACTAAAGTTAATTTTAAGCCATCATTAATTTTATAATGATGGCTCTAGCTGCTGTGCTTACTTCATTATTAATATTCTTCTAGACAAGTAGAAACAGCAGAGTGTAGAGAGGCTGGGAAGATGGGAGTTCAGGCTAACTCCCATTTCAGAGCAGGGAAGTAGCAGGCAGGGGTGACCAGCCCCAAGACACAGCAGGTCCATTGGCCTGACCTTCAAGTGCATATCCAGAGCTGGAAACGGCCACAAAGCATGCAGCCTGAGGACCCCTCTGGGTGTGGGATCAAGTCTGGCTGGGGGAGTCTGTGCAAACTGCAGGACAGGAATGGAAACAGCCCCAGTCCAGGGCTGTCACCAGGAGGAGGGCAGTGTGCCAGGCTGAGCCACACATGGTGGGATGAAGGGCCACATGGGGGGTTCCTCATTTCCTTGGTGGGTGACGAAGGGTCACACCTGGGGCTCCTCTCCTCAGGGGGTGATGAAGGGTCACACTTGGGGGAAGGGCCATACCAGGGACAACTGCACAGCAGAAGTCTCTTCAGGGTTTCATGAGACCTTTTTTAGTACAAAACTCGGGTGTGGAATTTGGACAGATTTCCCAATAAATGTCACATGGCAACTGTCAGTTTACAAAGCCCTGAATGTGTGCCCTTCCAGGCCCCAGGTGAGCTTAGGCATCACTGTTGCAACATGGTTATTCTGTGGAGGAATAAAAGAGGCCTAACAAAGAAGACACATTCATCTCATGCTATAAATGTAAAGCGCACCAGGGACTTCTGAGGTTGCTAGTGGTTAAAGACTGAGCTGATGAGGGAGACATGGGTTCGACCCCTGGGTTCAGAAGATCCCTGAAATAGGAAATAGCAACCCACTCCAGTATTCCTGCCTGGAGAATTCCCTGGACTGAGAAGCTGGGTGGGCTACAGTCCATGGGGTTGCCAAGAGTTGGACACAACTGAGCATGCACACATGTAAACCCCATCAACCATGGTGCCAAGAACAGAATCGGGGTCCAGTGATCTTGTGCAAAATGTGCAACAGCTCAGTGACCATCAAATCAAGAAAAGGAGGCACTTTAACAGCAAAGGTCATCGCCACACTGCTGTCACCCTGCTCCCCAAATCGCAGGAGGCTACAGCACGGCTGTACCCTAGACCAGTTCTTACCAAGGTTACGTACTAAACTGTGTCCCCCCAAACCCACGTGCTGAGGTCCTGACCCCCAGCAGCTCAGACGTGACCTCACTGGAGACAGGCAGTCTCAGATGCCATCAGTGAGGGGGCGGGGGTCACACAGAGCCCCTACAGGAATGGTCAAGACCAAGGGAGGCAGTCTGGCCCCAGACACCCCTAGGGAGACCACCAGTGAAGAGGAAGGCATAGACGGGTGAGGTATGTCTGCACCCACGGAAGCCAACGATGCTGGCAAAGCAGGAGGGAGGCCTGGAACCTCAGGAGGGGCCCCAGGACACCCCAACCTTGGATGCCCAGCCTCCCACCTGTGAGACAACAGATTTGGCTGTTCAAGCCCCTCTCTCTGGATCTGGTGACAAGCCCAGGACCTCAGCACACGGAGGTCATTGGCCTGGGGCACGAAGACTCCTCCTTTCCCCAAATCCACACATTGCAGGGGGAGGGGGACAGACCCAGCTCACACGTGAAACCTGGAGATGATCCAGGCAAGGCCAGAAGCCCACTGTGTGTGTGGGGGGGCGCACATGCAGGGACACTCAGCCCCTCCCAGGGCGGCCTCGCCCCACATCTGCAGGAGGATGTGAGCCCAGCTTTTCCACCCACCTGAGGGTTCTCAAGAGAGCACTCTTCCTAAACATCCCGTCTCAATTTCCTATCCCTAGGAAATGCTTTTCCCCTCTGCAAGACACACTTCACATGCATGGGTCCTCAGCCTCCCCACCCCAACCTGCGGACAAGGCAGAGGACTCGGCCCAGAGGCCTGTGCCAGCTGTGCTGAGAGCTGCGGCTCTGCACAGACATTGACTGGAGCCAAGCACAGTGGCCAGAGACCCATTTCACATGGGGAGACCGCCGACCACGGCCCCAGCGCGTCTGCATCTGAGCACAGAGCTTCTGTACCTAAATGGCTCTGGCCCCCTCCCCACCAAGGAGAGGACAGCAGGCAGGAGGTGAGCTGGGTGGCAGGCGCTGCTGCCACCACGGACAAGCTGCCCTACTGACCATGGACCCCCGGGCAGGCCTCTGGCCACCCATGAGGCCCCTCCCATGAGGACGGATGGGAGACAGGCCACCTCCAACAGGCAGCCCACTGGGAAGCCGGGCAGAAGACGCCCCACTGCCCTGCACAGCCCGTTAGAAAAGGGAGAGCTCGCCACTTGGCCCAGGGGGACTTCCCGGGGCATAAAAGATGACACCGGGGATGGGGAGGGGGACAGACAGGAGGGTCACCAGATCAGTTCCTGGACTATTTCCCTTCCTGGGCCAGCTACGTTGCACAGCCTTGGCAGAAACCAGCCCTTCCTGACCCCTGGGTCTCATCCTCCAGGTGTGACCTCTCTCAGGCCTGAGGCTCCATCAGAGGCAGGAGGAGGGTGCACCTGACCCTGCCGAGGTGGGAGCCTGGCCTCCATGATCGGTGCTCATCGAGCTGCACCCAGGCTTCAGCATCACACAGCTGTCCAGCAGCTGGATGGAGCCCAGCTCCCCACGCTGACTCCAGCAGGACCCTGCTGGTGGCACCAGTGTCTCCTGGAGGCTGGCTGACCTCTGCTAAGCAGTGTTGAATTTTCTTGAGTGGAACCGCATTGAGAATTTACTTATAACCCAATGAACAGAGCAGACGATGTTTCAAAATCACCCCATAGCTTCATCATCTGATAATAGGAAAGAATAGAGATGGGGACATTCCTTTCCATTTTCCAATGTTTAATGCCTATGGCCACAGGAATTAAGATACTAAGGTAGTTTCTCTCACTACAAAACAAAAATATCTTTGAACTGAGACCTGCCTCCCTCTGGGGCCCGGAATCCAGGGGGTCACACAGTGAAACTCAGCAGGTGACATGTTCCCAAGAATAACACAAGCACAAATCTGACGTCTGGGCTTTCAAGAACACGCTTATCCTTGAGAACAAACATGAAGATTTCAACAGATCGAGCGGACACTTGAGAGACACTCTTGCGACAAAGATGGTGAGGAGTTGACGGGCAGGAGCTGCTCTCTTGTGAGAATTATAGCACAGCCTCCAGCATTCCTGACGGAAATGGGGGCAGGGAGAGCGAGAGGCGGATGGCTGGCGAGTCCCTGCTTCTTGCCCTCGACACTCACCCGCCAGCTGCCCCCGTGTGGAGACCCCTCATGCAGGGAGGGGCACCCCAGCCAGGCTGCACGTGGGCCTCATGCGCACGCAGCTCCTAGAACCTTATCAGACCAGCACACTCTGAACAATTCTTTCTTTGATTCAGTAAGTGGATGATAAAGCATACTCATTTTACAGATATGCCACAGACACATACATACGAAAAAAATTAAATAAAAATAAGAAAGGAAAAATCTAAACCACATGTGCACAAATGCACCTTGAAGCTAAGCACCCCAGACCGTCCTTGTAAGCATGGACCTAGCCACAAGCGCTTTGAGAAAGATGAAGTCTAGAGATTGGGGTGAGTGGAACCCAGGAGGCCTGAAGACACACAAGAGTCATCCTAGGAGGTGACTGAAGGGAGCAGGGTGGCGCATGTGGTGGGAGGCTGGGAACCCGAGCATCTGCACAGCAGTGCCCTTCCCCCCCTGATGCCCCAGGGCCATGGCTGTGCCGAATCAGGTCCTGAAACAGCTGTGCACCCCTTCCCTCCCCATGGGACCCAGGGATCAGCCCCCCTCCATCCCCACGGGACCTGGGGATCAGCCATCTTGCCATCCCCACGGGACCCAGGGGTCAGCATCCCCCTATCCCCATGGGATTAAAGGGTCAGTCCCTCCATCCCCACTCACCAGGCAGGATGTGAGGGAAGCAGGTCTAGACCTGTAGGCAGGGACCATGGATGTTGGATGTGGACACAGGCCTAGAACTGGGTGGGATGAGGCCCAGGTCAGAGTGCCCACTCTTCCTTGGATGGAGGAGACGGATGGCTCAGCTCAGCAATGAAGCCAAAGGAAAGGCTGGTACAGGTTGGCCAGCAGGGCCGGCAGGACAGAAAGGATGGTGCTCAAGGCCCGGGGGACGGGAAAGCTGCAGGCCTGGAGGGAGGTTCTGAGTCGTGACTGGGACAGAGTACAGCCTGGCCCTGCAGGGACCTGTTGGTGAGATGTGCACTCGGCCAGCTGAGCCAGCCTTCCAGGCCTGGTGGACCACACATCCCTGGACGCAGCCTGAGGACAAGGAGGGGCACGGGTGAGGCACACGGACTGGAAACCCCAGCCCTCACAAAGCCCCTGCCAACAGAGCTGTGCTGACACCCAGAGGGGAGCTCTGCACCCCTCCCGCTGGCAGCTCAGGAAGGCCCTGCAAAGGGGCCGCCGTGGCGCGCTTCCTGCATCAGAGGCATCTGTGCACTGCCCCAGCTCTCCACGACTGCATGGGGCCCTGAGACTGCCCGAGACCCTGGGAGGCGCAGGGGCCCTCAGAGCCCTCCTGCACTGCAGGAGTGGCAGGCTGGCCTCTGCCCAGCATCGGTCATGGGGAGAAGAGCACCCAGAGGATGCGTGTCCTGCTCTTCACCCGCCAGGTTTGAGAACCAAACACTTTCTGCCAAGTGAGACATGACAGGACAAACAGTCCCATGAAACATGTTGCTTTCGGGCCCACTGAATGTGGCGCAGTTTTCACAAATATGTGTGGACAGGAAAGCAAGTTCACAATAACTATTCTCTAAATAGAAATGTTAGGACTTTTCCCCCCTGACGCTAGTCAGAGGAAGAATGCTAATTTTACTACCAGTTATTATCTTGAAATAATCATGAATAAAATAATGACCCGATGATCAAATTTCTGGCAGATGCTGTGTCTTTGGAAAACATGTAGTGACTCAGAGTTGAGGCACCAGTCCCCGAGTATGGTCCCTGAGCAGAGGTGCCAGGAGGGGTATCTGTGCTCAAATGGGGACCAAGGCAGTCACAATGAGCGTGTGGGAGTGTATGTTCAGAAATACCGCACACATATCATGCAGCAGGTTACAAACACACAGAGCGGGGGTGTCTGGTCCCAACGGGAGCCCCACGCCCCAGGGGGACTATAACCACACAGCAGCCTCAACACAGCCTTCCTGTGCCTCCCGCCCTGAGGCCAGGGCTGCATGCACTCACCTGCCTCCTTGGAGGCGTCCTCTAATGCAGGAGTGTGCAGGGCATGTGTGTGAGAGAGATGCTGGAGGAGATGTATGTGTGTGTGATGCTGGAGCAGGAGTGTGTGTGTATGTGGTGAGGTAGAGGTGTGTGTGAGTGTGTGTGAGATGCTGGAGCAGGAATATGTGTGTGTGGTGAGGCAGAGGTGTGTTTGGGTGTGTTGAGTGATGCTGAAGCAGGAGTGTGTGTGTGGTGAGGCAGGTGTGTGTGTGTGTGTGATGCTGGAGCAGGAGTGTGGGTGTATGTGGTGAGGGAGGGGTGTGTGTGTGTGTATGTGTGATACTGTAGCAGAAGTGTGTATGTGTGTGAGAGATGCTAGAAGAGGTGTATGTGTATGGTGATGCAGGGGTGTGTTTGTGTGTATGTGTGAAGCTGGAGCAGGAGTGTGCATGTGTGTGGTAAGGCAGGGGTGTGTGTGTGTGTATGATGCTGGAGCAGGGGTGCATGCATGTGTGTGTGATGGTGGAGCAGGAGTGTGTGTGTGCATGTGTGTGTGTGTGTGTGTGTGAGGTTGGAGCAGGGGTATGTGTGTGTGTAAGATGCTGGAGCAGGGGCGTGTGTGCGTGTGTGTGTGTGTGATGCTGGAGCAGGTGTGTGTGTGTGTGTGATGTTGGAGCAGGGGTGTGTGTGTGTTTATGTGTGTGTGATGTTGAAGCAGGAGTGTGTGTGTGGAT
>SJYV01020950.1:8442-19170 GCA_006410875.1 Neotragus pygmaeus | reverse complement strand
ATTCATGGGGTCGCAAAGAGTCGGACACGACTGAGCGACTGAACTGAACTGAACTGAACTGAACTGAGTGTTTTTGATGATAGCCATTCTGACAGATGTGAGGTAGTACCTCATTGTAGTTTTGATTTGCGTTTCTGTTGAGCATCTTTTCATGTGCCTCTTGGCCATTTGTATGTCTCTTTTCATCCCAAGTTAGCTGTCTCCTCCATCAGACTGAGTTCTCCTGAGTACAGGGACCGTTGCATTTATAGTTGTATCCTCAGGACCAGTCATGTAGATAAACAATGACATCTTTGACCGTTTATTACTAGCTAAGGCTTGTTGAGCACTTACAATGCACTAAGCTCTGTGCCAAGAATTTGACAAGTTGTGACTCATGGAATCCTTATGGTAGCCTATGAGTAGATGTTATTCCCATTTTGCAGAAAGGGACACTCAGGCTTGGATAGTAATTAAGAAACTTATCCTAGAAGACTTTGCTGGGACATGGTTTGATCTCAGACTTGTCTGGTCTAAAACCATTGACCAGTCAGCAAACTATAACCCATGAGCCAAATTCAGTTCTCCAGCATNGAAAGGGACACTCAGGCTTGGATAGTAATTAAGAAACTTATCCTAGAAGACTTTGCTGGGACATGGTTTGATCTCAGACTTGTCTGGTCTAAAACCATTGACCAGTCAGCAAACTATAACCCATGAGCCAAATTCAGTTCTCCAGCATTTTTGTGTGGCCCATGAGCTAAGAATGTTTTTTTCTACTTTAAAAAGATTGAAGATACAGACATAGAAAACAGACTTGTGGTTGCCAAGGGCGGGTGAGGGAGTGGTCGATTGGGAGTTTGGGATTAGCAGATGCAAACTCATATATAGGATGGATAAACAACAGGGTCCTATTGTCCAGCACAGGGGACCATATTCAATATCCTGTGATAAACCATAAAGGAAACGAATATAAAAAAAGAATGTATATGTAAACAGTCAGTCTGCTGTATAGCAGAAAGTAATACAGCATTGTGAATCAACTATACTTCAATAAAATAAATTTTAAAAATACAAATATTGAGGGGAAAACCTAAAGAGTAGCATTTTGTGAGAGGTGAAAATTATCTGCAATTAACATTTCAGTGTCCCTAAATCAAGTTTCATTGGAATACAGTCATGCTTGGTCATTTATTCATTTATGTCTTGCCCGTGGCTGCTGTATGGACCAAAATTGTGTGACTCTTTAAAGAAAAAGAAAAATGTACTATCATCTGTTCTTGGCTGTGCCCCTTTTAAAATGAGGAGGACCTTTCCAGGTAGATGCTTGTTTTCAGTGGAAGTTGGTACATCTTAGCATTAGGCCAAAGCAGTCCGTCTGTTCCTTGACAGCACTGACATGAGGGGGCTGGAAAGAATGGAGTATCATCCTTGCCCCTCAGGAGCTTTCAGTGTGGCTAGGGAGTGAAAAGGTAGGAGCCAATGAACCATTCAAGGTAGCCCAGTGAGCAGGAGATGTCACAAGGCAAGAGAGACTCCCCCCTTCCCCCCGTGAAGTGAGTCATCAGACCAGTGATTCTAGACATGTTTGGTGCTGGGGCACCTGAAATCATGATGTTCTCTAGATAACACTTCAGAATGTTGATAAATTAAATTCCTTTGTGGCTATGCCATTCCAGTCCATGCAGAAAACAGAAAACTCTAATATGTACAGGATCTTGATAATAATAATTAGAAAAAAGGCAACAGATCGTGTAGTACAGAGGCCCATTTGAGCATTTCATTTGTATTTATTCTTTTTTGTTTTAAAATCTAGGAGAGAATTAAAAGCACTATACTGAAAAAGTTTTGTGGTCTTTGTAATTCCTTTATCACTGAGATGATCAGAATGTTTTAAGTAAATTCAATTTTGCAAATGATTGGGTTTTGGTATAACAGGAGAGAACAAGCGTCCTAGGGAATACGGACTTCCTTCGTGGTCCAGTGGTTAAGAATCCACCTGCCAATGCAGAGGACATGGGTTTGATTCCTGGTCCAGGAAGATTCCACATGCAACTAAGCCTGAGTGCCACAACTATGAAAGCCCCCATACCCTAGAGGCCATGCTCTGCAACAAGAAAAGTCATTTCAGTGAGAGGTCTGCACACCGCAATGAAGGGTAGCCCCCACTCACCACAACTAGAGAAAGCCCATGTGCAGCAACAAAGACCCGGTGAAGCCAAAGATAAAATACATAAGTAAATAACATTGCATATATATATATATAAAGAGTTCTAGAAAGTTTGTTTTTGAGCCTCCCCTTCCTTCCCCAGTATTGATGATGATTTGCCATGGCATCCATAGAAGGAGAGAGATTATCCCAGGTTGGAGTGGTTGAAAAGGTGTAATTTGGTTTGTGTGGTGAATGATGCTTGGAGGGTAAGAGGGAAGGGTGTTCTAGATGGATGGAAAGGCAATGACAAGAGCACAGAGGTCTTCAGGGCGAGAGTAAGTGAAAGTGAAGTCGCTCAGTCGTGTCCAACTCTTTGTGACCCATGGACTGTAGCCCACCAAGCTCCTCTGTCCATGGGATTCTCCAGGCAAGAATACTGGAGTGGGTTGCCATTTCCTTCTCCATGGGATCTTCCCGACCCAGGGATTGAACCCAGGTCTCCCACATTGCAGGCAGACGCTTTAACCTCTGCACCACCAGGTGAGAGTAAGGAGGCTGCTTATACTGTGAAGAGAGGCTTGTGCCATCATGTGCTCTGAGTGCTAGAAGTTTTCCTGTGGGTGTGGTGGAGAGATCACAGAGGTTACACTTGGGGCTACAATCAGGATGGGTTGTTTTTCACTGATATTGAGTAGACAGCTGTGCTGAGCTAGGCTTGCTACTGGGANAGGAGGACCTTTCCAGGTAGATGCTTGTTTTCAGTGGAAGTTGGTACATCTTAGCATTAGGCCAAAGCAGTCCGTCTGTTCCTTGACAGCACTGACATGAGGGGGCTGGAAAGAATGGAGTATCATCCTTGCCCCTCAGGAGCTTTCAGTGTGGCTAGGGAGTGAAAAGGTAGGAGCCAATGAACCATTCAAGGTAGCCCAGTGAGCAGGAGATGTCACAAGGCAAGAGAGACTCCCCCCTTCCCCCCGTGAAGTGAGTCATCAGACCAGTGATTCTAGACATGTTTGGTGCTGGGGCACCTGAAATCATGATGTTCTCTAGATAACACTTCAGAATGTTGATAAATTAAATTCCTTTGTGGCTATGCCATTCCAGTCCATGCAGAAAACAGAAAACTCTAATATGTACAGGATCTTGATAATAATAATTAGAAAAAAGGCAACAGATCGTGTAGTACAGAGGCCCATTTGAGCATTTCATTTGTATTTATTCTTTTTTGTTTTAAAATCTAGGAGAGAATTAAAAGCACTATACTGAAAAAGTTTTGTGGTCTTTGTAATTCCTTTATCACTGAGATGATCAGAATGTTTTAAGTAAATTCAATTTTGCAAATGATTGGGTTTTGGTATAACAGGAGAGAACAAGCGTCCTAGGGAATACGGACTTCCTTCGTGGTCCAGTGGTTAAGAATCCACCTGCCAATGCAGAGGACATGGGTTTGATTCCTGGTCCAGGAAGATTCCACATGCAACTAAGCCTGAGTGCCACAACTATGAAAGCCCCCATACCCTAGAGGCCATGCTCTGCAACAAGAAAAGTCATTTCAGTGAGAGGTCTGCACACCGCAATGAAGGGTAGCCCCCACTCACCGCAACTAGAGAAAGCCCATGTGCAGCAACAAAGACCCGGTGAAGCCAAAGATAAAATACATAAGTAAATAACATTGCATATATATATATATAAAGAGTTCTAGAAAGTTTGTTTTTGAGCCTCCCCTTCCTTCCCCAGTATTGATGATGATTTGCCATGGCATCCATAGAAGGAGAGAGATTATCCCAGGTTGGAGTGGTTGAAAAGGTGTAATTTGGTTTGTGTGGTGAATGATGCTTGGAGGGTAAGAGGGAAGGGTNAGAAAGTTTGTTTTTGAGCCTCCCCTTCCTTCCCCAGTATTGATGATGATTTGCCATGGCATCCATAGAAGGAGAGAGATTATCCCAGGTTGGAGTGGTTGAAAAGGTGTAATTTGGTTTGTGTGGTGAATGATGCTTGGAGGGTAAGAGGGAAGGGTGTTCTAGATGGATGGAAAGGCAATGACAAGAGCACAGAGGTCTTCAGGGCGAGAGTAAGTGAAAGTGAAGTCGCTCAGTCGTGTCCAACTCTTTGTGACCCATGGACTGTAGCCCACCAAGCTCCTCTGTCCATGGGATTCTCCAGGCAAGAATACTGGAGTGGGTTGCCATTTCCTTCTCCACAGGATCTTCCCGACCCAGGGATTGAACCCAGGTCTCCCACATTGCAGGCAGACGCTTTAACCTCTGCACCACCAGGTGAGAGTAAGGAGGCTGCTTATACTGTGAAGAGAGGCTTGTGCCATCGTGTGCTCTGAGTGCTAGAAGTTTTCCTGTGGGTGTGGTGGAGAGATCACAGAGGTTACACTTGGGGCTACAATCAGGATGGGTTGTTTTTCACTGATATTGAGTAGACAGCTGTGCTGAGCTAGGCTTGCTACTGGGACCCCACAGTCCTTGCTGAGCCTGGGAGAAAGTCAAAGAAATAACAATAAGGAGATAAGATAGGTAGGCAGAAAGTGTTTCAGTAGGCTTGAAGCACTGAAGAAAGGTAGACCAGTTGACTGCATAGTCTCCTGACATCTTGGGGGCAATATAGTCTGAAAATTTATTAATGAAGATATAGGCCTACAGTTCTCACAAGTTCTTGCCTTTCCGGAAGGGAGCTTAGGGATACTCATTCAACTACATTTTCACTTAGAGAAATAAATTGACCCAGTCCTTTAGAAAAAGGTAGGGAGCAGCAGCAGCAGCAGAGTTAAATACATAATTATGGAAAGATAGCTGACTGTCTGGTAACAAGGTAACTGGTCTGATGAGTTTTTCTTTTTCTCCCACCTCCTTGATGAAATTTGTTGACCAGTTATTTCCCATCCTGTCCCCATACCCTTTTTCAGAATTAAAATCTCTTCTTTGTAGCTGAACACCTGAAATGCCCCACAGCTGTCCTGGGGACCTCAGCTCTGGTCAGGCTGGGAGCCCAGGTACTCCCTGTGGTCGGTACTTCTCTCTCCACACACTCGTGCCTCATAGAATGTTCCCTTTCCCAGTAAAAGAGAACTGATGTGGGTGGTGGGGTTTCAAAATTGTGTCCTTTTTCTCCTCTTCCTTCTTCCTCTCTGTCCCCATTCTCCCCCTCAACCTCAGCTCTCCCATCTCTTCATCTACCCCGACCCAGTCCCTCACCTCCCCTTCTCCCTCTTCCTCTCTTAGTCTTGGGCTTAGAGTCTTTGCTTGGAATAGGAAATGGCAACCCACTCCAGTATTCTTGCCTGGAAAATCCCATGGATAGAGGAGTCTGGCGGGCTACAGTCCACAGGGTCACAAAGGGTTGGACATGACTGAAGGACTGAGCATAGAGTCTTTTGCTAGCTCAAACTAAATGCCTGCCCACACTAGAGATTAAAGTCAAAAGTAGGAAACAAATGGGGCTTCCCAGCTGCCTCAGTGGTAAGGAATCTGCCTACCAATGTAGGAGGAGATGCAAGTTTGATCCCTGGGCCAGGAAGATCCCTTGGAGAAGGAAATGGCAGCCCACTCCAGTGTTCTTGCCTGGGAAATCTCATGGACAGAGGAACCTGGCATGATGCAGTTCATGGGGTCGCAAAGAGTTGGACCCAACTCAGCAAGGAAACAAATAAAAAAGACTCGCTTTCCTTGGGCTCCTGTTGTCCATCATGGGTGGGACCATATGAGTAGCAGTAGACTGGGCTACTTTCCTTGGAGTCCAAGTTTGGGAAATGGACTGAGATCTCCCAGCCCAAACTCAAGCCACAAGACACAGAAGCACAGGGTAAAGTGTGTTCATCAACTAGGCACTGTGGGGCACCTGGTAGATAAAGCCCATATTTGTTAAATGCCTGGAAGGTTTGGGGTAGAGGATCATTTGATCTTTTTATTATAGACGTTTTTTTTTATGTATATATTTATTTATTTGGCTGTGCTGGGTCTTGGTTGCAGCATTCAGGATCTTCCGTTTTCACTGTGGCATGTGGACTATTTAGTGGCATCATGTGAGATCTTTCAGTTGTGGTATGCAGGTGGCTCGGCAGTAAAGAATCCTTTTGCCAGTGCAAGAGACTCAAGAGATGTAGGTTTGATTCCTGAGCTGGGAAGATCCCTTGGAGCAGGAAATGGCAACTTGTTCTAGTATTCTTGCCTGGAAAATCCCATGGACAGAGGAGCCTGGTGGGCTACAGTCCATGGGGTCTCAAAGAGTCAGACGTGACAGCGTGCACACAAGCAACCTTATAATCCCGCAGCCCTGCTTGAGCAATAGTACTTTGCCAGCCACCCTGCCTCTGGAGGTCCTTTCATGGTCCCCACTCTAGACACAGTCCCCCTTTCCCCTCCAGCCCCCAAATAGTCACTATCCTGTCTTTTCTACTAGTTATTTCTTTCTGTTTGAGCACTTGAATGTGAATCTCTAGACAATATAGTTTAGTCTCAACCATAAAAAAAAAAAAAAGATCTGTCTATTTGGGTCTATAGCAGTGATTCTCAACTGTGGGTGATTTTGATGTCTAGAGGAATTCTTCAATGCCTAGAGACATGTTTGGGTGTTGCAAATTGTAGGGGGTGATAATACTGACATCGAGTAGGTAGAGGTCATGGATGCCATTCAATATCCTACAACGCAGTTATTATTGTTGTTTGGTTGCTCAGTCATGTCTGACTCTTTGAGACCCCATGGACTGCAGTATGCCAGGCTTTTCCATCCTTCACTGTCTTCTGGAATTTGCTCAAACTCATGTCCATTGAGTCAGTGATGCTATCTAACTATCCCATACTCTGCTACCCGCTTCTTGACTGAACCCCATCTCCAGACCCCTCCCCTGTCAGGAGGCCAGGCTGGAAATCGCATCCCTCTAATTATGCATTTGGTCTTCAGTGACCAGCCCCATCTTGAATTGTCTTTGTTGCTGTTGTTCAGTTGCTAAGTCATGTCTGACTCTTTGCAACCCCATGGACTGAAGCATGCAAGGCTTGTCCTTTGCCATCTCCTGGAGTTTGCTCAAACCCGTGTCCATTGAGTCAGTGATGCCATCTAAACATCTCATCCTCTACTACCCTCTTCTCCTGCCCTCAATCTTTTCCAGCAACAGGATCTTTCCCACTGAGTCGGTTCTTTGCATCAGGTGGCCAAAGGAATGGAGCTTCAGCTTCAGCAGCAGTCCTTCAAGTGAACATTCAGGGTTGATTTCCTTTAGGATTGACTGATTTGATCTCCTTGCAGTCCAAGGGACTCCAAAGAGTCTTCAGCACCACAATTTGAAAGCATCAATTCTTCAGCACTCAGCCTTCGTTACGTTCCAACTCTCACATCCATGCATGACTACTGGAAAAACCATAGCTCTGACTACACAGACCTTTGTTGGCAAAGTGAGGTCTCTGCTTTTTCATATGCTGTCTAGGATTGTCATAGTTTTTCTTCCAAGGAGCAAGCGTCTTTTAATTTCATAGCTGCAGTCACCATCTGCAGTGATTGCCACCCTTCAATGCAGACAGAGCCCTTACCTTCTAGAATGATCTGGCGCCAAATGCAAAAAGCATTGAGTGTAAAAATCCTCATCTATAGCATTCCCCTCCATCTCTTTCTTTTTCTTCCACTCTCCCTGCTGCCCCACCTGGGAGCATGTCCCCCCATCTGAGTGTTGCTGACTGCTCTCTCACGGCAGAGTTCAGCTTGGCCTTCTGTCCTCTGGACCCAGAGTCAGGGTCAGACTCAGATTCTAGTCCCTCAGTGGACTTTATTTAACATCTGCCCCACCCCCCAGCTCCACCCTAGGACTATTTGCAACAGACCATTTTGAGAGGCAATCATTCTGGCCGCTCCTCCTCTGGAGCACGGGTATGGGTGGGCTCTTTGAGAATTATTTTTTTTTTCTTTTTCAAAAACCTGAAAATTTTGTTATGCAGTCAAAGAGTACTCAGTGGCCTCCCATTTTTAGTTTATGATAAACAAGGCACCGGCTGAACTTTGTAACAAAACTCTATGTTCTGTAACCAAGGCAAGTTTTGCTAAGAAAATTATTTTTATAAGTGAGGGAGGTATGAAGGTTATTTGCAAAGGAATTTTACAAGGGCAAGAGAAAAAAAAAAGGCAAGAAGTTGATCTTAGGATTTGTGGTTGAACAGAAGACAACTTAGTCAGAAGACCTTGAGACACGACGTGTCGGAAGTAAAACAGTAGATGAATCCAAGAAAGGAAAGATGTCCCATGTGGACATGAGTTTGATGAAGAAAAAGTTGGAGAGTTGTCTTAAAGAGGCCCCTGTGGTTCAGATGAAGGCATAATTCTTCACAGATTTTCACAGTTTTGAAAGGATGTCTTTGAGACCCACAAGCGTGGTGCGCTGCCTGACTGTATTTGAGGAGTCCTGGCCATTGGGAGTGCAATATTTATTGGGGATTGCAGATAACAGCAATGGGCATTTGGTAGGATGAAGAATAGGACTGATGGGATAGACAGTGAAGGACTTGGCATATTGACCCTGAGATCTTGGGAGGAGGGATGAAGGAAGCTAATGTAGACTCAGGGCATAAGAATCTATTACAAATTCAGAATAAAAGAAGTCCCAAGATGACATTGATTCTTTCCCCACTTGATGTATGTAAAGTGCAGCTATTGCCTACACAGAGTTTTTTTTTTCCCCCTCTAAGTTTTCCCCAACTCCGTGAAAGCTCTAGAAAGGGGTCTAGCCAACAGGAGTGGACAGTGGGAATCCATTGTTCAGAATCTGTTCTTGCTAGCTGAATAAGCACAGCATGGCATCAGTTTATAAACACATAGGGTAGAGGGTTCCTAGAAAAAGAGAACCAAGGGTGGCTTACTGGACATAAGAGAACCTATTTTTGCATAACCCATTTTGTGATCTAAGCCTGGCTGCAATGCTTGCCCTTGAATAGGTCTCAGTAATTAAAGTTTGTTTGTTTGTTTTTCTTTTTTCTGGCCATGCAGCTTGTAGGATCTCAGTTCCTCAACGAGAGATTGAACCTAGGCCACAGCAGTGAAAGCCTGGAATCCTAACCACTAGGCCACCAGGGAACTCCCAGAAATTAGTGATGGATATTCCAAGAGGGAATGAAGAAACAAGGGAGGCAGTCAAGAATCCATTGTGCAGCCTTGGGGCAGGGTCCTGGTTCTTCATAATACACATACCTATTATTAGCTAGAGAATCCCATGGACAGAGGAGCCTGCTGGGCTACAGTACATGGGGTCACAAAGAATTGAATATGACTGAAGTGACTTAGCGTGCACACATGAATTATATTGTCTACATAATAATATACCTTTGAGTTCTGCAGGAACTAAAGCCCCCATCCAGGTGGAGTATAGAGGATGATGTTGGATCCTGCTTACCACCCCCACTTCAATCAACTAAAGATCTGTCTACCTTTGTCCCAATATTGCGCTGAATTCTCCTCTCTTCAAGCCCCCTCATGAATATGCATGCTGTTGTTGTTTCGTTTCTAAGTCATGTCCAACTGTTTGCTATCCCATGGACTATAGCCCACCAGGCTTCTCTGTCCATGGAATTTCTCAGGCAAGAATACTGGAGTAGGTTGCCTTTTCCTTCTCCAGGGGATCTTCCCAACCCAGGGATCAAACCCATGTCTCCTGTGTTGGCAGGGGGATTCTTTACCACTGAGCTACCAGGGAAGCCTTTAGCTTAAAACTTCCCCAGTTTTGCTGTTTGGGGAGACATTGCTTTGGGAAAGGATCCCTGGTGAAGTTCTCCTTACTTGGAGCAAGTAATAAATCCTTTCTTAGGATCTTTGGCTTTGTTGTGTCCATTGGCTCAACACCCACCAAGATGTGAACTCAGTTTTTGGGTAACAGGTGGTCTGTTTGTTTTATTTTAGAGGACGTTAACATATTTGTAGAGGACTTTACTAGGTTTGGTTGTCACCTAATGCCCTCATTTCCCCTTAAGGTCTTATCATCTTTCAATTGCCACTTCTCCTGGTTGTGTGGGTGGGATTCAGGGAGCAGAAGGATGTTGAGGGTCCCCCCTTTGATAGTGGTGTGGAACCAACTTGATGGTAGTCTAGAGCTGTGCTGTCTAGTATGTGGCTAAGTTAAAATGAATTGCAGTGAAATAAAAATGAAGCATTTCTCCCTTGATTGCAGTCACTATGTTTGGACAACACAAATGTAGGACTTTTCCATCACTGTCATAAGTTCTGCTGGGTGGCACTGTTCTGGAGCATTTCACTTCATGATTAAAGTTAGCCTGCCAGGATCCTCTATCCATGGGATTCTCCAGGCAAGAATACTGGAGTGGGTTGCCATTCCCTTCTCCAGCGGATCTTCCTGACCCAGGGATGGAACCCAGGTCTCCTGCATTGCAGGCAAATTCTTTACCATCTGAGCCACCAGGGAAGCCCGAAGTTAGTTCTGAAGACAGGCAAACCTGGTCTTGAATTTTGAGTCTCTTGTGTGACCTTGGACTAGCTCTTCTCAGCCTCTGTTTCCTCCTGTAGAATGAGGAAATGCTAAGGAAACCAGACTTAAAGATTTTTTCCTTAACTTTTAACTGATATCTCTTCTTTTGACAAAAAAAAAAAAAAAAAAA
>SJYV01020948.1:3233-15129 GCA_006410875.1 Neotragus pygmaeus | reverse complement strand
ATCAGCCCTGGGATTTCTTTGGAAGGAATGATGCTAAAGCTGAAACTCCAGTACTTTGGCCACCTCATGCCAAGAATTGACTCATTGGAAAAGTCTTTGATGCTGGGAGGGATTGAGGGCAGGAGGAGAAGGGGACGACAGAGAATGAGATGGCTGGATGGCATCACCTACTCAATGGACATGAGTTTGGGTGAACTCCGGGAGTTGGTGATGGACAGGGAGGCCTGGCATGCTGCAATTTATGGAGTCGCAAAGAGTCGGACATGACTGAGCGACTGAACTGAACTGAACGGAATGCATCTGACCTTGGTGTTGAATTTCACTAATGGTGAGCCATCATTAAATCGGCAGCACCTTTATCTTTGTAAGCTTAAAATAATGGTGCCAGGACTTCCCCAGCAATCCAGTGCTTACGACTCCACCTTCCAATGCAGTGGGTGTGGGTTGGATCCCTGGTTGGGGAACTAAGATCCTTCATACTGCAAGTGGGGCCAAAAATTTAAAATAATAAATAAATAAAACAAACGTCTTTAAAAAAAAATAATAGTACATCTGATATTGGCTGGCCCGTTTGGTTTGGAAAAACACAGGGCAGAGTTGCTGTTCTTGAGTCACCTGCCCTGTGCTTATACATCAGTTTCACTCAGATGAGTCACCGAGCCCCCCGCCCCTTCATTGTGTCTGGGAGCTTCCATCTCCACTATAGCGTGTGTCACAGGGTACTTTTTGTTCATTACACATTCGTATTTTTCTATCCTGCCTCTATAAGATCCTCCAGGAAAGGAACTGATTTACTTTCATTCCCATGTGGTCTTGGTTCCCCAGGAGCAGGGTCTCATATGAACCATAATGTTAGTAAGAGTTGCCATTTATTGGGCATTTGACCAAACAAGGCATTTGCCAGAGGCTCTGCTTTTGGGGGCTGTACTGGGTCTTTGATGCTCTGAGAGCTTTTCTCTATTTGCAGAGAGCAGGGGTGACTCTCTTCCTGTGGTGTGCAGACTTCTCTTTGCAGTGGTTTCTCTTTTTGCTGAGCATGGGCTCTAGGGTCTGTGGGCTTCAGTCACTGCAGTACGTGGGCTCAGCAGTTGCGGTGCATGGGCTTAGTTGCTCCATGGCCTGTGAGATCTTAGTTCCCGGACCAGGGATCGAACCTGTGTCCCCTGCACTGGAATGCAGATTCTTAACCACTAGAACACCAGGGAAGTCCAAGTTTACTTTTTCAATAATGGCCTTGGGGCTTCTTTAAAGACAGTTTTTAAAAATTGCTTTATCAAGGTATGATTTGCCTCCTATAAAGTTTACTCTTTTAAAAGTGTACACTTCACTGATTTTGAGCATTCACAAGACTGTATAGCCATCACCACCATCTAATTTCAAAACATTTTTTATTATGCCATGAAGAAAATGCATAGTCATTAGCAATCACTGCCATTCTCTCCCCAAATCCCCTGGCAAACACTAAACTACTCTTTTTATGGATTTGCTGACTCTGGACATTCCAAATATACAGAATCATATGATATGCGACTGGCTTCTTTCACTTAGCATGTTTCAAGATTCCTCTATGTTGTAACATGTGTCGGTGCCTCATTCCTTTTTAAGGCTGATTAAAATTCCACTGTGTAGACAGACCACATTTTGTTTATCCATCGGTTGGTTGATGGACATTGGTGTCATTTTCATCTTTTGGCTATTTTGACTATTGCTGCCACAGATGTTTACGTACAAGTATTTGTGTGGACATAGATTTTCATTTCTCTTGGGTGTATATCTAGTAATAGAATTCCTGAATCATGTAGCAACTCTATATTTAATCAGTTAATGAATTGCAAGGCTGTTTTCCAAAGTGGATACAACATTTTCCATTCCCACCAGCAACGTGAGCAGGTCCCATCTCCTGCACATCTTCACCAACACTTGTTATTGTCTGTCTTTGATAACTGTAACTATCCTAACTGTGCAAAGTGATATCTTATTCTACTTTTGATTGGCATTATCCTAATGACTCATGGTGGTGAACAATTTTTTGGTGGCTTAATGGCCTTTTGTATATTTTCCTTGGAGACATAGCTACTTGAGTCCTTTGCTGATTTTTCAATTGGGTTCCTTTTATTGTTGAATTGTGAGAATTTTTTATATATTCTGAATATATTTCCCTTTAGTAGCTATGTGGTTTACAGAGGTCTTGTCTCATTCTGTGTGTGTGTGNAGCCATTACCACCATCTAATTTCAAAACATTTTTTATTATGCCATGAAGAAAATGCATAGTCATTAGCAATCACTGCCATTCTCTCCCCAAATCCCCTGGCAAACACTAAACTACTCTTTTTATGGATTTGCTGACTCTGGACATTCCAAATATACAGAATCATATGATATGCGACTGGCTTCTTTCACTTAGCATGTTTCAAGATTCCTCTATGTTGTAACATGTGTCGGTGCCTCATTCCTTTTTAAGGCTGATTAAAATTCCACTGTGTAGACAGACCACATTTTGTTTATCCATCGGTTGGTTGATGGACATTGGTGTCATTTTCATCTTTTGGCTATTTTGACTATTGCTGCCACAGATGTTTACGTACAAGTATTTGTGTGGACATAGATTTTCATTTCTCTTGGGTGTATATCTAGTAATAGAATTCCTGAATTATGTAGCAACTCTATATTTAATCAGTTAATGAATTGCAAGGCTGTTTTCCAAAGTGGATACAACATTTTCCATTCCCACCAGCAACGTGAGCAGGTCCCATCTCCTGCACATCTTCACCAACACTTGTTATTGTCTGTCTTTGATAACTGTAACTATCCTAACTGTGCAAAGTGATATCTTATTCTACTTTTGATTGGCATTATCCTAATGACTCATGGTGGTGAACAATTTTTTGGTGGCTTAATGGCCTTTTGTATATTTTCCTTGGAGACATAGCTACTTGAGTCCTTTGCTGATTTTTCAATTGGGTTCCTTTTATTGTTGAATTGTGAGAATTTTTTATATATTCTGAATATATTTCCCTTTAGTAGCTATGTGGTTTACAGAGGTCTTGTCTCATTCTGTGTGTGTGGTTTTTTTTTTTTTTTTTACTTTCTTTCCCCTTTCTTTTCTTTCTTTTTTTTTTTTTTGGCCATGTCTTGCAGCTGTGGGATCTTTGCTCCCTAACTGTGGGTCAAACCCATGCCCCTGTCATGGAAATGCAGAGTCCTACTCACAGAATCGCCAAGGAATTCCCTCTTTTTACTTTCTTAATAGTGCCAAAAATGATTTCCAAAGTGGTTGTATCATTTTGCATTCCCTTCAGTGATGAACATTTATGCATTTTTAAACCTTTTATTCATCAGTTTTCAGACTAACAAGGTGGTTCCCTAGTTATATTCCAAGAGAGATCAAATGAGTTCTTTTTTTTTTTCCCCTTTCCTCTAAGGGTCACAAATTCATGGATTTAAATTTATGTTTCCTTATTATTTCAGATGGTAAAGCATCTCCCTGCAATTCAGGAGACCTGAGTTTGATCCCTGGGTTGAGAAGATCCCCTGGAGAAGGGAATAGCTACCCCCTCCAGTATTCTTAGGACTTCCCTGGTGGCTCAAATGGTAAAGAATCTGCCTGCAATGTGGGAGACCTGGGTTCAATCTCTGGGTCAGGAAGATCTTCTGGAGAAGGGAATGGCTGGCTACCCACTTCTGTATTCTTGTCTGGAGATTTTCTTGATCTGAGGAGCCTGTCAGGCTACAATCCATGGGGTCAGAAAGAGTCAGATATAACCGAGTGACATTTTCACTTCACATAGTAAAATTAGTTTTATTTATGCTCACATTTTCCATCTTTTATGAATGGGAATCTTTTCAGATTTGCTCCCGAGTCCCAAGTTGATGGGGCCACAGCTATTTTTCTTCTTTCTTTCTTTCTCTCTCTTTCTTTAGTTAAGGGAGCAGGTAGTTGTTTTTTTTTAGTTCTTCCCAATGCAAACTTTGGCATGCAAGTACCCCTCCTCAAAGCATTGCCCCCATTCCCAGCCACTCACGCTTGAGGCCACACGGCTCCCCACGGGGCAGCTCTCCTCCCCGCAGGGGCCCCAGCGGAGCAGAAGCCCGAGCAGTGTGGCCACCAGCCAGTATTTGCAGCCTCCGGATCAGAGTGCTCACTAACCTTCTTCTTCACCAGCCCCTCAGCCGCGCGTGTGTCCGCCAGGCTGGGGAGGAGCCCCCCGTGTGCGTGTGGCTGCGAGGGACAGGAGGGGCCGGAGAAGCAGTAAAGTAAACCAGATGTGGGCCTGGGGCTGGGTGGACACGGGGACAGGAGCGGTCACGGCCCCTGCAAAGCCCCACAGGGCCCTGCCTCCACTCTTCCTCCCTCTTCGCCGTCCTTTCAGCTCAGGACAGCTTCCAGCGCGTGCCCAAGGCTCACCACCTCCAAGTCGTCCTGGTCGAGGAGCTCATCCCGCTTGTGGGTCTCCCCGCACTCTGAGATGCTCTGTTGCCCTTCCACAGGCTGGGGGACCTTCGTCCTGATGTACCTTCCAGGAGGTAGCCTGCGGTCCCGACCGTAAAGTCCACGCGCATGTGACCTACAGAGTATAAGTACGCACCATGGTCCAGGGTACGAGCCACAGGACGTCTTCACTGGGGAATGCGCTTCTCCGCCTGCCCCGCCCCCTGCCCACCGCGCATGCGCCCTGGAGAACCCCGCAGCCCTCACCCCTGGGACCCGTTCCACCCGGCCCCAGTAGCCTCTCATAGCTGCCTTGCTTTGTTATATGACAAGATGTTCCAGAATCACCTTGTTCATTTCCTGCCTGACACCTGGAATCGATCGTTCTAGATTTCTTTAAGACAGAGACAGGGGCTTCCCAGGCGGCTCAATGGTAAAAGAATACCCTTGCCAATGAAGGAGACTGGAGAGATACCGGTTCGATCCCTGGGTGGGGAAGATCCCCTGGAGAAGGAAATAGCAACCCACTCCAGTGTTCTCGATTGGAGAATTCAATGGACAGAGGAGCCTGGAGGGATACAGTCCATGAGGTCTCAGAGAGTCTGGATGCGACTGAGCGGCAGGGCATGCAAGAGAGAAACGACATTTAGAGATCGCAATCTGGTTTGCTCGTTTATCCTGATGGAATGTTGTTTCCAGTACTTTTCAGTGGATCTAGAGTTAACAGAGTAAAATACATCATGAGTTTGTACTGATGCTTCTAGTCCAAATGAAGGCTATTTTAACTTTTCTAAAGTCAGATTGCTATCTCCTTGTTCCTACAGCAAAATCCTGGCTTCCAAAGGCAAGTGGAAGAAGATAAGATAAGCTGATAAGCAAAGCTCTAACAAAGCACCAGACATTTATTGGGTGATCTTTATGTCCTCTGGCCCCATTCAGTCCTCACAACCAACCTAGGACCCAGGCACAGAGAGGCTGAGGAAGCTGCCTGGTCACACAGCTAGTTCACAGCAAAGCCAGGATTCAGACCCAGAGCGTGGCTCCAGGATGAGCCCCTCAACTCTTCCCTCCTTAACCACCTCGCTTTGCTTAAGATAGAAGGCACTGGGGGCCCCTGAGAGAGGATTGATTAGAGAGCTGAGCAATTGAGATTTCGCAGAAAGAGAGACCACTTCCACAGTGGGCTAGGGACATTGGGAAGGTTTCTGTGATGTTCTGGATTCAGGGACAACACCTGTGCCATGCAAGTGACAGGTGAGATCCATCACACCTAAGACACAGTGGACCACGTTCAGAAAGGTAAGCAAACCCATCCAACATTGAAGCAGCGCCTGGACATTTTGGGTATCTGACTTGCATGTCTTGTTCTGCCCCATCCCAGCTGTGTTTGAGTGTGGAAGGGAATAAGAATGCCCTACAGCCAGCAGAGTGAAACTCAGATGAGGGTACCCAAGAGGGAGTCCCGTGACCTGCAAGGCCTGGGCCAGCCCATCTATGTGGGCCTGTCAACCGGGCCACCGCAGTGGAATGGGGGCACCCTGTCTGCAGGAGTGTCCTGAAGACATCAGTATCATTCCCCTCTGGTGACTAATGTGGAAACAGACTGGGGAGAGACTTTCCAAAGTTCATGCAGCTACAAAGTGTAGACCATGACCTACATCTGGTCATGACCTCAGGCCTCAGACCCATGGCCTTCGAGATGTGCAGCCCAGGAACGCAGGGTCTTTACATCCATGGTCAGTGTATCCATCTCCTAGTGTTGCTCGAACAAAGTGCCACAAACTGGGTGACTTAAATGACCTAAATTGACTCATAGATTTTTTTTTTTAACTTTATATTGGAGGGGCTTCCTTGGTGGCTCAGACAGTAAAAAATCTGCCTGCAATGTAGGAGACTCAGGTTAGATCCTTGGGTCGAGAAGATCCCCTGGAGAAGGAAATGGCAAATACCCACTCCAGTATTCTTGCCTTAAGAATTCCATGGACAGACAGCCGGGTAGACTACAGTTCATGGGGTCGCAAAGAGTCAGACAGGACTGAGCAACTTTCACTCCCAAGACAGCCAGTAAACGATGTTATGGTAGTTCCTGTGGAAGCAAAAGGATTTAGCCTGCATATGCGTGTATCCATCCTTCCCCAAATTCTCCTCCCATTCAGGCTGCCACGTGACACTGAGCAGAGTTCTCTGTGCTACACAGTAAGTCCTTATTGTTGACTCAGTTCTGGAGGCCAGAAGTCCAAAGTCAAGGCGTTGGCAGGGTTGGCTCCTTCTGAGATGGTGAGGGAGAGGCTATTGCAGATCTTTCTCCCAGGAGCCAACAGCCTCAGGTGTCCTTGGGGTATTGGTGATGGTCTCCGTTATGTCTTCACGCATCTTCCTTCTGTATGTGTGTCTGTATCCATCTCCTGCATTTAAATAAGCATACCAGTCCTGCCAGATAGTGACCCACCCTAATTGCCTCCATCAAGTTAAAGATTGTATTTTTTCACTAAAGACCCTATATTAAAATAAGGTCGCATTCTGAAGTCCTGAGGGTAGGGACTTCAACATATGGATTTGGAAGGGACAAAGCAACTTACATTGTTTGGGACGGGGGATGGTCCCGTCCATAGTGCCAGCGAGCTGGGCAGAACTCAGGCCTCAGTGGACACCTCCAGGCAGCTTAGTTCTCTCTGAAGCCCTCACTCAGCATTTCCTGCCTCTCCTCCCCTGTGTGTGTGTGTGTGTGTGTGTCCTCTGTGCTGTCTCTGCTTTGTCTCTGATCATGAGCTGCTCTGGTGGCAGGGACCACATGTTGGTTATCTCTGGACCCTCCTGCCAAGCCATGCTTTGCCAATTAAAAGTTCTCAGGACAGTGGGGCAACATTTTCCAGGGCTTTAAGTAAACTCAAGCCTTCAGCTGTGCTTCCCCTCCACCAGCTTTATATATTTTAAAATAATTTGCAACCATTCTCATAAAAGTTAAATCAGGGCAAAAGTCACTGATGGATGTTAAAATCTCTGGGTGAACATTATTGGGGAAAATGATACGAACAGACTCAAAACCTCACAGCACATGAAGATTACAGATTACTTATCAGTTACAAGGGTTTCCCTAGTGGCTCAGATGGTAAAGAATCCACCTCACCAATAAGAAAAAGAGACTAGAGATTTCTTAATAATTAAAAAGGAGAAAATCTGAGATACCACCTCAATGAGTGACTGTAGTTACCCTCACTGGGATAGGAGTGATTGATCCTACCAGCCCTGCCATGGGATGCAGTGGGAGGGATCCAACATTGTTCATGTTGCATATTTGCAGAACATTTTTAACTTGAATATAATAATGAGAACAACCTTTAGACAAATCTAGATGGTAGAATACTCTATACAACAGCTTCTTTGTGACCTTAAAAAATGTTATTACCATGAGAGGTGAGGGTGGGCTAAGGAATTGTTGCAGATTAGAGGTGACTAAGGACACATGACAACTGGATGTAGTATGAAATCCTTGTTGCCAGCCAGAATCAGGAGAAAGTTGCTAATTGGCTGGTGGCCCCCATACAGAGGTTTCCCTTGTGGCTCAGCTGGTAAAGAATCTGCCTGCAATGCAGGAGACCTGGGTTCAATCCCTGGGTTGGAAGATCCCCTGGAGAAGGGAAAAGCTACCCACTCCAATATTCTGGCCTAAGAGAATCAGACACAACTGAGCGACTTTCACTTCACCCCACATAGAGGAGCACAGGATTAGACTGTGAAGCAAGATAGTGATGGGTTCAAATCCCAACCCCGCCACTTTGTGAACATTGGGCAGATCATTTAATGACTTTCAGCCTTAATGTTTCCTAAACTGTAAAGTGGGATTTGACTAGGGAACCCATCTCTTCAGGTTGTTTTCAAAATTAAAGGTACTGATCTGTGTAAAGTACTTTATGGACTATTCATCCATCCTTCCATTCAACCCATTCAACATGGAGGGGTTACCAGTTCCAGACAGAGCGCTCGGCAGGTAGTAAAAGCATTCCCTGAGCAAGTGTGGATTCAAACCAGTGCTGGCAGTGCTGTGCTCGTGATAAATGCATACTAAAGATTCTAGGAAGAAGCAGCATGCTCTGAGATGGCTTGACTCCTAGCTCAAATCTGGACCATTCTGAGTGCCTGAATCTATCCAGGGACAGTTGTTCACTCTACAAGTATTTCCCACACCAAATAGTTGAGCCTGGAACTGTGGGAGGAAATAACAGAAGAGGTGACAAGACAAAGGATAGAGGAACTTGAAGGGGAGCCAGGCAATGAACTTGGGGATGCAGGGCCCATGGGAGAGTGATGAGACCTGGAGGAGAGACAGGGAGATGGGACAAGGCCCATGGTGAGACAGGTGGAGATGATGCTCAGCATCAGGACCACCATATGGACCCGATATCCAGGAAGGATGGAAGAAGTAGCTTCCTTCTCAAGTGAGTGGACATTTGAGTGATATTTTGCACATGTAAGACTTGTATAAGGAGAGGTAGAGATGACATTTCTAATTAAAAAAATAAAACATTCATATGCAAGTCAAATAGCAGACAATGGCCCTGGGAGTTTGGGGACTAGGCTAGGCAGAAAGGGTGTGTGTGTGNTGCCGAGGTCCGGTCTGTGTTCTGCAGTCGTCTAGCGACGAGTACCGGGCTGTGTGCCATGGTTGCCCTGCGCCGAAGTCGGGGCTGTGTGCTGTGGTCCCCCATGGCCGAGGTCCGTCCTGTTTGCCACGGTCGCCCTGCACCGAGGTTCGGGCTCTGTGCCGTGGTCGCCCAAGGCCGAGGTCCTTCTTGTTTGCCACAGTCGCCCTGTGCCGAGATTCGGACTCTGTGCAGTGGTTGCCATCTGCCGAAGTCCGGACTGTGTGCCGCGGTTGCCCTGCACCGAAGTCCTGGCTCTGAGCCGTGGTCGACCTGTGCCAAGATCCAGCCTATGTGCCGCGGTCGATGTGCACTGAGTTCCGGGGTGTGTGCCAAGATCGCCCTGCGCCGAGGTCTGGGCTGTGAGCCGCGGTCGCCCTGTGCCAAGGTCCAGGCTGTGTGCCTCGGTCTCCCTGTGCTGAGGTCGGGGCTGTGTGCCACGGTCACCCTGCACCAAGGTCCGGGATGTATTCCACGGTCGGGTAGGGACGATTTCCGTGCTCTGTGCCACATTCACTCTCCTTCGAGGTCCGTGCTGTGTGCCATGGCCGCCCTGCGTGGAGATCTGGGCTGTGTGCCGCGGTCACCCAGCGTTGAGGTCCAGGCTGTCTTCCACGCTCGGCTTGTGATGAGTTCCCAGCTCTGTTCCGTGGTCGCTCTGCACCGAGGTCCATGCTTTGTGCCATGGTCATCCCATGCCAAGGTCCCAGCTGTGTGCTGCGGTCGCCCTGCATTGTGGTCCGGGCTGTGTGCCACAGTCATCCTGTGCTGAGTTTCGGGCTGTGTGTCTCGGTCGCCCTGCGCCAAAATCCGGGCTGTGTGCTGCGGTCGCCCTGCATCGTGGTCTGGGCTGTGTGCCGCAGTTGCCCTGTGCCGAGATCCGGGCTGTGTGCAGTGGTTGCCAACTGCCAAAGTCCGTGTTGTGTGCCAGGGTCTTCCTGGGCCAAGGTTGGGGTGTGTTCCTCCCTCAGCTTTCGATGAGTTTTGGGCACTACCATGGTCGCTCTGTGTCAACGTCTGTGCTGTGTGCCACTGTCGCCTTGTGCCGATATCCGGGCTGTGTGCCACGGTAGACTTCTGCAGATTTCCGGTCTGTGTGCCACGGTCACCTTGCATCGGAGTCTGGGCTGTGTGCCACGGTCGCCGTGTGCCAAGGTCCAGGCTGTGTGCTGCTATCGCCCTGCCCCGATGTCTGGGCTTTGTGCCGCGGTCTCCCTGCACCGAGGTACGGGCTGTGTGCCACAATCGCCCTGCGCTGAGGTCCGGGCTGTCTTCCGTGGTCAGCTAGCAATGAGTTCCAGGCTCTGTGTCGTGGTTGCCCTTCACAGATTTCCGGGCTGTATGCTGTGGTCGCCCTTCACTGAAGTTCGCGCTGTGTGCTGTAGTCGCTCTGCGCCAAGATCCGGGCTGTGAGCCGCGGTCACCCTGCGCCGAGGTCCAGGATGTGTGCCTCGGTCGCCCTGCACCGAGGTCCAGGCTGTGTGCCACAGTCACCCTGCAGCAAGGTCTGGTCTGTGTGCAGTAGTCGCCATCTGCTGAAGTCCGTGCTGTGTGCCAGGGTCTCACTGGGCCGAGGTCGGGGTGTTTTCTGCCCTCGGCTTTTGACAAGTTCCGGTCTCTGTACCGCGGTCACTCTGTGTCAAGGACCATGCTGTGTGCCACTGTCGCCTTGTGCCGAGATCCGGGCTGTGTGTCACGGTAACCTTCTGCAGATTTCCGGACTGTGTGCCACAGTAACCTTCTGCAGATTTCCGGGCTGTGTGCCATGGTTGCCCTGCATCGTGGTCCGGGCTGTGTGCCGTGGACGCCCTGCCCCGAGGTCCGGGCTGTGTGCCGCGGTCCACTGTGATGAGTTCCGGTCTCTGTGCTGCAGTCGCCCTTCACAGATTTCCGGGCTGTGTGCCGTGGTAGCCTTCTGCAGAGTTCAAGGCTATGTGTCACGGTCGCTATGTGCCGAGGTCCAGCCTGTGTGCTGCGGTTGCCATGCGCTGATGTCTGGGCTGTTTTCTGAGGTCAGCTAGAGATGAGTTCCAGGCTGTGTGCCACGGTCGCCCTGTGCCAAATTCGGATCTATGTGCCTCGGTTGCACTGCACTGAGGTCTGTGCTGTGTTCAGCTGTCAGCTTGCGACGATTTATGGGCTCTGTCCCGCGGTCGCACTTTGCTGAGGTCCGGACTGTGTGCGACGATCGCCCTGTGCCGAAGTCTGGGCTGTGTGCCGCGGTAGCCTTCTGCAGATGTTCGGACTGCGTGCCGCAGTCGCCCTGTGCCAAGATCCGGGCTGTGAGTCATGGTCGCCCTGTGCCGAGGTCTGGCTTGTGTGCTGCGGTCGCCTTGCGCCGTGGTCCGAGCTCTGTACTGTGGTCGCCTTGCACCAAGGTCTGGGCTGTGAGCCGCAGTCACCCTGCTGCAAGGTCCGGGCTGTGTGCCACAGTCTTCCTACGCCGAAGTCCGGGCTGTGTGCCACAGTCGCCCTGCACCGAGGTCTGGGCTGTGTGCTGCGGTCGCNGCGGTCGCCCTGTGCCAAGATCCGGGCTGTGAGTCATGGTCGCCCTGTGCCGAGGTCTGGCTTGTGTGCTGTGGTCGCCCTGCGCCGTGGTCCGAGCTCTGTACTGTGATTGCCCTGCACCAAGGTCTGGGCTGTGAGCCGCGGTCACCCTGCGGCAAGGTCTGGGCTGTGTGCCACGGTCTTCCTACGCCGAAGTCAGGGCTGTGTGCCATGGTCGCCCTGCACCGAGGTCTGGGCTGTGTGCTGCAGTCGCCCTGCGCTGAGGTCTGGGCTGTGTGCCGCGGTCAGCTAGGGATGAGTTCCAGGCTCTGTGCCTGG
>SJYV01020947.1:0-16727 GCA_006410875.1 Neotragus pygmaeus | reverse complement strand
GATACAGCTGCATGACTAACACTTTCACTTCACTTCCACATACCATCAATGGATTGCCGGTGTTCAAAAAATAAAATGAAACAAAAAATGATTAGTAGGGACCCATGTTAAATAAATGTACTGCTTCTCAGGAGTATTAAAGGTAAGGCGATGGTGATCATCAAGGATGGGATGTTATTGTTTAGTCACTCAGTCATGTTTGACTTTTTTCCAATCCCATGGTATGTAGCCTGGAAGGCTCATATATCTGTGGAATTTCTCAGGTAAGAACACTGGAGTGGGTTGCCATTCCCTTCACCAGGGAATCTTCCTGACCCAAGGATCAAACCCAGGTCTTCTGCATTGGCAAGGGGATTCTTAACCACTTAGCCACCCGGGAAGCCCCCATCAATGGGTACCTTATTCTTTATATCAGAGCAATATTCTTTATTTTAAATAGTTTTGCTTCAAACAATTACTCCAGAGCAATATAACTATCTACTCTATAGTATTCTGTCTTTTATACACTTTTCATAAAAGGGAGTCCATAAAATGTTTTCCTCACATCTCAAACCAGTGTTATTTTTAGGTTCTATTTCTAGCAGTGGCCAAATGCACTTAAAACTCTTCTACTTCATTACTTTGATGTTTACCTATGAACCTTCCATTTGAAAGCTGTCGGCAGAGTCTGCCTTTCTCAGCTCTTGAAATCGCTGTGAAATTGTTTCTGAGGGGATGGAAACCTGACCTTTTATTCTTCTGTTTCTTTCAATGTTATGCTTATATGAAATACTATGGAATGAAGAATTTTTATTCTTTTGTTATTGTAGAATCATCCTATCTCTGCCTGTCCAGTGATAAGAAGTATTTTTTTTGTTGGTTTTAGAAATTGAGAAAATAAAAACTTAAGATTACATCCTTACCATTATTTTTTTAACCAATGCAAGAAAATAACTGTGCTTAAAAAAAAAAAGTCAACACAGTACTTGATATCTAAAATATGCTAGGTTCTTTGCAAATCACTTCCTTTTTCCTTTTATTTTAACCCCATTCGATCCTCACAGGCAGGTATCACCATCCTCATCTCCCAGATATCTTCTCTCTTACATCTGCACCAGCAGACACTTCCTTGATTCATGAAGAGGCAGAAGAAACAGGTACAAAATGTTTAAGGGCTGTGTTCCAAGTTAACCCAAGACCAGGAAGATGCCGTGAGCTGGGAAATATGTTTGTGTGCCCTGTTGCCTGTGTAACCAGGACTTTCCTGCAGTGATTTTTATAGTGTAAACTGGCAAAGCAAATTGTTATTGCTACATAATATTATTACATAAATTATTACGTACTCATCCCTACATAAAACATACCCATCACGCTGATCTGCGTGTGACCACCTAAGGTGGAGCTTAATGATTCTACTTAATGGAGGATGAAAGAATGGAATTTATGGAAGGAATGTCCCATGAATGTCCTCATGGGAGGCTCCTAAATGCAGGGAAAAAAAAAAAAAGCAAAAGCTGGGGCAGAACTCAGGTAAAAAGGAGCATTTCTTTCACTTCTTCCCAGGCGTGACTGGATTATTTCTTCTTTTCATAAAACACCCACCTTCTTTCTTTCATTTGATTAGTTACTGACCAACCGCTGCATGTGTCTCTGGCAATGCAGGTTACTGATAAGTGTCTACTCTGCTCGGTCACAGGGAAGAAAGTGTTTCCTCCACTGCCTGGAGTGGACAGTTCTTAGTAAAATCCAAACAAGTCACTGTGAAGCTGACACGCGCAGTGCCAAATCAGGAGCTTTCCCCTCACTCAGTGCCCACACAGGACGTCTCACAAATGCTCAGCCTACTTTTAATGCATGTTTGTTATGAGCACTAGGAGAGGAGTATTGAGAAAAGGGGTCCCTGGAAAGCTTTCCAACTAAGAGCAATTACTACAGACCCAAGGGTCGTCTCCATTTCCACATCAAGTTTCCAAAGAAAATGAGCCACCACGGGAACGACAAACTGGTTTCTCAGACCCACGGGGCTCAAGAGACCCACGTCTAAAATCCCATTTTCAACAACACTGCTGTTCGTAACCACTCCTCTCAGATTCAGTGCATTTGGAACACAGGCTGCATTTGTTACATTTGATTCCAACAGAGCAAAATAAAACATGCTTTTTATAGGTTGAAAAAAGAGACTGTTAAGAATCAGCCCAAACCACTGCCCCTCGTGTTTACAAATGTACACAACAGGAAATTAAATGGTTTTTTAAATGCTTTCAACTAATTAAATAGAAAGGCTTCATGGAAATGCCATTTAGCACTAAAGCTAAATTTTCTGCTGAGGCATTTTAAGAAACTATTTTGTATGTCCTTGGGCTTGCCAGAGGATTAAGAAATAGAGAACATTTTTGTCCTCTATAAAGACAAGGCCTTGGATATCTCTCAGAGAGGGAGATGGGAAGGAATCATGAATTTAATTATATAAATTGCTTCACTCTAAAAATAAGAGTGCTAAATTATAATGCATAATAACAGCTTTTAACAATCAATCAGCAAAATGGAACTGCCATTTCCAATTTTCGCCAGTGTCGATTGCTAAGTGACTGCCTATTCCACCCGCAGAGAGTGGAGGGGAACTGGCTACCCATTAGCAATACTCAGAATCAGTGTCAGAGAGCAGACCCGGGGTCCCTGACAGGTCCTAGCCAACAGTCACACCTGGGGCAGGTGTGGGGTGCTTCCCCACCCCCGGAGGGAGGGGGAAGGTCACCATGCAGAGGCAGAGGTGCACCCACCTGCCAGACCAGGTGCTCCTTGGCCCCTGGAGTTGCAGCCAGGCAGACGCTCAGCACGATGGTGTGGGAAGAGGAGGTGAGGACGCTGGCGATGACGGCATCTCGCATGTTGAAGGGCAGCATGGTGTACACCACGAAGATGATGAAGAGGAAGAAGGACACCTGCAGGTGGGGAAGAAGGACAGGGAGAGTCACAGAGCATCCGTCCCTGAGGTTCCCTCCCTCCTTCCCATCACAGGCTCCACAGGCCCCGGGACTACTACCATTCAGGAAACAGTACTATGACAGAACAAGGAGCCATGCGCAAACAGCTCCACTGGGTCCCAAGAAAGGACTTACTATTGTGATGGAGGGGGGGAAAAGGCTCTTTTTCAAAAATTGGGGATTTCCAGTTTTGACATCCAAATCATTGCAGACGTTAGGTGAATCTGAGCACCTCAAGGGCATGGATACAAAGCTGGTTCTGAACTCTCAGGGTTTAGTATCTGTGCTTCAGAACACATACCAGGACTCTCTACATTTTTTAAATCACAGCATTTTAAGAATAGATCCTAGGAGAATGGATGGCTGCCACCTGTGGGGAGTTAGCTGAAGTAGATGCAAAGAGCAGGAACAAGAAATTAATAAGATAAAGCAGCTCAGAGGTGATTCCCCAAAGGAGTCTCAAAGATTAAATGTACAATTACTATATGACCCAGCAATTCCATTCCTAAATGTATACCCTAGAGAACTGAAAACAAGTACTCAAACAAATGCATGTACACACACATGTTCATGACAGCAATATCCACACTACTCAAAAGAAGGAAACAACACAAATGCTCTTCTAAAAATGAAAGGATAAATGACATGTGGGCTGTGCATACAATGGAATACTATTCAGCCCTAAAAAGGAAGAGAGTACTGATACAGGCTACTATGTGGATGAATCTCAAAACCATTAGATTAGATGAACATAGCTAGGGCAGAAGACCCCATACTGTTAAGATTCCACTTACAGGAGGTATCCAGAATAAGTAAATTTATATACAGAAAGCAGATTGGTGGTTTTTAGGGGCTGTGGCAAGGAGGATTGGGAATTAACTTCTCAATAGGCAAACGGCTTGAGGAGAATGTTCTGGAAACTAGACAGAGCTGGATATTGCACACACTGTGAATGCACTAAAAACCACTGAATTCTTTCCTTTAAAGTGGCTAATTTATGTTATGTGAATGCCACCTCAATAAAAAAAAAATCAATGTGAACCAACTTAGAGGAAAGTTTGGAATGGAAAAGAAAATGGTTTAGTAGGTAATAAAACAGGCCATTTTCATTACAAAAGCAGCAGAACATCAAAAGGGATACAAAGGTGCTAAATCAAGTGGAAAAAAGACCAGACCGAGGTCAGAAAAACAGGGAGCATGAGGATTTGGTGAGCTTCGTTCAGCACACAGGTCTTCACTCAAAAAGCAAGTGAGGCTAAGGAAAGAGCTCGTCCCACTTTTACAGGGTGACCCGGGTTACTCTGATGTTGTTGTTTAGTCACTCAGTCGTGTTTGACTCTTTGCGACCCCATGGGCTGTAGCCCACCAGGCGCCTCTGTCCTTGAGATTTCCCAGGCAAGAATACTGGAGTGGGTTGCCATTTCCTTCTCCAGGAGATCTTCCCAACTCAGGGGTGGAACCTGAGTCTCCTGCACCTTCTGTATTGCCAGGTGGATTCTTTACTGCTGAACCCCCAGGGATGCCCTCAGGTTACTTTAAGGAATCCTGAAGCCCAACTCTGGGAAGGACAGAGAGCCGCAGCAGAGCTGTTCTGCAGGAGTTCGTATGGTGTGAATTCACATGAAGGACACGGACAAAAGTCTGCTCTGGATTTAACAAAAGAGAAGCCTGGGTGGACGCCTGTGATTCCCCTCCTGTACAGTCACGGGACCTGGTAACACGCTTCACAATCAGAAAGTAACTGCGGATTCTCTTAGGCAGGGTGTCAGCCTCGGCACTACTGACGCCTGAGGCTGGAGAATTCTTCGTGCTGGACCCTGCACTGCAGGATATGATAGCAGCATCCGTGGCCTTGACCCACTAGACGCCAACAACGTTCCACCTTCAAAGCTGTGACAACTGAACACGTCTCCCGCCCTCGTCAAGAGTCTTCCAGGGAATAACACTGCCTCTGCTTGAGAACCACTAAGCTACAGGGGAAAGTGTTTTTCAAGAATGAGAAAAACAACTACTGCCCAATCCCAGCTCAATGAGAAAGTTCAACCTACTTTGGGATCCCTAATATCCAGCAACTTTACAGGAAAGACTTTCAATCAAGGTATTTGTATTTCTACACGTAGGATTTATGCCAAACCCTTATATCCTACGTGCGTGCTAAGTCACTTCAGTCATGTCTGACTCTTGATGACCCTAAGGACCATAGCCCACCAGACTCTTCTGTCCATGGGATTCCCCAGGCAAGAATACTGGAGTGGGTTGCCATGCTATAAGAGGTATTAAACAAATATTTTCAGGTATCAAAATTGACAATTCAAAGGCAAACCTCTGTCAACTATGTGTTTTTCTTCTAATGCAAAATCCTTTAGTATTTCTTTGAAATTAACAAAACTTTTGAACAGCTTAATTTTGGACAGCTTTTAAACTTGAATGTGATTTCAATTAATACACACTCTGCTAACAGTTTGAGCTTTGAAATGCAAGCACGCGGCAAGCTTATCTGCAGTAACCAAATGGAAAAAATAGAGGCGGTTGGTTTTTGATTCACTTTTGGATGACAAAATGAAACTGTTAAAGGTCAATTAAGCAAGCCATATTCAATCAAGTTTTGGATTTTAGTGTCAGCATTACAGGAGCCAAGTTTTTGGAGCTCAGGGAGTGATACCCAGCTGCCTTCGGCAGACTGGAGGGAGAGAGCCTAGTACCATTTCAAGACCCATGGTAGGACAGTCTGCACTTTTTATGAATCCCAAAGGACTCTATTTTCTTTTTAGCCTGCTTTCCAAAACAACTTCAAATAGGGCCATATGTAAAACCACAATGGATCTGGCACACCTACAAAAGTGGGTGGGTATAAACTCCAAAATGTTGAATGCAGGCACTTGTTACCATAGGGACATTTCCACCACTGATTCCCCTTGGATGTGTCTCCGTCCAAAGCCTGAAGGGAGAGGAGGACTGATGCAGTTCTGGACACTGCACAGAAACCCACATGAGCACTGGATCTGAAGAGACAGCCCTCATCTCAACAGAACCATTTCGAGAGTTTCTCTTAACTCTGGCCCAGCATGCGCCTTTTGCAAGACACGCATTATCTTCCCCTTGAAGGTCCGCTTGAATTTCAAGCTCCACAAGTTTCAAACCAACTATGAGACTGTCCTTTATGTTCTTAAAACTGTTCCTCTTACCTGATATAACTCAGTTTGAATCAGGACGCCTTCCTCTCCAATCAATCCAGGCATCAACGTTTGAGAATCAGTTCTGACAATTTTTCACATATATACTCAAAAAAAAAAGAAAATCTTCTGACTACTGAACTCCAGCATCTGGCATCTGACTGCTCTGCTGTCACGGCCACTAGGCAGGCTCAATACCTTTCCATTCGGTAGGAAACCCTCTCCCTCAATTTCCCTCCCTACTCTCCCCAGAGAAAGCATCCTTCCTCTCTTCTGCCCATTCCACCCCTTCCTCCCCACTCCCGGCAATCATAACTCTTTTCCAGACAGTTCTAGCTCTCCTCCTTCTCGGCACATGATAGAGATGCACTGAGCATCTCTTTGAAATTAGCTCAGGCCATGTGACTTGCTTTGACAAGTGAAGCATAACCAGAAATGATTCATATCCTTTGTGAGTGGAAACTTTAAAAGCAATTGCACCATTTCCCAAGTCCCTTCCCTGGCAATCATGGAAACATGACATTGGATGGAGCTCCTCCCAGTCTTGGTTGCAAAGGAAGGACAGAGCCCCTCGGCTGACCCACCTGGGTCTGTGAGCATGTGAGTGAGCCATTACCCTCGATGGTGGCAAGACCTGGGCCCCTAAGCACAGCCTGGATGGTCCTGACTGATACCAAGCTCATAGAGACACACATACATACACACTTGCACACATGCATGCATGCACATGAGAGGTTTTATTGATGGATTAAGTGGGATGCTCTTATATGCATTACTCTGAAATTTGCTTTTATCACTGAACTACATATACACCATAGGCAGCTTTCCAAGCCTATAGGAATGGATACACTATTTACTTTTTCAGGTTAGTTCAGTTCAGTCACTCAGTTGTGTCCAATTCTTTGTGACCCCATGAACTACAGCACACCAGGCCTCCCTGTCCATTATCAACTCCTGGAATTTACTCAAACTCAAGTCCATTGAGCTGGTGAAGCCATCCAACCATCTCATCCTATGTCATCCCCTTCTCCCACCTTCAATCTTTCCCAGCATCAGGGTCTTTTCCAATGAGTCAGTGCTTTGCAGCAGGTGGCCAAAGTATTGGAACTTCAGCTTCAGCACCAGTCCTTCCCATGAACACTCAGGACTTATCTCCTGTAGGATGGACTGGTTGGATCTCCCTGAAGTCCAAGAGACTCTCAAGAGTCTTCTCCAACACCACAGTTCAAAAGCATCAATTCTTCAGTGCTCAGATTTCTTCACAGTCCAACTCTCACATCCATATATGACTACTGGAAAAACCATAGCCTTGATGAGATGGACCTTTGTTGGCAAAGTAATGTGTCTGCTTTTTAATATGCTGTCTAGGTTGGTCATAACTTTCCTTCCAAGGAGTAAGCATCTTTTAATTTCATGGCTGCAATCACCATCTGCAGTGATTTTGGAGCCCCCGAAAATAAAGTCAGCCACTGTGGCCACTGTTTCCCCATCTATTTGTCATGAAGTGATGGGGGCAGATGCCATGATCTTAGTTATTACCAGTAGCAAAGTATCCCATGGAAATGGATGCACCACAGGACTCCAGAATTTCCTTACAGACTAGCACTGCAGCATGGTAGGAAGCCCCTATCCAACTGCTGAAGTAATGCTCTCCCAGGTCTACTTCCCACCAGCATCCTCCCTTCTTTAACCCAGCCCACATACAAGTGCTGGACTGGTGATTCTGAGTGCAGAAGTCTGTTCATGTTTTCCTTAGATGCACATTTCCTCGGGCTCACCCTGTGCTCTGAACACTTCTCTCCAAGGTTTCTTGTGATTACAGAGTTACGTGGAAACCATATGGTCTGGAGGTGTTTTCATCCTCGCCCCCGCCCTGCTCTGAAAGCATCCTCTGCTCCGGCCCACCCAAACCGTCCCCTCACTGTGAGCTTGGGGTGCTCTTGCCTCTAGGTCTGCCATTTCCCATTCTCAGATGGTCCTGCCTCCTCTTCTTAGTCTGCTGAAATATCACCTCTTTCTAGACCCAGTGCGTATACAGACTCTTATCATCTCTCTGACAGTCTCCAGCGGCTCCCTGTCTCACTCAGAGGCAGCTCCCAAGACCTGGCAACGTCCTGCCCATCTTCCTGCAGGCACCCTGCCCTCCACTCTGCCTGCCCCCGCCTGCCCCTGCTGGGATCCAGCATCTACAGCCTCCTGACTGCTTCTCGGGTTTGCCAGGGATGTTGCTGTGGTCCCTCTCCCAGGCTCCCTCTTCCCACTCAGGTCTTTGATCAAGTATCACTCTGCCTACCAGGCTTCCTTGTGGCTCAGACGGTAAAGAATCTGCCTGCAATGCAGGAGACTTGGGGTCAATCCCTGGGTCGGGAAGATCCCCTGGAGAAGTGAGTGGCAAACCACTCCAGTATTCTTGCCTGGAGAGTCCCATGGACAGAGGAGCCCAGTGGACTACACCCCATGGAGTCATGAAGAGTCAGACACGACTGAAGCAACTGTCACTTTCTCTTACCTACCCACCTTCAGGGACTGCCCTGCACAAACAGCCACTCCACTTCTTCCACACCCTGGTCCTCGTCACCTGCTTTACTTGTTTATACCTATTTGTTGTTGCTGTGGTTGCTAAGTTGCATCCCACTCTTTGAGACCCTACAGACTATAGCCCGCCAGGTTCCTCTGTCCATAGGATTCTTCAGGCAAGAATACTGGAGTGAGTTACCATTCCCTTCTCCAGGGATATTCCTGACCTGGGGATCAAACTCACATCTACTGCTTCTCAGGCATTGGCAGGCAGATTCTTTACCACTGAGCCACCTGGGAAGCCCATAACACCAACAGTTCTGAAGTTTTTCATTTTCTCCTTCAGTGAAACTTAAATGACATCACAAGCCTAGGAACTTGTTTCACTCACAGCAGAGACCCCAGTGCCTAGGCCCCCAATGGTGGCCACCTCGTAGCCGTTCCATGAATATTTGCTGTCTGCATGAAAACCTCCATTATACATCCTAATATGACCCCAACCACATTTACACTATTCGCATCTGGTCACTCCATGCATCTCTAAAGACATCTCCCCATCTTCCTTAACCCAATTGACCTTGCCATGAACTCACCTAGACCAGTATTTTTTATCTTGTTCTTTGATCATACTCTACATAAAGATTACTTTGAGTCACTATTATATATTTTTTTAGTGTGAATATATTTTTAATGTAAAATGGTCTTTAACTGGGAAATCCTTAGTCACCAATTTTTAGTGCTAAAGCATCAGTGTGTTAAGGCTTCTTTGAGTGTCCCTTTTACGATCAGCCTGGTTTTCAAGTTTAACTTTCTCCTCTTTTTCCTCTTTCTTTCTCAAGGTCTTCCCAAAGGAGAGGGGTTCATATCTGTATCTACAGATCTCCTATATATATGTGTATGCATACACACATGAAGGCATTATGCTGGTGAGATAAATCATACCAAGAAAGACACTGATGTTTTGTTTATATATATGATATCACTTCTGGGTAGAATGTAAAAATTCCAATTTGTAGAAACTGAGTGGAATGGCAGTTCCCAGGAGCTGGGGTGGAGAAACAGGGAAACGTTTGTCAAAGGACACAAAACATGCAGTTCAAGGGTAAGTAGGTCCTGGGGAAATAAGCACAGTATTGCATTTACAGTCAACAATACTGTATCATAGCCCAGTATTACATTTATGGTCAACGACACTGTATTACAGACATCCAAGTCCTGGAGAAAGTAGATCTTAAATGTTCTCATCACAAAGAAAGAATGACAGTTATCGGACGTGGTGGAGGCATCAGCTAACTCTGGCGGCAATCAAAGGGCTCTGTTAAATGTTCAATCTGACCCTGCGGCTCCTCCTCTGTGTACATCCCACTGCTGGCTTTCTACAAGACGAAGAAAAACAAAGTCTTCGGCATGCCGATAAGGTTTCCTGCTGATCTGCTCTGGCTGAAGCCCCAACCTCATATCTCACCAACTCCCATCTCCCCATGTTCACAGTCCTTCCATACTGGTCCCACTGACATTCCTTCAACACCTCAGGGCCTTTGCACTTTCTGTTCTCTTGCCCCAAGTATTCCTCTTGGTCTTCCCTTGGCTGGCCTCTTCTTGTCATCCAGGGCTTACACCTCAAGCATCACCTTCCAGAAAGAAGCCCACCAACCTCCCATCTAAAATAACATCCCCATTCACCCTCTAGCTAATCACCCTGATGAACAACCTCCTCTCATTACCGGAATTTGAATCCTTCTATTTAACGAGGACACCTGAGAGTAGAGAACCACCACAGCTATGCTGAAAGACCCTCGTCCATGCAAGTTAGACCAGTTCCTCAGAGTCGACTGTGCGCTCAGTGCATTTGCTAACCTGTGGGTGTCTGATGACTTCTGCCTGGGTGTACTCACAGTCTTCCCACTTCTCTCCAGTTCATTGCCTGTCTTGACTGACTGTCCTTCCAGTTTTGGGAGGTGCAAACCTCCCTGGCACGTCCATTATTCTCCAGACTAGTGATGACCCTGAACCGGCTCTTGCTTTGTGGGGCTCAGATACCTGCTACACCAACTGTGGGCCTTGCGCCTGAATGCAGCCTCACCTGGGAGCTTGCTAGAAAAGTGGGCACTTGAGCCCCAGCAGTTTACTGCATCCGACTTTGTATCCTCACCCTGTTACCAGGTGGCATGCCTGGAAGCCACACGGATCTGATGGGCCCTGGGTGGGTTCTGCGGTCAGCATTTCTCTCACTTTTGTGGCAGTGACTACAGAGAATGTCCAGTATGCTGACCACATAAAGACACTGGACAAGGTCAAAGCCTCCTGCTAAACAGACACTGATTTAGTCAACAAATCAGCGAACTATGATTACTCATCTTCACCTGGGTTACTAGATCTGATTTCTTGAAGTCTTCAGACCAATTTGATTTTAAAATAAAGATCCGTTTAAGAAATTATTTCCAGCTTCACTTCTACTACATAAGCCAAAAACTCCTGGCCAGCAATTACTGCTGACATGTGATGTCTGGGCCATTTGACACACCTTCCTCCTTGTGGTCACTGTCCAGTTCTGCTGTTTTGATTTTCCAGTTGGAAGCTCTCATTTCAGAGGAAGGAACTGAACAGTCCATTTGAGCCATCAAGTTGTATCTCTCATTGAACTCTGCAAAGTTCAAAGAGAACTCCATCTTACTATGAAAAATATGCTTAGAAGTTCTAGGAAATTAACTCTATGCTATTGTAAAACATCCTTAATGACCATCCTTCAGGTTAAAAACTCCGGGACACCTTGAAGACTCAAAGATGAAAAGTTTTTATTTTTCTTCCAAAGATATTTTTGGCCAAGAATATTTGCTGCATATCAACTCCATCTTTACAGAATATGAAAACATTTCTTTAAATGCTATATTATTAAGGGAAAGAATACATATTATGTTCCTTGATGGGATGCCTGGGCTCCAAAGAGTTCTGATGAAATCATGAATCACAAGGTAGCTTTCATTCTTCTGCTGAAAATGTTATTCACAGTTAAGAAAGATTAATGATGGAATCAGAAGTAAAACAATAACCTTCACTGTGCCTTTTTTTTTTTAATTTAAAATAGGTGGGAGGTATATCATACATTTTTAAAAGCACGAACAAAGAGAAGAGTAAGATGTTAAAAAAAAAAAAAAACAATCACCTGGTATCCTAGGGGAACAAAAGCAGCCTGCTGTCTTCGCCAGCCCTGTCTGTCCAAACTCTCAGCTCCTACTTTGAGACAATGATGACTAATGCAGTTTCCTATTTTCCCTTCCACGGTCCCTTCTGTTTCTCTTGTTTGTTTTTTGTTTGTTTGTTTGGACCTGCGCATCCATCTACATATATGTTTCCTTTTCCTTTCTTCATCATTCACATATTCACTGATTCACCAGTATTTAACTCTACAATATATGAGGCATTTTGTTTGCTATCAGGGATAATATATGGTCCTTGCTCTTAAAACAGGTCACATCCCTGGGAGTGAAGGATAATCTCCAAATTTGTTCATTTGTTTCCTGTACCCCTTTTCCCACCTGACACTCACATAAAGACAGCAGTGTCTGTCTGCAAGTCTGATTTGTTTAGAACTAAAAGTTTGTTTTTTCATACCGTTCATGGGGTTCTCAAGAATACTGAACTGGTTTGCCATTCCTTTCTCCAGTTGACCACATTTTGTCAGACCAACCTACACAGCATATTAAAAAGCAGAGATATTACTTTGCCAACAAAATCTAGTCAAAGCTATGGTTTTTCCAGTAGTCATGTATGGATGTGAGAGTTGGACTATAAAGAAAGCTGAGCACCGAAGAATTGATGCTTTTGAACTGTGGTGTTGGAGAAGACTCTTGAGAGTCCCTTGGACTGCAAGGAGATCCAACCAGTCCATCTTAAAGGAGCTCAGTTCTGGGTCTTCATTGGAAGGACTGATGCTGAAACTGAAGCTCCAATACTTTGGCCATCTGATGCGAAGAACTGACTCATTGGAAAAGACCCTGATGCTGGGAAAGACTGAAGGCGGGAGAAGGGGACGACAGAGGATGAGATGGTTGCATGGCATTGACTTGACAGACGTGAGTTCGAGCAAGCTCCGGGAGTTGGTGATGGACAGGGAAACCTGGTGTGCTGCAGTCCATGGGACTGCAAAGAGTCAGACACAACTGAGCGACTGAATTGAACTGAAACTTTTATTTTGAACTAAAAACCCAGACTTCCCTGGTGGCACAGTGTATAAGAATCTGCCTAGCAATGCAGGGGACACATGTTCGAGCCCTGGTCTGGGAGGACTCCACATGCCCTTTAGTTTAGGGCAACTAAACCCACGTGCCACAACTGCTGAAGCCTCGTGCCCTACGGCCCCTGCCCCCAGTAAGAGAGGCCACTGCGGTGGGAAGCCAGCACACCACAGCTAGAGAGCAGCCCTCGCAAAAGGGACGCAGACTTCGCAGAGTCAAAAGCAAAACAAATAAAATTAAACCACTGCAATCCACCTGTAACGAGCAAGCTGCTCTGTCTGAATGTGACCGCCATCATTAAAAGCGTCATTAAAGCGTTTGCATGGTGTTTCCTGAGTCTGGAAAAACAGGATAGTGTTTCCACAGCATCCTCCTGTTTCCCAGAGCCCCTCCTCAGTTTTTTAAAGGTTTGTTCTGCATGGTCATCACGAGAACACGGGGCACCTTGAACTTGGCTCAGTTAGGCTGTTTCCTAACATAGGAGATGTGGACACAGTTCTTTCTTCTCACCTCGCCCTCGCCATGGAGATGAGTAGCTGGAGTATTCATCTCTACCCCACTGACTCTGGACATGGTCATGAGACTTGCTTTCAGTAATGAAAAACTGTGCTGAAGTGACAGCTACCTGTTCAGAATGGAGGCTTTCAGAGGCTTCAGTTCACGTGTCTTTGTTGTGTCTTGCGAGATATTTCCTTGCACTGCACAGACTCTCCAGTCCTGGCACGCAGGCTCAGTGGATGTGGTGTGCAGCCTTAGGTGTTTCAAGGCATGAGGGTCTTAGTTCCCTGACCAGGGGTTGAACCTGAGTCTCCTGCATTGCAAAGTGGGTTCTTAACCACTGGAACACCAGTGAAGTTCCCCACCTGCCCTTTTGGATGTCTGGTTTTCCACAACGAGAAGTTCATGGTCCAGAAAGACAAACCTCTTTCAATTGGGTCTGGATTATAGATTTGAGCCTAAAACAAAGTCTGGAATATTCCCTACCTGCCGAGCCTGGGGAGGGCCAACAGATCAGACAAATCCCACCCCTCAGGTAGTGAGTACGAAAGAGAAAATATGCTATTACTGCTATAAGCCACTTGGATTTATTTGTTATTCAGAATTATCAGAGCAGAAACCTGACTAATACAGCAACTGGTATCATAAATGATGTTCTACTCTAATGGAAACCTCAAATATAGGTCACTGCCTTTGGGACTTCCAAAGACTTATTATGTTAACCTATTGGCAAAATAATTGGTAAGCATGGCTTCTAAGAAAACCATTTCCCAAAATGCCCAGGCTTCATAAAGCCTTGGAATTGCAGGAAAAAGTCTTTAGAAACAGCAGAAAAAAGAACTGGGAACAGGGAGAATATTTCCAGAAATAATTGTTAGTGTACGGAAAGAACGTCATCCAACCTAGAATCGATATTTTGATGATCTCAAAAAACACGACCAACAGGACCTATTGACAAGTGTTTTCTTATCTTACAATTAGGAAGATCCAGGTGCTGAAGGATTAAGTATTTTGCCCAGAGTCATAAAGCAACATAAAAACAAGCCATGATCTTTCTGCTGAAGCTAAAATGCTACTTCATCCTAATCCCTGACGGTGAACAGGGCAACATAAGGTGAGCGCCTGAGTGTCAGGGGTGTTCATGTTATTCAAAATAAAAAAGAACCTTGAGAATCCATCTGCTCTACCAAAAGAGCTTGTTCTAACACCAGGAAGTCCTTTTCCTTGAAAATTATTTTTCTCATCGAATGCAAAGAAAGAAAACAGCAAGTTCATTTAGAAGCAATCAGGCCAAATGATGTCCACTAGAAATCACCTACTCACTCTTTCTAGTTATTAATACATGATTAGAAAAAATAATATGCTCCTTGATGGTTTTTAAATCTTTTTCCAGAAGGTCGTGAATAAATTTCTACTTTCCAAGCTTGTATTTTTACAAAGGAAACTCTGTGAACATTTTCATCTCTCCACGGCTCCCTTTTTATGTGTGCCAGAGTGGACCACGAGCCCACCCTGAGAATGAAGGACTTCTCCTTCTAATCTGGCAAGTGGGTATCAGACAGTCAAGAACACACATCACAAACTCAACCTTTCCTATTTCAATTACATCAACTTCACTTTCATTAACTCTCAGGCTTAAATGATACAGTACACTGCCATTAAAACAGCACCGATTATAAGGTCATATGCTCACAGACAGTCACAGCCTGGAGTAGCTAGTGTTACCAAATAGATAGCAATGCACCTCCACTTTGAGTAATTGCAGGAGTTAAAGTAAGAATACCCAGACAGTTCCATTAATAGAAGTAATCAATCAAATATGACATACTGGCCCCTTTTAAGCCAGCTGTTTGGGTAAAAATAACTGCAGTCTTAATCTGTTCATCTTTTTTTCTTTCTACTCAAATGTCAGCTGTTTCATTCTATCTTTACCTCCAGCCCTTAAGGAACTGGGATAACGTCTCCACCGTTTGTGTTCCCAGTTTATGATAACCTAAATTTTGCATGTACGTATACTTTGAACATTTAAAACATTGACTTATCTGTAGAGGGGCTTCCCAAGTAGCACGGTAGTAAAGAATCCACGGGCCAATGCAGGGACACAAGAGATGTGCATTCGATCCCTAGGTCAGAAAGATCCCCTGGAATAGAAAATGGCAACCCGCTCCGGTGTTTTTGCCTGGGAAATCCCACGGACAGAGGAGCCGGGCAGGCTACAGTCCATGGGGTCTCAGAGTCAGACATGACTGAGCACAGCAGAGCGGCATAGCGCATCTACAGAAGTGCTAAGCACTGTTCTCTTCTCCTCTATCCGTGTGAACTGGCCACATTTCTCAGGGTATATCCTTCAGTTCAGTTCAGTTCAGCCGCTCAGTCGTGTCCGACTCTTGCAACCCCATGAATCGCAGCACGCCAGGCCTCCCTGTCCATCACCAACTCCCGGGCCTCACTCAGTCTCATGTCCATCGAGTCCGTGATGCCATCCAGCCATCTCATCCTCGGTCGTCCCCTTCTCNTCAGCCCCCCTTACAGCCCGCCACGTGGAGCTGGCCGCAGCAGGGAAGAGCCCGTTGTCTGAGCTCCAGAGTGGAATCGGAAGTGGTTTAATAGGACTGAGCCTGCTTAGGAAAACACGGTGTCCAAAACCCTGATCCTTCAGAGCCCTAATAGAAGGGGTGGACATCCACATCTTCAAAGGAATATCCAGTTAGGAAAAGCAGTTCGCGGGAGGCTTTTCTATGTGCCTAAAATCCTGGGCTTCAATCCCAGTGCTGTTAGCTGTGTGACTGGGCAAGGTACCTAACCTCTCTGAATCTCAGTCATCTCATCCATAAAATAAGACAATGATAAAAGTAATATCCATCTGTTGGCCATTGTTTTGAGGAATGGATGTGATTCTGTTGGCCCATCCCCTCACATGGTGCCTAGTACATAACAAATGCGCAAGAAGTAGTAACTAGAAAGGGTCCATTTATATGGGGAATCTCACGTGATGAAGAGGGGAAGGTTCTACAAAGGCCCCACCCCCATAGAGAGTAGGTGCCTTTGATATTTTTCTCCTGCTCTCCTCTTGAGCATCACTACTTAGTGAGAGGATCTTTTAAAGAGAGAAAATAAGTTTTAGAACCATTTTAAATCTGTCAGTTCTCAGGGCACAGAAGAGAGAATTGTACTGAAAGATTTCAAACACTACACAGTCTATTCCATGAAGGTAACCTCCCCACCCACCCCATGTGGGTCTGGGCCCCCTTCTTCCTGGGGCACAGGTGCTGAAGACTGAAGGTCAGGAAGCCCAAGGCGGAGCCTCCGCCAGGCAGTCCTCAGTCCTGGGGGCACCCCAG
>SJYV01020946.1:0-43098 GCA_006410875.1 Neotragus pygmaeus | reverse complement strand
ATTCTTTGGCATTGCCTTTCTTTGGGATTGGAATGAAAACGGACCTTTTCCAGTCCTGTGGCCACTGCTGAGTTTTCCAAATTTGCTGGCATATTGAGTGCAGCACTTTCACAGCATCATCTTTCAGGATTTGAAACAGCTCAACTGGAATTCCATCACCTCCACTAGCTTTGTTCATAGTGATGCTTTCTAAGGCCCACTTGACTTCACATTCCAAGATGTCTGGCTCTAGATTAGTGATCACATCATCATGATTATCTGGGTCATGAAGATCTTTTTTGTACAGTTCTTCCATGTATTCTTGCCACCTCTTCTGAATATCTTCTGCTTCTGTTAGGTCCATACCATTTCTGTCCTTTATCAAGCCCATCTTTGCATGAAATGTTCCCTTGGTAGCTCTAATTTTCTTGAAGTGATCTCTAGTCCTTCCTATTCTGTTCTTTTCCTCTATTTCTTTGCATTGATCGCTAAAGAAGGCTTTATTATCTCTTCTTGCTATTCTTTGGAAGTAATAAAGTTAAATAAATTGAGGCCATTATGGTGAACTGCAATAGCCTAAGACGCTGCTGCTGCCTCTAAGTAACTTCAGTCATGTCCGTCTCTGGGTGACCCCAGAGACGGCAGCCCACCAGGCTCCCCCGTCCCTAGGATTCTCCAGGCAAGAACACTGGAGTGGGTTGCCATTGCCTTCTCCGAGCCTAAGATGAGTGTCTTAGAAGAAACTTGGACACAGAGATACACATAAAGGATCGAGACATAAGGAGAAGACAGCCTAAGAGAATGACTTGGAATAGAGCTTTCCTTCACTGTCCTCAAAAGGAACCAATCTTGTCAACTTCTGTGTTTCAAACTAGTCTCCAGAACTGTAAGATAAGTTTCTGATGTTTAAGCCATCAGTCTGTGGTACTTTGTTACAGCAACCCTAGCAAACTAAGACACAGTTGTAGAACAGTCACTTTTCACTTTGATGGTAAATCTTTCTGACAGAATATCTGAAGGTAACCAGTTTCTTTTGCACTAGACTTGGATAAAGCCACTAAGCATACAAGTTGAATGGAGATAAACAAGGTACTGCCCATATGTGGCCACTGTTTTATGAAGATTGTAAGAAAGAGTATAAAATCAGTAAGTTACTGCTTAAACACTAAGGCAAATGAATGAAGTTTTACAGTTTTTCCCTCAATAATTAGGATTTTAGCAAATTGGTAAATGCAAAGAGCCTGAGCATCCCAATTTAAATCCTGACTTCACAAATGAACTTGGAAATACTAGACAACTTCTCTGAGTTTCAACATTTTCCTATACCATAGAAAGAGTAGCTGCAAAGTCCTTGGCCTAGTTCTTGGCTCAAAGCACAACTATAAAAAATAAGTATAATTATTATATTCAAAACCTAGCACAGCATATGGGAATATGTGTGGTTTGAGCCTAACAAATATATATTTGTCCTAATTAATTTCATATTTTTCATATTTATTTTACTTATTTATTTGGCTTTTCCAGGTTTCTTAGTTGTGGCATGTAGGGATCTTTTTTTTTTTTTTTCCAGTTGCAGCATCTGAATCTTTAATTGCAGCATGCTGAGTCTTTAATTATGGAATTCGAATTCTTAGTTGAGTCATGGGGGATCTAGTTCCCTGACCAGGGATGGAACCTGGGCCCCCTGCTTTGGGAGCGCAGAATCTTGGCCACAGGACCACGAAGGAAGTCCCTGTTTTAAAAATCTATTGAGTACTTTTGTCAGACCTGCCTTAATACCTCCACATGTCAACATGATCTCACGGAGTTACCATAAGCCCATGAGATGGAGTCTATGACTATTACATTGTCCCCATTAAACAGGAGAAAGAAAATCGAGGTTTAGGAGGTTACATAATTCAGTCAAGATTGCATCACTAATGAAGTTACAGAATCAGGCCAGGAAACCCAGTCTATCTGAACTCTAAGCCCATAGTTTAACTACAACTTGGTAGTCCCTCTAATTGTTTTCTTATCGAAAGAAGTTAAAGGGAAACTAATAATTAGGTAACTGTGAACTGTAACAAGTGAAGGTATCAGGAACTGCAGCGCTTTCCAGAGTGAATGCAGATTTTAACACTGGCTTGCCAAATCCTACTTGTTACATGATGAAGTCTGATAAAGGTGACGTGGTATTTAAGTTTGGGGAGAAAAAATGCATTTAGTTTTGGAAAAAGCTAGAGACTGTTTCCTAAGACATTTCCCAAACAACCAGGCTTGTACCTTGCTGGTTGGGTAAGCACTGGAGCTGAGAGAGAAAGGTCTCCTCCTGCCACCCCTTCACCTTCTGCTGCAACAGCACAGCTGGTGTGTTGGCCTGTGTTCCAGACAATATGCTTTCCTGACCTTAAGCTTTGGTCCATATGGCATTGCCTCCCCATGTTGAAAAGGGAAAGCTGCTTTGTTTTTTGGAAAATTAGGTTCATATATACATAGTGTTGACTAAGGCATTATGGAAGCATTTGCTTCTCCTCTAATGTATAAAAGGACCATTTGTTAACTTGTAACCTAGCAAGATGCCCCTTTGGAGAAGGGAGAGGGTTTCAAGGAGCCAGGAAAGCATCTGCTTGCTATTTGCTCAATACTAATCCCCCAAAATCCACTGCCTGAAACCAGACAAAAGACAAATTACATGGCTGTTGAGAAGTTTATTTTTCCAGATGGCCAACCTGAAGCTATAGTTCACTGGCAAATTAAGTCTCCTAATACAGAGAAATCCGGCCCAATCATGTGTTTTATAAAAAACACAAAGTGTGCTTCTCAAACAAATTATGTGGAAACATGGAAGGTGATAGAGAAAGTGTATAAAGTGGAGCCCTTGCCACATATTGAGTTTCACCTTTCATGTTTGGTCAGTTGGTATAAAAACAAAGCTGCGAAAACAACTTTACAATTGTCCCAGTGACTCTTGTTTATATTGCTCTAATTCTTCAAAGACTTCTACTTGCCTTAATACCTTAAAAAGGTCAAGCTTCTGTTTCTGGATCCCCAGTGATCTGATCTTCCTTCTCTAATACTTCTTTATGGCAAATGGATATTTATATAATTATATGATATATAGGACATATAAGTTTGTAGAGTATATATACACATGTATATCACCTATATATATTCACACATATATCCCTTTTATATAGGACATATGATATATAGGACATATAGGTTAGGTTGGAGATGTGTGTATGTATACCATATATCATATGTAGTCTATAGAGATATACAGCTACAGATACAGATATACACTAAGACTGATTGCATGAGGCAGAGAGTGAGTGAGTAAGCTAGAATAATAAAAGAAAAGAAGACTCAATCTATCCTACTGTTCAGCATGTTTAGTTAATAAAACCATCTGATTCAATCAATTTGCTTTTTAAAATCATGGTTATATTGAGCAGCATAGAGTACAGAGATGGAATAAAGTTGTTAGGAACCATGATTCCAGTTGTCTTCAAGATAGTAATACTGATAGTAATGGTGACAGCTCTAGTTTAATGAAATAAATGCTTATTATGTGAGAGGGAGTGGGTTAAGCACTTTCCATATATTTGTGCCACTTAAATTCACTTTGTGTATATTTGTGCCATTTATCTTACTATGATATTGGAATTTCCATTTAATCAATGAATAAACAGGCTTAGAAGGTTATCATGCTAGAAATTGGTGGTGGGATCAAGACTCAAAACCTATCGGTCCTACTCCAAATATCTTATATTAAACTACTCTGCTCTTACTTGTTTACCCATTCATTTATCCAACAAACATTTACTGAATATCTTCTCTGTGCCATACACTATCTAAATACTGGGCATTCATAAAAAGACATTCTTCATTCTTGAGCTCTCCATCTACTAGGGGAGGCCTTCAAAAAAATAAGAGCAGTGTGGTGATGGATGTGCTAGAAAGGAGATGAGGAAGGGTGCCAATACCCAAAAGAACACGATCCCTAACTGACCCTTGGGAAGGGGAGATGGAGAGAGCTGAGAGGCAGGAAATTAACATCCAGAATATGGATCTTTACTCTGCCTCGAAACCAAGAGATGTTCAAAACAGGATTTGTCTGCAAGAAGCATTTGTCTTAACACTTGGTTTTCCCTAAGATTTCATTTTTAAATCCCATCATCAAAGACATTCTCTACACTGAGAAAATGTGTCCACTATAAACAGAATGATAGATATATGTGGTCAAATTTGTAGAAGACTTAGGTGATTTTTTTCACCCATTAATATATACTGAAAATTAATTTTTTAACAATAATTATGGAGATGCAGGGCATTTCTTAAGGATTAAGAGCCTTCCAAGAACTACAGATTTACAAAGGAACATTCACCCCACTTGCTCAGTATCCTTTAGGAATAATTCTCATTTCCAGAATCATTTTGTACTCATAAATTATCCTTAGAGGATGAAAAAATATAAAAGCTCTAACAAAGAACACATAAAGATTCTTATGAACTCTAGGTAAAAATGCACTATGTGTCCAGAAAAATGAATACATTGTACTGTAAACTAAATTCAATTATCAGAAATTCATCTTTTCAGAGTTTGAAGGTGCCTCTGAAGACAAATGATCAAATCTTCATCCCTTTCCTTCTACCCACTCTGCCCACTACTGATAAAACTTATATCTATCTTCCATATAACATTCTTTTTTTTTCTTTCTTCTATTTTTGAGCTTCCCTGGTGGCTCAGATGTAAAAGAGTCTGCCTGCAATGCAGGAGACCCGGGTTCAATTCTTTTTTAAATTTTATATTAACATTCTTTTTTTAATTGTATATTAACACATATATATGGAATCTAGAAAAGTGGCACAAATGAACCCATCTGCAGACCAGGAATAGAGATGCAGACACAGAGAATGGACATGTGGACCCGAGGGTGGGACAAATTGGCAGATTAGTGTTGATGTATAATTGCACTCATCTCACATGCTAGTAAAGTAATGCTCAAAATTCTCCAAGCCAGGCTTCAGCAATACATGAACTGTGAAATTCCAGATGTTCAAGCTGGTTTTAGAAAAGGCAGAGGAACCAGAGATCAAATTGCCAACATCTGCTGGATCATGGAAAAAGCAAGAGAGTTCCAGAAAAACATCTATTTCTGCTTTACTGACTATGCCAAAGCCTTTGACTGTGTGGATCACAATAANGGAAGGAGTTCGCCCCGGCGGTGGGGGCGGGAGCTGAGGTCGCCGTTGGGGGGCGGGGGCAGGTTCCCAGGCCACTGGTAGCCGGGTCTTGCTGTTCCCACGGGTGCCCCGCAGCAGATGGGCCCAGGCCTCTTTGTCCCTGGTCGCGGCCTCTGCAAGGTCAAATGTCACCGCGGGGCCGCGGGCAGGGGTCAGGTGGGCGGGGCCAGACCTCAGCACTACCCCGCGATCCGGGCCTCCAGAGGCTGCGGGGGCTATAGAGCTCCTGGGCAGAGGCGGGGCAGCCCCCCCCGAAAGGTTGGATCACCTCGAGGTTCTGGAATCTGTGGCAGACCTTCTTCCAATCTCCCACCGGACCCGTCCCCTAGGCTTGTGTCCCTCAAACTCCAGTTCCCTGTCCCCTCCCCTCTCCGGGCCCTCCTCTGACTCCTTGAGCCTTCTCTTCCTTACAGTCTCTGGCGCTCATCTCTGAGACACCCACTTCCACGTCTCCCCCATCAAGGATCCTAGAAAGTTCAGACCAGGGACCTAGGACACCCATCGTCACCCCAAATACCCAGCTAGTGCCTCCCATTCCTTGGCCGCAGAACCAAAGGGTCCACTCTCTTAAAAAACACAAAAAACAAACAAAAAAAACATTGGCTGCCCCGGGTCATGGTTGCTGCATGCTCGATCTTTACTTGGGACATCTGAGATCTTAATTCCCTGACCAGGGATGGACCTCATGTCCCCTGCAGTGGAAGCATGGAGCCCTAACCTCTGGTCTTCCAGGACCTAAAGGGTCCTCTTTAACCATTCAAGCCCAATGCAGGTTATGGGGCAGAGAACTCCACTCCAGTCAGACCCTTTGAAAGTCCTTCCTCGTGTCTAACCCTAGTCCTTCTTGCTTTCTCTACTTGCTAAAACCTTCCCCCCACCTCATACCCAGCCACACTCTCCCCAGGAGGCTCAGAGGCCCAGGGCTGGGCATCCATTGCCTGGCTTCTCCAGAACCTTGATATCCTCTTAACTGCTGCAAGATCTCCAAACATCTCCAGCCCTTGGCAGGGAGGATGCCCCTCAGATGTCAACTGGAGAGGGGGATGGCTTTTCTCAAGGCCCCTTCCTGAGAGAGGAGGGTGTAGGAGCCAGTGGGGGCAGAGGACCTTTCTCTCCTGCCTGCAGCCCTCAAAGGCCCAGCCACGTGTCCGAGTGTCCAGTTTAGCTCAGGGCAGGGCAGGAGATAAGGTCTGGACCTTCAGGACTCCAAGGTGAAAGGTCACTGCAGGAAGGGCTTTTCCAGCCGGTTAAAGGTTAACAGGCTCAGAAGCAAGGCTCAGGTTTCTTTGCCCAGGGCGGCCAGGAGAGCATACAAAGGGTGTTTAATATATGTTGGCTGCTGCAACCCGGGGTCTTGGAGGCAGTGACATGGAGGCAGAGCAGCAGCTGGGAGACTCTGGGGAGCCTGGAAGAGACATCTGTAGTCCAGTCGGCCCCTGGTCAAGCTCTTTCGGTGAAGCATAGAAAGAAAAGGAAATTAAAGGGGAAAGGGGGCAGGCCGCCAGCAGGGGTGGTGGGCATTCCTGTCGCCTGCAGCCTCGCTGGGCGGGTGGGCGCCCTGCCCCCAGAAGCCTGAAATTCTGGAGAGGGGCCTCCTGACCTCGCGCCCCTGCCGGCCGCAGACCACAACATCCCTTCCCCCCCGGAGATTCCGAACACCAGGTGTTAGCCCAAGCAGAGAAAGGGTGGGGTGGGGGTCGGACGCCGCGACTTTCTGGAAGAGGAAGCAAACACAATCCATCATGCAACTGTGCAAAGAAATGCCCCAGGAGGGGTGTGTGTGGTGTGTGTGTGTGTGTGTGTGTGTGTACTGCGCAGGGGCGTGCCCCCCCGGTGCAACCGGCCCCCCATTATTGCTTCTGCCGGGAATGCAAGGGGGTGGTGCCGAGGGGCGCCTCGAGGGCGGTTGAGCTACACAACTTCCAAGGCCGGAGGTGGAGGGGAGGGCTTTAGAGAGACATCTTGGCGAGGCTGCGGAAGGGCAGAGGGCAGCAGTGGCCCAGGCTCCCGCCGCGGCCCGGCAGGGGTTAAGGCTGGAGCCGGGCGAGGACGGGGGTGGGAGTGGGGTGAGCGAGGGAGGAGGGTCAGGCCTTGCGGCCCCGCGCTCCGCCCTAGCCCCTCCCGCCGGCCGGGGCGCCGGGCGCCGCGCACGGCCACCCATGTCCTTATAAGGGCGGCCGTCGCCGGGGCAACGAGCGCCCGCCCCCAGCCCGCGGCGCGCGCNCTTTGCACTGATCACTGAAGAAGGCTTTCTTATCTCTTCTTGCTCTTCTTTGGAACTCTGCATTCAAATGCTGTATTTTTCCTTTTCTCCTTTGCTTTTCGCCTCTCTTCTTTTCACAGCTATGTGTAAGGCCTCCCCAGAGAGCCATTTTACTTTTTTGCATTTCTTTTCCATGGGGATGGTCTTGCAACTCCATACAAAATGTAAACATTCTCCTCTATTCTTTTAATTGATGGAACACAATCCTTTCATCTTTGCGGTTTAGGCAGACGTAGGCAATGTGACCAGTATATAAAGCTTAATAAAAAAGAAATACAGTCAACTGTTTCTCAAATGTTTTAGTGTTTGGCAGTAAAGTCTCAATCTGCACAAGAGAATTATGTTTTAAAAACATCACCTTAACAAAAGCACATTACCAGAAATGATAAAATTCCCATCAAGCCCTACCACTCCATCTAACTCCATCTTCCAGAATATATTATAAGGTGACAGCAAAATCACGATTTTCAAATCAAGCCATTCATCTTGAAAAATAGAAAGACAAAAGCTTTCCATTGAAAAATTGTCTTTATAAAGTGACAAACCATAAGCATAAAAATGTTTCAAGTGTGAGAAAATATAGAAACATTTAAAATATTGCCCATAAACAGCATAAACAGTAGACTTGAACTGAACATTTTTCCATATCGTTAAAGTGAAAAAAGAAAAGAAACTGTGAAGGTTTAGTTTTACCTTGACTGTATGCACCCATTGCTGATATGACTTCGAGTTCCCTGGATACATAAAAATAAGATGTCAGCAATATCTGATCAAAAATAAATAATCCATAAACCAAAATTCACTAAGAACTAGTATTTCCAAGATTTTAGCAGGCAAATTTTATTTATCTGTAATGTTGTAAAAGAAGCAATTCATTGTAAGAACTATTAATAATAAATGCTCTAATTCTTAAGAACATAGTAACTAGCATCTTTAAGAATAGATACTTTTTCTTTACTCACATAAGAAGATAATATGTTAAAGTATTCTTTCATTGTAATACTACTTTCAGAGGGGGAAAAAAAAACTTTTGAAATGCAAAATTCCTACATCTTTCAAACTGATTTTTCAATATTTATGTCTATGGTGTTTTGTAAAAGTTTGGCTCTTTTACACAATTAGGGTTATCTTAAAACAATATTTAGAGTACATAAGGAAAGGAAAAAACAAGAAGGAAATTTAGAAATGTAAAGAATCTTGACGACAAAAAAGATTCTTCTATGATTGTTAGACATTGGTATTAACTGATAGCAAATTTTACTTTATTGCAATTAACCTGCAGAATGTTCTGAAAATACTCTCAAGTTGTAAATCCAAACTGAAAAGGCACTACTGCAGGGAGATATGGCAANAAGATTCTTCTATGATTGTTAGACATTGGTATTGACTGATAGCAAATTTTACTTTATTGCAATTAACCTGCAGAATGTTCTGAAAATACTCTTAAGTTGTAAATCCAAACTGAAAAGGCACTACCGCAGGGAGATATGGCAGTAGCTCATCATGGCTATTACAAAGTTCAAATGTAGGCATGACCAGTCCAATAAAACCAGCAATCATATATATTTGGCTCCAAATATGCTAATTCATTTAATCAATAAGATGATATAAGAAGGCAAAAAAAGGCCACACAACTAGTAATGTTTATATCAACTGACTTCAGCCAGATTTCCTCTACCTTCCTGGTTGTTTAAACCTTAAATATTCCCACAAGAAAAAACCAAGTCCCAAAGGCTCCTCAGACTGACTGCCCGGTACAAAGGAGCCCGAAGCAGACTGTTCTCCTGTGTGTGGTTGTGGCTTGACAAACATGTTACCCCACTGTTATAACACAGAGGCAGAGGATCCTTAGGCCGGGTACCTTCCCAGCAGATACCTTTGTATCCCTAACCAGCATCAGGCCAAAAATGTCCAGCTCTGGATTCACTCTTGACCTTAACATTTCTCCCTAATTTCAAAGAAATATCAAGAAACAACTCCTATTCTGAAAAATGTCTCTCACTCTCTTCTCTCAGAAAAGGCACAGCACTGCACTGCACCTTTCCTGGGAGAATAAATATGGGGGAAATAACACTTTCCTAACCTCGTGAAATGCTTATAGCAAAATGTATCTATCTAAAATAGACCATATACAAACAACCTGCAGTGCTTAAAGGGCATGAGTTTCAGATGGTATATGGCCTGACCAAAAAAATTTTAAGCTTTCTCTTGTAAAATGATGAAAAAAAAAATCCCCATTATTCTATTCATTTATATCTCAAGGAGATTCTATCAACAACATAAAATAAATATTATGTCTTTATCCAGATTATTCATACAGGTTTACCTCTCTATTCGAAGTTCTCATTAGTTCATACACTTTTTATTTCTCTACTAAAAATGGTTGTGTAGAAATCACATATTTATAATTTGGTTATTATTCATGGTATTCTGGAAAGTGTTTTATTTCATTTCCCAAAATGAATATAAGAAAATGGAGAGAAAAACACCAACTACTCTGTGATAACTATTTAGCATCCTGGAACACGTGTCACTCCAGAAAACATATTTTTAAACCTCTGAACCACAAAGAAAATAACTATCATAAAACTTCAGAGTAGTCACATAAAGGTCAGTGTCTAGAGTGACAATTGTGAGGAATCAAAGGAGCTCCTCTTCAGCTCTTCATAGGTTCTTAAATGTTTTTATCGACATTATGCCTCTTGAGTCGCACCCTTCGACTATTTTTCAGAATAGGACGAGAGGGCAGGGGGCTTGCTGGCCGGCGGGTCGGGTCAGGCCAGCCTGTCCCGGGGACCGAGCGCGGGGACGCGAGGCGAGAGCCAGCACGCGGCGGCCCCCCCGCCGGGGTCACGGGACACGCGGCCCCGAGGGGATGCTCTGCGCACGTTCACAAAGACGGCGACTGAGGAGGACTCTTGGTATTCAACTCTCAGTTCGTCCTTCAGCTTTCAGGATTGCTAAATAAAATAAAGGTGACTCATACAGAGCCTTCCTCCACGTCACTTCAGAAGAGGCTACGTTAGAAGGGGCGGGGCGGCCGCCGTGAGGCGAAACGCCGAAGAGTGAGACCGGCTCAGAATAATAACCTGCCATCACGGGCTTCGGGGTAAACAGGAAGTCCCTGAACACACAGCTTAAGGTAACAGAAAAACAGGTGGTACAATTTAGGTAGATTCCTGTCAAAAAATATTTTAAAAGGCTAACTGTCTCTATTAATTCTAGTGCTTTTAAGACTGAAGACACCTATTTCCATAAAATTTATGAGACAAGCACACTATTCTCTGATAATGCGTGTTTTAAAAGGCTAATTTTCTTCTCAAAAAATATAACTGAATGCCAGGAAACACACACACACACACACACACACACACACACACACACACAACCTTAGTCTTTCTTTTAAAGTAACTGGATTGTGGAAATAGTAAGCATATTGAGGAAATTCTTAACATTGTTCTTGTTAATCAAGTGATTTTCTCACCTTCAAGGACAAAATATCTTGATTTCTCACTTGTGCAAAGTCTTTCTTTTCAAATATATTTGCTTAAATTCCAGTAATCTGTTGTTACTTATCAAAAAATGTTAAATTGGTCTAAATGGTTCAGTGAGGCCAGAAAAATGCCACGGAAACTAATGACTACTACCACCCCTTCAGATTCTTGTGGTTACCAGTCAGTAAAGAAAGAAACAGGATTAAATAAACTCATGACTGACCAGACTGCCGGGGACTAATGAAGAAACAAACACTATCGATGTGGAGAGTAAGCACATGCTCAACATAAAATCAACCTGAAAACGCATCTACTTTTCAAAGTTTAGAAAACAAGGTGCGCATTTTTAATATCTATTTTTTCATTTATTTTAAAATAAATGAAAAAAAAGAGGTCCAAACTATTAGGTATAAAACAAAATGCAGCATAATATACAGCCAGTATCTTACAATAACTTTGAAAGTGTGAAAGCATTAGTTGCTAAGTCGTGTCTGACTCTTTGTCACTCCAAAGAGTCTCTGGACTGTAGCCCGCCAGGCTCTCCTGTCCATGGACCTCTCCAGGCAAGAATAATGGAGCGGTTGCCATTCTCCAGGGGGTCTTCCCAAACCTGGGATCAAACCTGGATTCCTTGCATTGTAGGCAGATTCTTTACCGTCTGAACCACCTGGGAAGCCCCGAAAGGATACAGTGGTGGGTTGTTTTTTTTTGGCCAAGCAGTGAGGCTTGTGGGATCTCAGTTCCCAAACTAGGGATGAAGCCCATGACCCTGGCAGTGAAAAGGCAGAGTCCTAACTAGGCTGCCAATGAATTCACTGATAACTTTAAATGGAGTATAATCTATAAAAATACAGAATTACTACGTTATATACCTGAAATGAACACAACATTGTAAATCAATTTTAAAAAATTATGGGGGGAAAAATAAACAGGTTCTTGACTCAATATTCCTTAGCTGCTTTTCACAGATTGGTATTTGTGTTTATCTAACGGCTCCTTCGTCCTACTTGTGGCCTCTCTGATGACTTTTTAACCCGATGACATTCTTCTCTTTACATATTTCCGGATATTCTCTTCCCTTTCTTCTCAGGATATTCTCTTCCCTTTCTTCTCAGGAGAAGATTGAGTGTTCTACAAGGATCCCATGAAAGGAACCAGGAGTAACACGGATTTCCTAAACTGTTCTGACCGGGGGATGTTCACCAGGACAGAGAACAGTTTTGGGAAATCTCCATGCCTTCATGGCCGTTAACCACAGCTCTAGATCCAACATGAACGGACGTGTTCTGTGTGGGGCTGTCCTGCTCTGTGCTTTCAGCCAGAGCCACAGTGACGACAGGGCTCCACCATACTCCTATTCATGCTATCATGACCATGCAGATTAGCAACAAAAACAGTACATAAACCGCCACGTTAATGGCCTAGAATGGGGAGAAACGAGACGCTTGTCTAGAGTTTCTCAGTTATTTTTGCTTAGAGAAACATAATGATTCCTTCAACTCCAGTGACTGTTGATTTCTCCTATAGTGATCTTCCTGAGGGTTTTATATATATATAATCTTCAAAGGATAATCAAAAGAGACAGGAATTTTGCTTTTATCCATCAGAGCAGAGAAGCCCTGAGTACTGCTCTTGTTTACTAAAGGCCTTCTAATTAAAACGATCTCTTATCATAAGAAGGCATATATCACAGTTATTAAAGCGAGAGCTTTGAAGCCAGGCAGTCACATGTGACCTTGGGCAAATTACCGAGGTGGGTGCCCTCAGTAAAATAAGGATGCTCAAAGTCCCTCCTGGGGTGCTGGGAGGGTTAAGTGAGATAATATTTGGAGAGCTCTTAGAAGAGCTTCTGCCACATACTAATTCAGGAAGCATGAACATTAATCATCATTTCCACCGTAACTAGGAAAGAAACAAGAAAGCTACAACAGTTTACTTTTTGAAGAACAGTTCAGTATCTCAGAACTATTCTTTCTCACAAATGTAGTCCAGACAAAAAATGTTTCAGCTGACTTCTAGGAACTATTTTGTGGAACTTCATATACACATATATCTCATTAGTAAGAACACTGCTAATTTTTATTAGATTATTCAAATCTTAATAATTTTGCTTTATTTTCTTCTAAGATGAAAGTCTATGTCTCTCTTAAGATAATAGCCTAAAATGTAACAATTAGAAAATCCACGATCACCAGGCATAATTTTTTCAATGTACTTTCTTGCTACACCTACTGAAATGTTGCTGTTGATTTTTACTTGCTCAGTCCTGTCTGACTCTTTGTAACCCCATGGACTGTAGCCTGCCAGGTTCCTCTGTCTATGGGATTCTCCAGGCAAGAACACTGGAGTGAGTTGCTCTTTTCTTCTCCAGTGTAATCTTCCTGACACAAGGATCGAACCCAGGGTTCCTGCATTACAAGTAGATTCCTTATCACTCACCACGAGGGAAGCCCCAGATGTACTGGAATGAACACTTTCCTTCTGGACCCGTACTGGCTCCCCAAAAGTAAAAGACATGTTCAAATCCTTTCTTCATTTTAAGAAAGAATAACAAAGCGGCTGGCATTAAGTTGTACTGCAGGTGCAGCAGTCTCGAAATCAGCTGCTAACTGGTGATAAATATTCTTCTATTCTTCTTTAAACAGTAGGACCTTTCATGAAAATCTTTGGTGACCCTCCTCCCACTCTAACAGCCACCTGCGCTCTCCTCTGTTAATGAGGTCTGCAGAGGGTGAAGACTACAGAATTTCACTATGCAAAAGGACCTTAGTTCCACCCCATTACTGTCACATGGTGTCATCCCCAATTCTAAACAGGACACCAGCCCCACGGGTCATAACAATAATGAGATCGCATTATGCAAATACTCAGGAGGTGCCGCAAGCAGTTTGTCCATGAGCTGACAATAATCTGCTTGTCTGAGGTGAAAAGTAAAAGAGTCTTATTTTAACACCAAAGTTCCATTGAAGCTAAATTTTCTGCTGTGAGCTGAGGAGAGCAAGGGGCTTCTGAAGGACTGCACATTCAGCTCACTTGCTAGGTCAAGGAACTAAGTTTTTCCCCAAGCTGAAAGGGTTCCATGAAATGCAACCCTACCTGCATCAGAGGGAGGTCCACAGCCGCTCAGATCACCTGTACCTTTCAGTGAACAAGTGATCTCAACAGCTTTTGTATTTTTGTGGTGAAAAATGAAATTTTATTTAAGATTAAAGTTAAATTTTGGGAGATTTGTAGATAAGTACTAATTATTCCTTGTCTTTTCACCTTTTATTTCTCAATTCTAGCAACTATTTACTTATACACAGACTAAAGATTTCCTTCCCGCTGAATTAAACCTATAGATAACTGGGTTGGGGGGGAAGCACTATTACCACCAGGTGAAAATGAACACACTGGGGATTATTCACTTAGTTTGTCCCAAACCTAGAACAGCATCTGGTACACAGCAAACACTCAGCAAATACTGGCTGAAGGAATGAAGAGGACACTTTTAAGGTTTGAAGCGAAACTGTCTGCCAGAGTCAGGAATAAGTACTAGATCACCAACTACAGTGTCAGGACGAGGTGCCGGATCATCAAGTATACAGTCAGGACTAGATACTGGATCATCAAGTACAGAGTGAGGACTAGGTACTGGATCATCAAGTGCAGAGTCAGGACTAGGTACTGGATCATCAAGTGCAGAGTGAGGACTAGGTACTGGATCATCAAGTGCAGAGTCAGGACTAGGTGCCGGATCATCAAGTGCCGAGTCAGGACTAGGTGCCAGATCATCAAGTGCAGAGTCAGGACCAGGTACTGGATCATCAAGTATACAGTCAGGACTAGGTACTGGATCATCAAGTGCCGAGTCAGGACCAGGTGCTGGATCATCAAGTATACAGTCAGGACTAGGTACTGGATCATCAAGTGCCGAGTCAGGACCAGGTGCTGGATCATCAAGTATACAGTCAGGACTAGGTACTGGATCATCAAGTGCAGAGTCAGGACTAGGTACTGGATCATCAAGTGCAGAGTCAGGACTAGGTACTGGATCATCAAGTGCAGAGTCAGGACTAGGTACTGGATCATCAAGTGCAGAGTCAGGACTAGGTACTGGATCATCAAGTGCAGAGTCAGGACTAGGTACTGGATCATCAAGTGCAGAGTCAGGACTAGGTACTGGATCATCAAGTGCAGAGTCAGGACTAGGTACTGGATCATCAAGTGCAGAGTCAGGACTAGGTACTGGATCATCAAGTGCAGAGTCAGGACTAGGTACTGGATCATCAAGTGCAGAGTCAGGACTAGGTACTGGATCATCAAGTGCAGAGTCAGGACTAGGTACTGGATCATCAAGTGCAGAGTCAGGACTAGGTACTGGATCATCAAGTGCAGAGTCAGGACTAGGTACTGGATCATCAAGTGCAGAGTCAGGACTAGGTACTGGATCATCAAGTGCAGAGTCAGGACTAGGTACTGGATCATCAAGTGCAGAGTCAGGACTAGGTACTGGATCATCAAGTGCAGAGTCAGGACTAGGTACTGGATCATCAAGTGCAGAGTCAGGACTAGGTACTGGATCATCAAGTGCAGAGTCAGGACTAGGTACTGGATCATCAAGTGCAGAGTCAGGACTAGGTACTGGATCATCAAGTGCAGAGTCAGGACTAGGTACTGGATCATCAAGTGCAGAGTCAGGACTAGGTACTGGATCATCAAGTGCAGAGTCAGGACTAGGTACTGGATCATCAAGTGCAGAGTCAGGACTAGGTACTGGATCATCAAGTGCAGAGTCAGGACTAGGTACTGGATCATCAAGTGCAGAGTCAGGACTAGGTACTGGATCATCAAGTGCAGAGTCAGGACTAGGTACTGGATCATCAAGTGCAGAGTCAGGACTAGGTACTGGATCATCAAGTGCAGAGTCAGGACTAGGTACTGGATCATCAAGTGCAGAGTCAGGACTAGGTACTGGATCATCAAGTGCAGAGTCAGGACTAGGTACTGGATCATCAAGTGCAGAGTCAGGACTAGGTACTGGATCATCAAGTGCAGAGTCAGGACTAGGTACTGGATCATCAAGTGCAGAGTCAGGACTAGGTACTGGATCATCAAGTGCAGAGTCAGGACTAGGTACTGGATCATCAAGTGCAGAGTCAGGACTAGGTACTGGATCATCAAGTGCAGAGTCAGGACTAGGTACTGGATCATCAAGTGCAGAGTCAGGACTAGGTACTGGATCATCAAGTGCAGAGTCAGGACTAGGTACTGGATCATCAAGTGCAGAGTCAGGACTAGGTACTGGATCATCAAGTGCAGAGTCAGGACTAGGTACTGGATCATCAAGTGCAGAGTCAGGACTAGGTACTGGATCATCAAGTGCAGAGTCAGGACTAGGTACTGGATCATCAAGTGCAGAGTCAGGACTAGGTACTGGATCATCAAGTGCAGAGTCAGGACTAGGTACTGGATCATCAAGTGCAGAGTCAGGACTAGGTACTGGATCATCAAGTGCAGAGTCAGGACTAGGTACTGGATCATCAAGTGCAGAGTCAGGACTAGGTACTGGATCATCAAGTGCAGAGTCAGGACTAGGTACTGGATCATCAAGTGCAGAGTCAGGACTAGGTACTGGATCATCAAGTGCAGAGTCAGGACTAGGTACTGGATCATCAAGTGCAGAGTCAGGACTAGGTACTGGATCATCAAGTGCAGAGTCAGGACTAGGTACTGGATCATCAAGTGCAGAGTCAGGACTAGGTACTGGATCATCAAGTGCAGAGTCAGGACTAGGTACTGGATCATCAAGTGCAGAGTCAGGACTAGGTACTGGATCATCAAGTGCAGAGTCAGGACTAGGTACTGGATCATCAAGTGCAGAGTCAGGACTAGGTACTGGATCATCAAGTGCAGAGTCAGGACTAGGTACTGGATCATCAAGTGCAGAGTCAGGACTAGGTACTGGATCATCAAGTGCAGAGTCAGGACTAGGTACTGGATCATCAAGTGCAGAGTCAGGACTAGGTACTGGATCATCAAGTGCAGAGTCAGGACTAGGTACTGGATCATCAAGTGCAGAGTCAGGACTAGGTACTGGATCATCAAGTGCAGAGTCAGGACTAGGTACTGGATCATCAAGTGCAGAGTCAGGACTAGGTACTGGATCATCAAGTGCAGAGTCAGGACTAGGTACTGGATCATCAAGTGCAGAGTCAGGACTAGGTACTGGATCATCAAGTGCAGAGTCAGGACTAGGTACTGGATCATCAAGTGCAGAGTCAGGACTAGGTACTGGATCATCAAGTGCAGAGTCAGGACTAGGTACTGGATCATCAAGTGCAGAGTCAGGACTAGGTACTGGATCATCAAGTGCAGAGTCAGGACTAGGTACTGGATCATCAAGTGCAGAGTCAGGACTAGGTACTGGATCATCAAGTGCAGAGTCAGGACTAGGTACTGGATCATCAAGTGCAGAGTCAGGACTAGGTACTGGATCATCAAGTGCAGAGTCAGGACTAGGTACTGGATCATCAAGTGCAGAGTCAGGACTAGGTACTGGATCATCAAGTGCAGAGTCAGGACTAGGTACTGGATCATCAAGTGCAGAGTCAGGACTAGGTACTGGATCATCAAGTGCAGAGTCAGGACTAGGTACTGGATCATCAAGTGCAGAGTCAGGACTAGGTACTGGATCATCAAGTGCAGAGTCAGGACTAGGTACTGGATCATCAAGTGCAGAGTCAGGACTAGGTACTGGATCATCAAGTGCAGAGTCAGGACTAGGTACTGGATCATCAAGTGCAGAGTCAGGACTAGGTACTGGATCATCAAGTGCAGAGTCAGGACTAGGTACTGGATCATCAAGTGCAGAGTCAGGACTAGGTACTGGATCATCAAGTGCAGAGTCAGGACTAGGTACTGGATCATCAAGTGCAGAGTCAGGACTAGGTACTGGATCATCAAGTGCAGAGTCAGGACTAGGTACTGGATCATCAAGTGCAGAGTCAGGACTAGGTACTGGATCATCAAGTGCAGAGTCAGGACTAGGTACTGGATCATCAAGTGCAGAGTCAGGACTAGGTACTGGATCATCAAGTGCAGAGTCAGGACTAGGTACTGGATCATCAAGTGCAGAGTCAGGACTAGGTACTGGATCATCAAGTGCAGAGTCAGGACTAGGTACTGGATCATCAAGTGCAGAGTCAGGACTAGGTACTGGATCATCAAGTGCAGAGTCAGGACTAGGTACTGGATCATCAAGTGCAGAGTCAGGACTAGGTACTGGATCATCAAGTACACAGTCAGGACTAGGTACTGGATTATCAAGTGCAGAGTCAGGACTAGGTACTGGATCATCAAGTACAGAGTCAGGACTAGGTACTGGATTATCAAGTGCAGAGTCAGGACTAGGTACTGGATCATCAAGTACAGAGTCAGGACTAGGTGCTGGATCACAAGTGCAGAGTCAGGACTAGGTGCCGGATCACAAGTGCAGAGTCAGGACTAGGTGCCGGATCATCAAGTGCAGAGTCAGGACTAGGTACTGGATCATCAAGTATAGAGTCAGGACTAGATGCTGGATCAACAAGTGCAGAGTCAGTACTAGGTTGTCAGATCAAGTGCAGAGTCAGGACTAGGTACTGGACCATCAAGTACAGAGTCAGGACTAGGTACCGGATCATCAAGTACAGAGTCAGGACTAGGTACTGGATCACAAGTGCAGAGTCAGGACTAGGTGCCACATCATCAAGTGCAAAGTCAGGACTAGGTGCCAGATCATCAAGTGCAGAGTCAGGACTAGGTACTGGATCATCAAGTGCAGAGTCAGGACTAGGTGCCACATCATCAAGTAGAGAGTCAGGAGTAGGTGCCACATCATCAAGTGCAGAGTCAGGACTAGGTGCTGGATCATCAAGTGCAGAGTCAGGACTAGGTACCTGATCTTCAAGTGCAGAGTCAGGACTAGGTGCCGGATCATCAAGTACCAAGTCAGGACTAGGTACTGAATCATCACAGACCAAGTACCTGTTCCTAAGTCATTCATTTCCTTGATACTACAACACAGTGTCAATTACTGACATTTCCAACAATGTACCTGCTCAATTACATCACAGTTAATTATATTAAGTAAAAGTGGGATGTCACTAATGTGTGTCACACATATGAAATGAGACGCCTCCTTCCACGTCTTTAAGTGAGCACTTATCACCCTGACAAGCTATGAACGTGGGACAGTAAACTGAAAAGTCTGTTCCTAATGCTGCAGGGGCCTGCAAAGCGAAAAAAAAAAAAAAAAGACTTCTATAAAGACACTCTTACTTAAAAATGTAGCAGCAGTTGTCATGTTCAGACCTGTCTCTCTGGATTACATTAAAAGATACTACATGGACCACAATCTCAGTTCCCTAATTCTTACTCAAGTAGTACTGATAGATATCACTAGTATTTCCCTAGCAAAGAAAATTAGTCAGGAGGAACAAACTAACTGCATTTCTGTAACATTTTTTTCCAGTCATATTAAGAGACTCTCCAAGCAAACCACTGCCAGCTCATGAGACCATCTGAATGCCAAGCATACCGTATCAGGCAAAGTAAGTCAACACTATAGTTCTTTATAAGATGAACAGATGTATCAAAGGCATCATATATTTACGAGAAAATGGTAGTTTACAAAGTAGACATATGTGACACAAGTGCAAAAATCATGGACAATTGCTATTCAGAAATGGAGAGCCACACTGGGACTAGTCTTTACCTCCACAAAAGCCACCGGAAGTGATCTCTTCTTCAAATGCATCAGAGAAACCTTTTCCTGCATTTAGTTTTGCCAGTCGACCATCAATAAACTGAAATTAAAACATGTCAAATATGTTAACTGTCATTTACTTCATAAGATTAGACTTTTACTTACACCAAAAGTGCTAGAAGCAGACACTCACGTGTACCTGTATGTGTATAAACACAGATACACACGAAAATGCAGACCACTGGGATAGCAGGTGGACCATAAACAGCAGCCAGTTAGACAAAGCCCATCAGTAAATAAAACAATGTGGACACAAAGGCCACAGCCCCTTGGAGGGTCTGCACAAGGCTGCCGCCAGCCGAACCTTGGCCTTGGGGAGCTGAATCCACCCCCAGGCCTCAGTGTTCTCAGTATTTGCTTCAGGACACGGCTGCACACATTAACACAGGTTTATTAAGGTTATGTAAGCACCCGAGAAATGTTAGATGTTACTATTTTGAGGTTGATATTAAATTTATCCAGTAAAACAGAACACTCTAGATCTAAACTACTAGTTCCTAAAGGGTAAGAGCACCAGATAGGTCTAACCACTTAATAATAAAACAAATATAACTTCACAATTCCCAGCAAATGTGTTGACCAAATGATCAAAACTTTGGTTACAAATATGAATAAAATTCAGGTAAATTCATGTTGAGTTACAGGCGGTTACCTTAAACAATATGTTTCGGCATTCTGAAAGGAGAGATGGGGGTGGGAACTCAAAGCGACCAAAAGTACGCAGAGATCCTCTTCAAAACACAGCCCACCATCTGCTCTGCCTCGTCTCCAGCTTGCTCCTACACACACAGCAAAGCAGAATCTCGGGGTTTTGGAAAATATCCTTAGGGGATCATCTTGTTGATCAGCTCCAGGCATAAACCAGTGACATGTTTTACACACACGTGTATCACTGGCACTTGGTTAGTTTTATATGGTTGGTCTGTGGCCCTGGAAGCATGTGTTGCTCAGATTATGAAAAATCTTATACATGTTTTGTCGTTTCCCCACTCATGATGATGGTGAATTGTCTTTAAGGCTCCGTTGCATGAGAGCCAAAGGCTGACATAAGGAAGTCTTCAGTGATGCCTGAAGAACAGACTTGAGACTCTGAGGATTAATGTAAGAGGTTCCTCTTCATCTTAAGAAAATTAATTAATCCTGGCCATGATTTTTTCACCCTATAAATTTAAAGTTTAGATAAAATAAGAGACCTTGACTTCTAAAACCTTCTCATGGTCTGCCCTGGTTTTCTGGTTAAATGGTTAAAGGACAAAACTAATCAAGAGGAGGGGTGAGGTCGGTGTCATTCCTGGGCAGAACTGGAGACCACTAACCGCACGTTGTCAGTTAAGATGCTGAGACAGAAATCTCTTACAGACCCAAATTAGGAAAGAATGGCCAATGAACCAACAGGTTCCTGTGCAAAATAATGTTTAACTGCCTTATTACCGTAGGATAGTTTTGACCAAAAACGTGGTAAAATGAGTTTAAAGGGACATAATCTACAAAGACACGGCCACGGCATTTTTGCCAAGAGTATGAGCTGCTCTCATAAAAATGAGGATTGAGAGGAGGGCCTGTAGATGACCCATTTTAACACCCACTGTACGCTTGCGGGGAGGAGGTACCGAGACTACAAGCGAATGTGAACGTGGAGGCTGGTGTTTGAGAGGTTGCCTCTCACTGCCATTGCTAGCTTTATGATCTCGGGCAGCCTGCTGCATCTGAGACCGTCTCCCCTTCTGTAAAATGGGAATAACAACACAGAAACGTCTGATGGGGTTTTGTGAGAGTTAGTTACCAAAGGGGAAAGGTGAGGGATAAATCAGGAATTTGGGATTAACAGATACACACTATTATACACAACATAAATAAACAAGGACCTACTATATAGCACGAGGAACTCTACTCAATATTGTGTGATAACCTATAAGGAAAAAGAATCTGAAAAAGAGTAGATACGCAACTGAACTGCTGTGCCGGACACCTGAAGCTGACGTAACACTGTGTATCAACTATAGTCTTAAAGATTTAACCGATCACATTTAGTGCCCACGGTGCAGGCACAGAGTTAATGGTAAATATTCAAGTCCACTTTCCCCACCAGCTCCACCCTTCCTGTCTCTGTCAACTCCTGCGCTTCCTGAGAAGGGATCACAGGCCCTTGGGTAGAGGCAGCTTTAAGGCCAACACGTAACAGGAAATAGATGCTTACCGAGGGATGCAACACACAGAAATGACCCTAAAGGGCACACCCTTCACGTGGTTTAAGAGTTAAATTGCTATAATGTGTGGAATTACTCATTTCATCTTGTGCTAAAAGGCAGTAACTTACAATCCTGGGTGTCTTTGCTACTACATACAATAAACAGTTAATTTGAAACTAATGTAGTTTAAAACGCCAGCAGAATTTGACTTACGCACATTTTCAACACAGTATGATAAATCAAACTAATGTGATCTAATATGATGGATTTTGAAAAAATAAGGTGAAGCGCAGTGATAAATGTAAAGTAATACATTACTGACAAGTGGAACAAATCAAGACATCCTTTTAAAGGACTTAATTTGCCTTAAAAGATTAAGACTACAAGACTTTTTAAAAGGTTTTCATTTTTGTGTTTACTGGAAATAATCCATTCATTTTAGTTTGAGTGGAACAGTTCAAGTCTAGAAAGAGATAAATCTCAAAACTATTTACTGATGATGCATTTTTGAGCATGACTAATTACTTTGTGTTACTAAACTAGTGATTTGAGCTAATCGAAATGCACCACCTGGTAAAATGCCCCATGTTATCACTGACTTTGCAAACAATCCTCTCAGTGACTGACACTTATCAACATACACACTTAATGAAAATGTTCTTAAAAGGTTGATTGTGTGCACACACACATATACACATTACACACACACACACACATACACCAATGCAGACCCCCAGGAACAACTGAGAAGAGATAATGGAGAGGAATGCTGAACCTAACAGTTCTCTAAACTCCTTTTTCTATTTTTGATTCAATAACAGCTTTTTTTTGTTTCCCCAGTGGGGTTGGTTCATGGTCACGCCACTCTTATAACTGGAGCGTTTCATAGTAGGTGAAAACAGTAGCTACTACTATAGACAGAGAGAGAATTTTGAACCAAACAGCATTACTTGCAGGAAAAGCAAAGGCTACACCACACACATCGCTTAGCAAATGCATTCAAGACATACATTTTGGAAGAATGAGCTAAGAATGGTAAGTAATAACAAGTAAAACTGTCAATAACAATGGAGGTACTTCAGATATAAGATAAAATTAGGTTGCAAGTAGGTTTTTTAAAGAATGCATGAGTATGCTTTAAGATAATGTGTTTTATGTAAATCTTAATATTTTGCTTTTTATTCCAAGAGGAAAAATTAAAACCTGGAACTAAACATGTGAAACCACCACACGAAACTTAAAAATCTTAATTGGAAATCTCAAAAAAGTTCACAGGCCTAATTCCACAGTATAGATTCGATAATTTAATTATGAAAAATAGCTGAAATTTATTTAATAAGAATAAATTTGTTCCTTAAAATCAATAACATCATCCCCTCTAAGTCATCAACAATTACAAGAAGTGGATCTGGTTAATCCTTAGGATGTGATCTTAAGATGGTATAACAGGTTACAAGATAAGTGTAATTAAGCAGCAAAACTGCTTCCTGCTGCCTCTTTTTGATACTGACATCACTGAGGTTTTCTGAAGTGTCTTTATCTTCAAATAACTATCTGAATAGGAGAGTGAGTGAATCTAAAGAAACTACGTGTTGCTGTAATGCACTTCATCATGCAGTACTGTCTAATGAAATGAACGTGCACCACTTCAACTTTTGAAGCACAATATAAGATGAACGTTATAAAAATACAATGAAACATAAAGGACACACTTGGATGGCAAGCTTCTTTACAAAAAAAAACATAAAAAATATGTTCTGATCAGATTCACAGGTTAAACTTGAACAGTAGGCCAGTGGACCACAGGGAATGTATCCTTCCTCTGAGAGACAAAGTATATGTTTCTTTTAATATTTTGATAACTTCACTACTTAGCCCATTTCTGGAATTTAGTCCCAAAATCCAAAACAAGTTGCACTACTAATCTGTGTTCTAATGACTTCACTGGTTCAGACATGTGTCCTATAAATACTTAATTGCAATCAATCTATCAAATCTCTGAGGATGACAGTGATTAAATTTCAAGATTCTTCTATCATTTTAAGAGAAATATGTGATTTTTCAGTTAAAAGCTTGTAAGAAGGTTGTCCTGAGGAGAGGGGGCCAAACGAGGAGGGGGAGCACTGTGCCAAAGTGGCAGTCTGGTCCCTGAAGCAAAGCAGCAGGGTCACACGTGCACCCCGGTGCATAGACCTGCACCCCCACAAGAGCCTCTGGATGAGAGTGAAGAGGAGAGTGGGAAAGCTGGCTTACAGCTCAGCATTCAGAAAACGAAGACCATGGCGTCTGGCCCCATCACTGCATGGCAAACAGGTGGGGAAACAGAGAGAGACTTTATTTTGGGGGGCTCCAAAATCACTGCATATGGTGACTGCAGCCATGAAATTAAAAGATGCTTGCTCCTTGGAAGAAAAGCTATGGCCAACCTAGATAGCATATTAAAAAGCAGAGACCATTACTTTGCTAACAAAGGTCCATCTAGTCAAAGCTATGGTTTTTCCAGTAGTCATGTATGGACGTGAGAGTTGGACTGTGAAGAAAGCTGAGTGCCGAAGAATTGATGCTTTTGAACTGTGGTGTTGAAGACTCTTGAGAGACCCTTAGACTTCAAGGAGATCCAACCAGTCCACCCGAAAGGAAATCAGTCCTGAATATTCACTGGAAGGACTGATGCTGAANTAACAAAGGTCCATCTAGTCAAAGCTATGGTTTTTCCAGTAGTCATGTATGGACGTGAGAGTTGGACTGTGAAGAAAGCTGAGTGCCGAAGAATTGATGCTTTTGAACTGTGGTGTTGAAGACTCTTGAGAGACCCTTAGACTTCAAGGAGATCCAACCAGTCCACCCGAAAGGAAATCAGTCCTGAATATTCACTGGAAGGACTGATGCTGAAGCTGAAGCTCCAATACTTTGGCCATCTGATGCAAAGAACTGACTCATTTGAAAAGACCCTGATGCTGGGAAAGATTGAAGGGGGAGGAGAAGGGGATGACAGAGGATGAGATGGCTGGATGGCATCACCGACTCTATGGACATGAGTTTGAGCAAGCTCCAGGAGTTGGTGATGGACAGGGAAGCCTGGCGTGCTGCAGTCCATGGGGTCGCAAAGAGTCAGACACGACTAAGCGACTGAACTCACTGATACTCCTTGGCCTGATGAAAAATGTTGTTTGGTTGCTCAGTCCAACTCACTGTGACCCCGTGGACTGTAGTGCACCAGCCTCCTCTGTCCTCCACTGGCTCCCAGAGTTTGCTCAAATTCATGTCCACTGAGTCAGTGATGCCATCTAACCGTCTCATCCTCTGCTGTCCCCTTAATGACTACATTTCAAAAATTTACTTCTTATTAGAAACCCTTTTTGAGCACAGACATAATGAATAAAGTCTTGAGAGCTAGAGAAAAAAACATTTTTAATAAATCAGGAATCTTTACAAATTTAAAATTTAAATACAGTAAAAACCCTACTTTTAAAACATTACTTTCTTATGAATCTTTAACATTTCCTTTCTACATAATACTTTGGGGTTAAAAAAAAAGGCTGTCTAATTTAAATATTTCTTCTTACACAGGCTCAGTAAACACTGACGGGTTAGTGAGAACCACACTGAAGTACTACAATAAATTAAATCATCAGGTACTTACAGACATGTGCTAAATGCCAGGCCTTCAGTTCGTAGCTATATATAAACACAGACTGCAGTAAGTGGGAATAAGGTAGGTCAGCTTAAAGCTAAACTAAGAGAATTAAGTATGTGAAGGGACAGAAATAAACTATTATTTTTATTCCATTTCAAGGATGGGGTAATCACATGATTGAAGTGTACTAAATTAGACCATCATGGTACAAAGAATAGGAAAACACTCTGAAGGGTATAAAATTTACCACTCAGTGCAATTTATCATTAGAACCAGTAACTCAATGGGACAATAGTCCTTCTAAGATATATCAACAGACATGAAATAATTTGCAACAGGATTAAGTCTTTTGGACTTCATGACCACCAGACAATGAACTCATTCATTCATTCAATAAACTTTTAATTGAATATTTACCATACGACGGGTTCTCTTTTAGATGTGTAAAGATCAGAAATGAATGAATCAGACAAAGATTCAAGCCTTCATAAGATTTAAACATCTAGTGTTGGGGCTGGCGGGGCAGGGCGCAGAGCAGACTGCATGAATAATAAATGCAGTAAGTGACGTAATATGTCAGAAGGGGATGAGTGTGGAAAATAAAACAGAACCGCTAGGCGAGCTCGGGGGTGGGGGGCAAGGAGCTTTCAGGTATGGACAGTGAGGTCCAGGGCAGACGTCACGACAAAGACAGTGCCTGAGCCGCGGCTAGAAGGCAGGGAGGCACCGGGCCCGGGGTCAGCGGGGAAGCAGACCAGGAAATGGGGCTCCCGGCATGAACACAGTTCAGAGCAGGCTGGCGGGAAGCGCACACCCAGGAGGCCCGCACAGAGGCCCAGGGACCCAGGGATGGACTCAGCAGCTGGGAGGCCGGCTCTCTCCTGAATTCACAACCTAACATCTCAATAGTGCTCTGGACAACACTTTCCTCTCCAGCCCACTCACTCTCCATCTACTCTGCATCTCTGCTCCCCATAAAGGTCCAACGGCCTCCTCCCTCTCTTCAGTTGATGACCCTGCTTCCGAATCCCACTGATTAAGAAAAAGAATCTAAAGCAACTGAAGGAGGCGTTCCACCAGCCCCAGGCCCCAGCTCTCTTGCAGCCGCGCACGGTGTCGGCTCCACCGCCGAGACCAGCTCCTCGCCCAGCCCACAGACTCGAGGGCTCCTGCTGGCCCCATGTCTTCTCCCGCTCTGTCCCTGTCGATGCTCCTCCTTAGGGGACAACTCAGACCAGCCGCCAGCACTGCTGTCCCCACGGCCTCCTCGCCTGCCCCGTGGTCACACGGGCTCCCTCACCCCCCCAGCAGCGCTGTGCCCGCTGCGGCGTCCCATCTCCACATGACTGAGCCCAGGGGTCAGGTCCACCTTCTCCCGATTCAGCCTGTCACCAGCATCTGACAGAGCTGGGCCCTCCTCCTCTCCTTGGCCCCAGAGGTAACTGAACCCTCTCCCGTGTCTGGGGTCGCTCACTCACCCCTCCTCCTTGGTGGCTGCCCTCTGCTCCTCCCCGGCCCCTGGACCGCCTGTCATTCCCATTTATACACTCCCCTGGCTGTCTCACTTGGTCTCCAGTCCAACGACTCTAAACACTGCCATCTATCAACACGCTGATGATGCCCACATTCATATCTTAGGTCTAATTTTGGCCTCTGCCTGTTTATCCATCTGCCTAAAGTGAAAGAAAGTATTAGTCATCCAGTCGTTATCTGACTCTGTGCAACCCCTTGAACTATATAGCCTGCCAGGCTCCTCTGTCCACGGAATTCTCCAGGAAAGAATGCCAGGAAGGATTGCCATTCCCTTCTCCAGGGGATCTTCCTGACCCAGGGATCAAACTCAGGTCTCCTGCACTGCAGAATCTTTACTGTCTGAGCCACCAAGGAAGCGCCAGATCAATGTCTTGTTTGGATGTCTAACAGACATCTCAGACTCATCATGTCCGAAACTCAACGCTTATTCTTCCCCCCAAATTTCTCCTCCCCACAGTCTTCCCCATTTCAGAAAAATTAACATACATCCTGCCAGTTTCTTGGTTGAGAAATCACAGATCCACGGATTCTTGACTCCTCTTTCTCTCATACTTCGCATTAAATCTTTCAGCACATCCACTGACTTTATCTTCAGAACAGATCCACATCTGATCAGTCCTCACATCTTCCATGGACCAGATGCAAACTGCCATCGCTGCTTACCCAAATTACAGCCCAGCCTTAGATATCGTTCTTCTGCTTGCACATCTGACCACCCTATAGGACGCTGCTCAAATGCCACATTCTCCCTGAAATCTACCCAACTAATAAACTACTTTAGTTGGGCTTCCCTTGGTGGCTCAGCTAGTAAAGAATCCGCCTGCAATGCAGGAGACCTTGGTTCGACCCCTGGGTTGGGAAGATCCCCTGAAGAAGGGGAAAACTACCCACTCCACCATTCTGGCCTGGAGAATTCCACGGATTATATAGTCCATAGGGTTGCAAAGAGTCAGACACCACTGAGCAATTTTCACTTCACTTCAAGCTACTTTAAGTTGCAATCCCACCCTGACCCCTGGTGATCCTCCTTTCCTGTTTTATTTCCTTTTCCACAGTAATTATCATCTATGAATATGCTACATAATTTAGTTAACTTATTTTCAGTCCCCCTCATATAGAAACACAGAATTCACAACATCAGAAATTATTTTCCGTCTTGTTCTCTAATGCAACCCAGAACACTTCCTGGGACAGCAGACACTCAAACACACTGTCGAATGAGAAGAGGAGTAAGAAAACTTGGATGAGTGCTTCTGGATACAGTGTGCATATCTTTATGGTGTGTGCATGCATGCTCAGTTGCTCTTTTGTGACCCCATGGACTCCATGCGTCCCCATGCGACGCCAGGCTCCTCTGTCTATGTGCTTCCCCAGGCAAGAATACTAGAGTGGGTTGCCATTTTCTCCTCCAGGGGATCTTCCCAACCCAGGGATTGAAACCACGTCTCCTGCATCTCCTGCATTGGCAGGCAGATTCTTTTACCGTTGCACCAATTGGTAAGCCCCATTTTTATGGTATTTCACTAATAATATAAATTTCTGGGTTTTAGTCCAGGACCCCTAACTCACAAATTTGAAGGTGAGCATTAAGGACATGCATCATTAATAGACTTTTCAGCTAAATCTGCTGCAGGAGGTCTGGGACCACACTTAGAGAAACAAAGTTTAGGATGCTACTCGAAACTCATCAACAAAGGATGCCAAAAAATGTATTCCCAGTCCTAATAAGTTCTCTCCTGATACACTCCTTCTCTCTACCAACAAGTGTCTGCATTTTCTCTAGGGCAAATGTTACTTTTCCATGTTATAAAACATGTGCTTGATACAGTTACCAGCTCCCATCCACTCATATGTCAACTATTTCCTAATACTCCAGAATGGTTGACTGCTTAGCTCTAGTGATGCATGTGCTGATCTGAGCTAAAGATGACATCCCATAAATAAGAAACTATCATGCTTCTTTCAAAAAAGATTAACAGGAAAATGGAGAGATGTATAAGAATGTATTATTTATGTTAAAAGCTTTCTAAAGTCTCCAACTAACATAAAAGTGAAATATTTGGCTTTTGACTGCTTTTGTCCAGTACCTTATTAAGTCAGAGAACGTGGGTCACGACACAAAACGCAGAGCACTGAGGGCCTCGCAGAATGCCCGCTTTCCCACACTGCAGCGTTAGTGGCTCTAGGCTGGGAGTTAGAGACACCGCTCAATGCAAAACACAGGAACACCTGACTCCTACAATGTAAGGATTTTCGCAAATGAGCTCCATTATATTCAATTTTTCAAGCCCTTCATCTACCACAATCATAAAGACATTTTGCTGCCTGTTCCTTACAATAGGAATAGAGGTTTTATTTGGTTTCTTTATTTAATAATACTAAGTGTCTACTATATACTAGAATGCCTGCATTGAGTAACGTGGAATGGAGAGAGACAGTGCGGGCAGCGGAGACAGGGAGGCAGCCAGCACACGTGCCTTTATTCCTCATTTACCCCTGGGCGGACGGGGGGTCTTAGCTGCTCTGTGTCTAAGTCCCAGGCTTCTCCGGTGGCTCAGGAGTAAAGGACCCACCTGCCAATGCAGGAGACAGGCTCAATCCCTGGGCTGGGAGGATCCCCTCGAGAAGGAAATGGATACCCACTCCAGTATTCTTGCCTAGGAGGTGACATGGACAGAAGAGCCTGGTAGGCTAGAGTCTGCGGGGTCACAAAGAGTCAGACACGACTGAGCACATCCACGTCCTTACTTTACCACATGCTACTGTGGACACTCTCACTAAGTTATTTCACCTCCCCATAACTAAGGTTTAACAAAGTGCAAAGTGGCAGTGATAAAGTATGACATGCTATGGCCACTGCGAAGATGAACCCAGATTAGAGCATTCAAACAGTACCCAGCATGAGTCAGTACTCAATGAATGTTATTTTCATATACATAATTACCATCATTCAGTCTGTCACTACTTACTGTCTACTGCAACTCAAGGGAAGAGCAGAAAGACAAGAAACCATTTTCAGAGACCTAACAGCAAACGCCCAGAATGGCTGCAGCAAGGGTCTTTAGAGAAGCAGGAGAGGAAAAATCAGAGCGGTAAAACCCAGAAGATGAAGGCTTCTGTGTGCCAGGCTAGCGTCTGAGTGGCATCCTAGACACAGTGAGAAAGACTTACGATTTGCTTTTCAGAAAGAACATTCTCAGAGCAGGCTGGAGGATGGCTTGAAAGGGGGTGCTAAATGAAAGAACACGAACCACTCCCCCAGCGCAGGTCACTGACACCTGAGCTGGAGAGAGGGAAAGAGGAAAAGCCGAAGGATATTCAGAAAGAAGGGTCAACAGAACACAGTCAAACAACTATGTGAGAAAGACTGGAGATGATGGCATGAGAAAAGATGATGCCTAATTTTCTGGTTTAGGCAACAGGGTAAAACTAATTTACAAACGAAGGGGTGCATATGTGAGGATGCATCTATGTGAAAGGGCATCACATGTGTATGTGTGGGAGTGTGTGTGTATATGCCCACACATACACATACCTGCAGTCACAAAGAGTTGGACACAACTGAGCGACTTTGACCATCTGAATAAAGACATGTTTAAGACCCCTCATCAAGGGCAACTAATGCAGGTAGGGTTCCTCGTGAGGAAGCCCCAGGAGCTGGCATGAGTCAGAGACGAGGAAGTCTTAGTACAGAGACATTCAGGGAATAGATGGAGGAAAGCATAATGGACAAGGGCCCTGGAGAAACTGCCTGGGGAATCAGGAGGGGAGAGCAAGAAAGCCGTTGCTGCTGTTGTTGCTCAGTTGTGTCCGACTCTGACCCCATGGACTGCAGCTCGCCAGGCCTCCCTGTCCATCACCAACTCCCGGAGCTTGCTCACACTCATGTCCATTGTGTCAGTGATGCCATCCATCCTCTGTCATCCCCCTCTCCTCCCACCTTCAATCTTTCCCAGCATCAGGGTCTTTACCAATCAATCAGCTCTTTGCATCGGGTGGCCACAGTATTGGAGCTTTAGCATCAGTCCTTCCAATGAATATTCAGGACTGATCTCTTTCAGAATGGACTGGTTGGATCTCCTTTCAATCCAAGGGACTCTCAAGAGTCTTCTCCAACATCACAGTTCTAAAGCATCAATTCTTTGCACTCAGTCTTCTTTATGGTCCAACTCACATCCACACATGGCTACTGGAATAACCATAGCTGTGACTGTATGGACCTGTCAGCAAAGTAATGTCTCTGCCTTTTAATATGCTGTCAAGATTTGTCATAGCTCTTCTTCCATGGAAAGTGCGTAGTAAAATGAGCAGAAACTTTAGTTCCAGGGGTCTTAAACAATACCCAAGAAAGTAATTTCCTTTACTGTGTTAAGTGTAACGTGAGATAAAAGGAAGAGACCTAAAAATACCGGCTCAAATCTCTGTAAAGCTTCGAGTTAAGACAGTGCTGCCGGGGCTGTGGATTTAAGAAGCAGTTTCTGGGATTCCTTCCAAATCCATTATCTGAAGAGGAATTTATCCAAATGGAACCGACTCTCATCCATCTAAGCCGTGTTTATTCCCTGGTATCGCGGAATGTTAGGGCCGAAAGGTATCCCAGACCTAGTGACCCTTCAGTCTAACTCACGTTACAGACAGAGAAACCAAGGCCTGAAGAGGATGAGAAGTCAGCGGCTGTCAGTGAAAACACAGCCCATTATGGGTGGATCCATAAAGAGCTATGAATTTGCGTGTATGTATGTTTTGGGGGCTTCCCTGGTGGCTCCGTAAAGAATCCTGCCTGCAGTGCAGGAGATCTGGGTTCCATCCCTGGGCTCAGGAAAATGCCCTGGAGAAGAGAATGGCTACCCACCCCAGTATTCTTGCCTGGAGGATTCCATGGACAGAGGAGCCTGGCGGGATCTAGTGCTTGGGGTCTCAACAAGTCAGACACAACTGAGCCGCTGACACTTGCACTTTCTTTCACTTTCATTTATGTTTTCGCAACACTTACATAATTTAAACTATAAATGAACAGCTTAATGCATAATGATAAAGCCAACTGCCAGAACATGCCCTCCCTTACGGAAAAGATCAGAATCCTTTCAGCTTACCCTTCCCTTGTCTTTCTTTACAGCTTTATCACAAAAATGTTTCCCTAAATAATACATCATTTCACTCTTCTCACTACAGAAAATTGTTACATAAAAGGACTCATCATATCCACTCTTCAGCGACGTGTTCCTTAGCCCTCACTCACTCACGTTCAGTTTCACTGCAGTGCGCTCACCTCTCTGCCGTGCAACTGCACGGTGGTAGGAACATAACCACCTAGTCATCTTAATACTGATGAACGTGTGAGTTCAACGCCAGCGTTTTGCTGTTAGGAGTAATTTTAGTGCATGACTTTTGCTGCCAAACTTAGAGTGAAATTGCTAGGTCAAAAGAAATTTGCGTGTTTAAGTTTTAGCACCAAAGTGCTTTCTCAGGCTGTGTAAACTTTCACTCCTATTGATAGGTGACACTTGGTCCCTCGCTCCACGTCTTTGCCAAATTTTGAGATTTTTCAGGTTTTTAAACCTGGGCCAATCTGGTGAGTGTGAGGTGATATTCCATTATGTTTTTACCTGCTGCTCTCTGATTATAAACAAGGCTGAGCGTCTTCTCCGTCTTTATCAGCCGTTCAGGGTTTTCAAGTACATGTGCTTATCCACATCTTGGGCACAATTATTATTGTTAGTTTTTAACTAACATGAAGTTTTGGTTTTTATATTCTGGACTTTACTCTCTTGGGTGGTTCAGAAGAATTGCAAATATGAAGTCTTTTGATGGTCAAATCTCTTAATTTCAGTGAAGTCAAATTTATTAAGTTATTTCCTTATGTCCTACATAACTTGTGTTTATACCCAAAGTAATGAAAGTCAAGTCAGTTTGGTGTGTTACTTTCTAAATCTTTATATATTTTTTGGCTCAATTACATATGTGAGGAGTTCCAATGCTAAGAGATAGAACCTTTCTCAGAGAGAAATATTAATGTTTTAATATTAAGTATGATATTTACTGCAAATGTCTTTAATCATGTATTTTTGCTTTTATCATGAATATTATGAACAGTTTTTGTACCTGTTGAGATGATCTAATGATTTTAGTCAAAGAGGAGAGTGAAAAAGTTGGCTTAAAACTCAACATCCAAAAAACTAAGATCATGGCATCCGGTCTCATCACTTCATGGCAAATAGATGGGGAAACAATGGAAATAGTGACAGACTTTTTTTTTTTTTTGAGCTCCAAAACCACTGCAGATGGTGACTACAGCCATTAAATTAAAAGATGCTTACTCTGCTCCTGGGAAGAAAAGCTATGACCAACCTACACAGCATATTAAAAAGCAGAGACATTACTTTGCTGACAAAGGTCCGTCAAGTCAAAGCTATGGTTTTTCCAGGAGTCATGTACAGATATGGATCATAAAAAAAGCTGAGTGCTGAAGAATTGATGCTTTTTAAGTGTGGTGTTGGAGAACTCTTGAGAGCCCCTTGGACTGCAAGGAAATCAAAGGAGTCAATCCTAAAGGAAACCAGCCCTGAATATTCACTGGAAGGACGGATGCTGAAGCTGAAGCTGAAGCTCCAGTACTTTGGCCACCTGATTCGAAGAACTGACTCATTGGAAAAGACCCTGATGCTGGGAAAGACTGAAGGCAGAAGGAGAAGGGGACGACAGAGGATGAGGTGGTTGGATAGCATTACCGACTCAGTGGACATGAGTCTGAGCAAGCTCTGGGAGTTAGTGAAGGACATGGAGGCCTGGCGTGCTGCAGTCCATGGGGTCACAAAGAGTTAGGCACAACTAAGCAACTAAACTGAATGATTTTACCCCAGAATCAATTAATATAGTGAATTATATCCATCGATTTCCTAATGTGCAATTACCACTTAATTTCCAGAATAAAGGCAATCTGCTCATGAAGCAGTAACCTTTTTAAACCTTGCTAGTATTGGCTAAAAATATTTAAAATTTTACATTTGTAGTCATAAGTATGCCTGGCTTATAATGTTTTCTTCTCATGTCATCTTAGAGTGGAAGATATCCCAGTCTTACAAAAGAAACTTAAGTGTCTCCCTTTTGCCATAATCAAAACAGTGATTTTTTTGGAATCTGAACCAATTGATTCTTGAATGTGTGGGAGAACCTGCCTGTCTGATACAGTAAATGCTGGTTAAATTTAATTCCTGTGTGTGGGTACTGTGTGTGTTCAGTCATGTCCAACTCTTTGTGACCCCATGGACTGCAGCCTGCCAGGCTCCTACATCCATGGGATTTTCTAGGCAAGAACATGGGAGTGGATTGCCATTTCCTTCTCTAGGGGATCTTCCCGACCCAGGGACTGAATCCAGGTCTCCCACATTGCAGGCAGACACTTTACTATCTGAGCCACCGGGGAAGCATATTTACCATTTATTTTGGTCTTCCTTCCTTCTTGCATCTCAGACCTTCCATCTTAGAGCTAAGAAAAATTTCTCCCTGAATTACTTACTTAAAGTTCTTCCTTAAGAATGTCTTTCTCCTGTTGGTGTGGTAGTCAAGGTTCAACTAGAGAAGCAGAACCAGTAAGAGATTAGAGAGACAAACAGACACACGTACACATATGAGATTTATGATAAGAGCTTGGTCGACATGATTATGAGGGCTGGCTGAGTAGAATGCAGAAGACAGGCAGCCGGGAAGAACAGACACAGCAGGTGGGTCTGCAGGCAGGGGCCAAGCGGCCACCCATAGACAGAGCTCCCCTCTTGCAGGCAAACCTCGGGCCTGTTCTACAAGCCTTCTGCCCAGTTCTGACAGGCCTACCCAGCTTACGTAGGATAATCTTCCTTATTTAAAGCCAAATGACTACAAGTTTAAACTACATACAAACAGGTATATTCACAGCAACACTTAGGTTTGCTGCTGCTGCTGTTCAGACGCTAAGTCTTGTCTGACTCCTTGCAACCCTATGGACTGCAGCACACTAGGCTCCTCCATCCAACACTATCTCCTGGGCTTTGCTCGAATTCATGTCCATTGAGTTGGTGATGCCATGTGATTAAATAACGGGGGCCACAGCTTTGCCACGTGGACACACCATTGTAGGCAACACAGAGTGCAAACTCCGCTTTTGCAGGGAAATGTATTCACAGCTCTATTACAATTAAAAGATATTTTAGTTGGCCAAGGATTCTAGGTATTCTTTCTAAAGAATTTTTTTAAAAAATTCTTTCACTTACTTAAAAAAAAAGTCCCTCTTTATTGAATATTTTAGAGCTGAATATGCTGTGCAGGTATAGATTTCTCCTTGGATCCTGTCTGGGGCTGAGGGACTTCCTGACAGATGAAGCGTGCCTGTCACTGGCTCCAGCCCCGTCTTTCCAATGTGGTCTCTCCTCCACGTCCTGTCCGCTCCGTTTATAACTGAGCCTGTCGACTGCAGACACGTCCACTCCACCCTTCGAGTTTCTTACGGTTTTTGTTTCTTCATAGGTCTGTACTGAAATCTGGATAATTTTTCAGATATATCTTCCAGTTCAGCAAGTCTCTCTTCTATTAGATCTGATTGGCTATGAAACACATTAATTTCCTTTCATGTGAATTACATGCTTCCTTACCAGAAGTTTATTTGCTATATTCTTAAAACTGTCTTCACATTCTTTAAAGTTTTTCTGTCCTGAACATTTTTAAAGCCTCTTCTACTTATTTGAACACCTTAAGCACAGCTATTTTATATTGTACTTCTGATAATTCCAGTATTTGAAATCTTTACAAATCCGTTTCTGACTGCTGTTTCTGTTTCATGATCTGTTTCCCTGTATGTGTGATGACTGTCAACAGTGAACTTTCTCCTTAGGATTGCAGCTGGGCGAATTATCTAATGCCAGGACAAAGTGGGGTGGTTCCTCAACGAGGGTGTGCACTTGCTGCTGCTAGGGGCCTGAGGACAGTTTAGGATCACCTTACACTTGAGTTTGGTCAGCCCAAATCAGACATTACAAATTCAGGCTTTGGACTCCTGTGCATGCTAGTGCATGGGAACTTCCCCGCAGAGCTCCTTCCTCTCCTCCCGGTTCCAGAGCTTTGGAGGTACAAGCCCCGGAAGCGGCTCGAAGGAAGGCACACTTTTATTTCTGGTTTAGCTTTATACCAAGTCTAACTGGATTTACAAGAGCTGAATTTCCCATCATACTTCTCATCCTGGAGAACAAGCGCCAGGGCTTTATCTCATGTGATCCTCACCATAAAGCGTTTTGCAAATCCTGCGTTTTAAGTTGTTCCAATACATAGCCCTGGTGGCTCAGATGGTAAAGCGTCTGCCTGCAATGTGGGAGACCTGGGTTCAATCCCTGGGTCAGGAAGATNTTATCTCATGTGATCCTCACCATAAAGCGTTTTGCAAATCCTGCGTTTTAAGTTGTTCCAATACATAGCCCTGGTGGCTCAGATGGTAAAGCGTCTGCCTGCAATGTGGGAGACCTGGGTTCAATCCCTGGGTCAGGAAGATGCCCCTGGAGAAGGAACTGGCAACCCACTCCAGTATTCTTGCCTGGAAAATTCCAAGGACAGAGGAGCCTGGTGGGCGAAAGTCCACAGGATCACAGAGAGCCGAACACAACTGAGCAACTTCACACATAAGCAAAGTACAGATGCGAGCACCAGATCCTTCCCTGCCGTGTCATCAGGGATGAGAGCCGACTCTTAACTCTTGCCTTCACATTGTACACTTCTCTCCTGGGCTCCTGTTCTCCCAAGTTTGTCAAACAAACAGAGGACGTGGGCGGTTCCTGACCCAGAGCGGGTCACAGACTCACAGTCAGGAACGTGGACCATTCGCACTAGACAGTCTCATATTCGTTCAGAAACATAAGTCTTGTCTTTGAGAATTCATCTACGTTGATTATTTTCTTTTAATCAATTGATTCCTGTTTTGGCTTTCCCTTTCCACCCCCACCCCCAACCTTTAGCCACCTGTAATTAGTATACAGAAACCTGCAGACAATTCAGTGAGTTTGGGCAGATGTATCTCGTCCTGTTACCATCACGACAAAGCGGGTAGAAACATGTCTATCACGTGGAAGAGCTTTCCACGTGTCCCTCTGTGCTCCCAGTGGCTTGTGGCAAGAACGTGAGCAGGAGCCCCATGCCCCTGACACACTCCGCGGGCGCAGCCCGGCCCGGTCGGCACCCCTCAGCACTGCCGAGCCTGCCCCGGCTCACCTGTGCGGCTCCGTGATGCTCTCAACAGAGCCGCAGGTCCCTGCAGGGGCACCTTCAAGCATCACTTTCTTACGGTTCATGAAGAAGTATCCATTTCCAGAATGCGGTCTATTTGTGTATGTAAAACTGCTAAGCTGTTCTGTAACTGGTTCTGAGTGACCGTTTCCGTATTTTACATTCAGCCTCTTTGATAAAATCATACTTAAAAAAAAATTCATTATTTTAGTGAAGTGTAATCGCTTTACAACGTAGTGCTGGTTTCTGCTGTACACAGAGTGAACCAGCTGTACATGTCCATGTATTTGACCCCCTCCCCGCCACCCCCGAGGTCATCGCGGAACCTGGGAGCGGGCTCCCAGCTCGCCAGCGCCTCTCACTAGCCTGCTGCCTCACGCGTGGCAGCATCTGTGCGTCAACGCTGCTCTCCCTGCTCATCGCACTCCCTCTTCATGCCCACAAGTTCATTCTCTACGCCGACATAACATAGCCCTGCACAGATGTGCGTTTTGTTAACGTAGCTGCTCTCAGGATGAGGCCAACACTAACGTTTCTGAGCTTCACAGAGTTGTGCGCACCGTCGAGCCGGCAGGGCACAGGTGTTAAATCATGGAAACCGTGTCCCGGCCTGCCAGGCGTGGACAGTGCTGCTATTTTACAGAGAAACAGACACACATGAACAAAAAGCTATCGAGCAGCAAAGCCAAGGTCGAGCCCAACTCCATCTGGCTCTAAATGTATATAAACGTGTGTGTGTATATATACATATATGCTTTTTGTAGTTATGTTAAAATAAAAAAAGACCATGTGTGAACTTTATCAAATGATAAGGCTAGTTACGGAATCTCACGGCCAAAGGGAAGCGATATGTTCTTCCACCCATCCACTCAGTCCTTGACGCCCACGTAACCTGAGCTTCACAACTCAGATTCGACAATGGGAGGTGTAACTGTCTCCTCATGACAAAACACGGGAAGGGGGTGGACACTCACCAAGCGTGCCCTGGACACCAGCCTGGAGCTGCCCTGGGCTGTGCACGTCGGCACTGACACACCATCCCTCGGCCCTGCTCTAACCAGGGGAAGGAAGCCTGTCTGCATGGGAGCCCTCCAGGGACACAGCTCCAAAGGGGACCCACTCCATCCTTGGAAATTCACACAACACACCTCTGATCCAGAAACCCACCCAACCTGCTTCTCTTTGCTCCTTAAAGAGGTCTACTGGATACATCTAACCTTTCTTCACATTTCGTAAGGCAGGTATATGGCCCAGAGAGCATTTTCCTAACTCAGATCATTTTTTAAAACTACTTCAGAATACAGATAAATAGTATCGGATTTTTCACCATGCTGATTTGATGCTTGTTCCGTTACTTGGTCTCTTGCCTCTTAATAGCAAAAAGCATTTCTCTTAGCTTCTAAGTTTCTCAAGGGCATCACTGAGTTTTTACTCACGTCTTCGTTCTGGCCCTGTGCACAGTTGATGACACACTTTAAGTCTTCATTAAATGTTGAATTCATATAACTAACTTTACACTTAAAATTGCCATGTGGAATAAGAAAAATAAGTGTTAAGAACTTAATTCAAATAATATTAACAGAAACCAAGGCCAGCCTCAATTAAGAGACTTGCCATGATCACACAATAGGATGAAAGAAACACTGCATCTGAACTTTCTGAATTCTGATGTTAAGATGCTGCTTTTTCACAATGACAATTATATTTTCTGGGCCAGAAATCAAGACACACAAGTAGAACTATAACTTTTTTTGCAATTTGGAATTTGCGATTGTGAAAAGTCTTCTGTCCATGAATTCTCCATGCAAGAATACTGAAGTGGGTAGCCACTCCATTCTCCAGGGATCTTCCTGACACAGAGATTGAACCCGGGACTCCTGCACTGCAGGCAGACTCTTTACCATCTGAGCTTTACAAAGCTTAAAAACTCACATATTTAGGAATCATTTTTTATAAACCGGATTACATTGGGATGGTTCTATAAAAAACTTGGTTTGTTCACCAAGCTGTATCACTCTAACCAGACTAAGATAAGCCCATTGAAGATGCCTAGTCATACTAGTCACATACTAGTCATGCCTAGTCATAACTAGTCACCGCTCTTCCTGCTGTGCATGGGCAGTTTTCTGTGAGGAAGTTTCTAACAGCAAAGTTTAGACATACGCTTACAGTGACAAAAAGGTGTTACAAGTTTCTGACACATTCAAGTTACAGAATAAAACATGGAGGTGCACTCCTACCTGCTTAAAAAGCTGGAGGTTGACTGCAGTTTCCAAGAACTGTTTCATGAGGCTTGAACGGTGCTTCACAAAACTCTCCTCGCAGAACGTGATGGGCTCACCCTGGGTAGAAGCAAAGAATTTGGGGATGTCAGAGCAAACGAGTCTATCTGGGGAGGCCCAGTAGGTCTCAAGGGAGTGTAACACACAGAGCCAGCTTCTAGGAGCTCCGAGTGTTCGAGGGAGTAAGGCCCTTACACACACTGGCTGGAGCTGAGGCTGGTAGAAATATTCCTCAACCGATAAGATTCTGCTGTAGCTTCCTAATCAAGAATCCTTTAGTTAGTGCCAGTCGCTCAGTCATGCCCAACTCTTTGCGACCCCATGGACTGCAGTCCACCAGGCTCCTCTGTCCATGAAATTTTCCAGGCAAGGATACTGGAGTGGGTTGCCATTTCCTTCTCCAGGGGATCTTCCCAACAAATGCTGACTTTCAATCTCTCAAAGTAAGAATAAATTCCCTAAAGACAAAGATTTAATATCATCAGATTGATTATGAATTAAATTAAAAATAGCACATCTATTTGCACAATCCATTCTGAAGGAGATCAGCCCTGGGATTTCTTTGGAAGGAATGACACTAAAGCTGAAACTCCAGGACTTTGGCCACCTCATGAGATGAGCTGACTCATTGGAAAAGACCCTGATGCTGGGAGGGATTGGGGGCAGGAGGAGAAGGGGACAACAGAGGATGAGATGGCTGGATGGCATCACTGACTCGATGGACTGAGTCTGAGTGAACTCCGGGAGATAGTGATGGACAGGGAGGCCTGGTGTGCTGCGATTCATGGGGTTGCAAAGAGTCGGACATGACTGAGTGACTGAACTGAACAATTATATTTCATCTTGACTAGAAAACATTCTTACTATAAAAAATGCTGCATGATTTTGCCACTTACGGTTTGAGCATTCATTTCTTTTTGNCTGCGATTCATGGGGTTGCAAAGAGTCGGACATGACTGAGTGACTGAACTGAACAATTATATTTCATCTTGACTAGAAAACATTCTTACTATAAAAAATGCTGCATGATTTTGCCACTTACGGTTTGAGCATTCATTTCTTTTTGGTGGTTTAGTTGCTAAGTCGTGCCCAACTCTTTGCGACCCCATGGATTGTAGCCTGCCAGGCTCCTCTGTCCATGGGATTCTCCAAGCACGAACACTGGAGTGGGTAGCCATTCCCTTCTCCAGGGGATCTTCGCCTCCCAGGAACTGAACCTGGGTCTCCTGTAGCCCAGGCAGACTCTTTACCAACTGAGTCACCAGGGAAAACCCTGAACAAATTTTCCTTTTAATTGAAAGGTCTATCAATCACATTCTCTTCCTGATTACAAACGCAATTCTGACTGGATGCTTTCTAGATTAAGTCCTAGGTAGTCCAGCTGCCTAAACTTACTCTATTTTGCCAAGTGTTCAGAACTCTGCTAGAGTCACAAGTCTCAGGCCCCTCCTCCAAATCACAAGGACTTTCATTCCAAACACAGCTTCCACATACTCCCACACATGAGCCCAGAAAGCACCCCTCACTGATGGACCCCTGCCACTCGCTGCTGCCCTCCACAGCCCGTTCACACAGATGAGGAAAAGCGACTGAACTTTATGAACAAAGTGAAAACAGACATTAGGATCCATGATTTGGTCCTTACAGTAAGTCCTCCAGCAATCAACACACTTCAATAAAAAGGGAAAAACTGAGCTTGTCCATCCACTTTCTTATAGAATTTCAGAAAATATTAATTATCATTTAATTTTAAGGAAGAACTAATGTCTTAATTACAGGTATCTGTAAGTAAAATTCTGAAAACTGTTTCTTGCACAAATAAAATGATGGGACTAGCCATCTGTGTAATTCAGCTGTTACCACTCTGACAGAAGTTAATGACACTATGGAATCGCCCTGCTCCACAAGGCACCCGTTAGTCACATTCAGTGCTATTTACATTTACGTTTATTAACATTAAAACAGGAAGTCAGTTCCTCAGTCACACCAGCTGCATCTGAAATGTCAGTGGCCACAGGGGCTAGTGGCTACTGTAACAGGACACGGACACGTCCTTTATCACAGGAAGTGGTCCTGGACAGCACTGCTCCAGAGGCAAGAAAACAAAGTTCAAGCTGAGAATCACAGAAGACAAATCAATAACCTATTAACAGGTGCCACCTACCACCAGCCATCAGCTGATGATCCACAGTAACACTGCTGCTGCTGCTGAGTCACATCAGTCGTGTCCGACTCTGTGCGACCCCATAGATGGCAGCCCACCAGGCTTCTCCGCCCCTGGGATTCTCCAGGCAAGAACACTGGAGTGGGTTGCCACTGCCTTCTCCAATGCATGCAAGTGAAAAGTGAAAGTGAAGTCGCTCAGTCGTGTCCGACTCTTAGCGACCCNCCCCATAGATGGCAGCCCACCAGGCTTCTCCGCCCCTGGGATTCTCCAGGCAAGAACACTGGAGTGGGTTGCCACTGCCTTCTCCAATGCATGCAAGTGAAAAGTGAAAGTGAAGTCGCTCAGTCGTGTCCGACTCTTAGCGACCCCATGGACTATAGCCTACCAGGCTCCTCTGTCCATGGGATTCTCCAGGCAAAAGTTCTGGAGTGGGTTGCCATTGCCTTCTCCGATAGTAACAATATACATTTTCATATTAATTCTTGCCATTCTTAAATACTATAGAATGACTTTTTAAATTGGATTTACACAAATATATTTTAGATAATCAAAAATACACTATACTTCGCCACTATCATAGAACTTACAACCTAATGAGAAAAAAAACAAACAAACAAGCAACCCTGTTAAAGTAAAGATCCGTGGTTTTCGAATCCCCATTATCAGGAATATACCTAGTTATCTGGGGCCCAATAAATGCTTTATAAGAAAACAAATGAATTAGCAAGTGAGATAAAGCCTGCTCTGTATGACATACTATCTTTGCAAAAGCAAATATAAATTTTAAAACTAAACAAAAACCATTGCCTCTAGCGGCAGTTCTAACTGTATCAGTGCTATCACAAAGAAACCAGTACGATTCATAATCTTGGTTTTATTTGATGGATTTTCCCTCAAACATGTGAGGTTTTATTACCATCTATAACATCTAAAAGTTGTGACAATGCAGCACAGTCTTCAGTTCAAACACAGAGCTCGACCTCCAGCTGAAGAGCTTGCAGGTGGCGTTTCTTCTGACTGGAGGGAGCGGAAGGCGGCCCTGTGGTGCTCCTTCCCAGTCTGGAGCCAGCCGTCATTCCACGTCCAGCTCTAACTGTGGCTTCTTGACCTGCATAGTTTTCTCAGGAGGCAGGTCAGGTGGTCTGGTATTCCCATCTCTTGAAGAATTTTCCAGTTTGCTGTGATCCACACACACAGTCAAAGGCTCCACTATAGTCAATGAAGCAGACATTTTTCTGGAATTCTCTTGCTTTTTCTATGATCCAACGGATGTTGGCAATTTGATCTCTGGTTCCTCT